>CM075017.1:14024340-14037579 GCA_037576675.1 Pangasius sanitwongsei | reverse complement strand
GAATGAGTTTTATGGCCTTATTTCAGTAACTTTTTTTTGTTGTTTTTTCAATAACCACGCATAACTGTTATTTTCTCATAAATGTCAGGGCATGTCAAAACTTCTCCAGGGCCCTGAAACACCCTCAGACCCCAGAGGGTTAAAGGTGGTGGTCTAGACAACATTGTAAACAAAGTTAGTATATTATTAATTGTTCATTGATTAACAATTGTTTATGTTTGTTTTTACCATCATCAGTGACATTCAAATGTCTGTCTACAGTGGTAACCTCTTGAAAGCTCCAGGATTACTTCAAACTTTCTCAAACTATCAGCCAGCACAAATGTGAAAACTACATGTTATGTTATTTTAGCTAATTAGGTTGGAATTAATTGGCTAAAATCAGGTTATCTTGCAAATAAAGACTAAAGACCCTTATCTTCATACTTATTGTAAAATTTAAAAACGGGGAAGAATATTGTGATTTTTCCCTAGACAGTGACAGTGTTTCTTTAAATGGGCTGTGAATGACGATTTAAGATTGAATATGCTTGTACATGGTGAGAGTATAGATTACTTTAAACAAGCTACCAAAACTGTACCCATTCACAAAGCAAACTCTAAATGAGGCAACAAGTCACCAATGATATAATACCACCTGAATTCACCTGAAAATAATACAAACATTCACCGGAAATTACTCTACCTTCTCGAGACACACTTTGAGGCTCTGATACCCAGCGTATCATCAGTGACAACTACTATATAATGCAATATAATCAAATGATCAATAAATAATACTATAATAGTGATCTTTAATTAAATATCAAATTATAACACATGATAACAGGGTTTCATAACATATAATGTGTTCTAGCCTTCATATCATATACATTCTGCCTGCAATAGCAGCCTAAGAATAAACCCAGAAAGTCAGCCCAGGAATTCAAGTAAACTCTTATTTTAAGTAGTTGTGCAGGATGACCAACAAGATCAGCATCAGCATTTTAAGATCACCCAGTGGTCCCAATAAATCATCAACCTGTATGCTGGTAATGCAGTGTATGCAGATAATTCTGTTACACTAAAAGTATAAAAATTAGAGTCAGATATTTACTTAATGAAATTAACACAGACATTTAACCTTTGCTTGAGCTGAATTCCATTTTTTAAGGTTAGGGTTAGGTTTAGGTTTTAGTTAAGCACAGAGGGAAACATAATTTGTATAACAGCAAAGCCTATATGGCCAATTTGAAATGAATGAGTCAGTGGATCCAATTAAAGTTTATGGATCCATTTCTTAATTTTCATTGTTTTGCACTGAACTTTGTTTGATATTAAATGTGTTTTAAAGAGTTTTACTCAATATTCAATGCTGAAACATACTTCTGGGTTGTCCATCCCACATTCTGGAAAACAAAATAAAGCTATAGAAAACTATGAAAGAGAGCCAAAAAAAAAATTAATAAAAGCAGCCTTAATGTGTGCATGTGCAGCAAAAGGTTATATCTTAAGACAAATAAATCAGTTGCCTTTGTTTTGTTTATTACTACCATGAAAAGGATCCTAAAATCTCTGTGTTTCTATGGTTTCTCATTTATAGCCTACTGATAACTCAGTAAGCCTCCTGCCACTATCTGACCGCAAAAAACTTTGTGAATGAAATCCCTAGATCCTGGATGAGCTGACCTAATGGACCTTCTCTTATGTTAAAGGCCAACCTCTAATATCTATGTTTTTTTTTTTTCATTTTTTTCATGAAATTCACTGGACTTTAATTCTTTAATATAGTGGCAGATTACCTGGTGGGCTTGATGGAGGAGCTCCATTCTCTCCTGCAGCACCTGGCAGTCATACTCGCGGCTCTTTCTCAGCATCTGGCGTCGTAACTTCTCCACCGCTGTGCGCAGCTCATCCCTCTGCAGCTCACTCAGTGGTTCACCGTATTTGATCACCTTATCTTGTTGCAGTGCATTATACAGGGTTGCCTCCAGCTCCTGGATTTGCTGTTTAGAAACACCCACACATGTTCATGCCAACAACTATGCATGAAGTCCAGTGAGAGCTGATTGTGATATTGCTAAAAATTGTGCTACCTATTATTAATTCGCCATTACTATTATGAAGCCATAGGTTGCCTTTTAAGTGCATGGTCTCATAGTCATAAAACTATTACTAGGAACACACACATACACTGAAAAACAGACAGGTACCATGATTCTTGCTTCATATTTTTTAAAGCTATGTGAGTAGGATTTTTTTGTTAAAAAACATAGTTATTAAGTCTAGGAACCTCTGCATGATATGTGTTGTTTACTATTCCTCAGACTGTCACTGTTGAATGGATACTGCTGCTTGATCAGGCCATCACAGTAAGGGCTAACCGGCTGACAAGAACAAAAGACAAGCTTTTGTTGAGGCTTTGCTCTTTCATCTGATACTTGGTGACAGTAACACTGATATCCATGAAGTTATTTTATTCTGTAATTTATGATTGAATTCTTGATTTCGAATCTGCATTGTTTTTGTATAACAGAATGGCTTAGACAGTAGTTAGTAGTAATAGTAGCTCCAGCATGAGCAATAGTTTTATATTAATGCGCTCTTTCTACTATGTTATTGTTTCTGTAGTAACAGATCATACACACGGACTTGTATGACGGATGCTCCACATAATCTAAGACTAAAATGTGTCATTGTTTAACAAAGTAAAATGTATAAACATTGATGTGTTTTTTTTTTTGTTAGGAGACATTGTGACGACCCTCTTGGTCACCTGGTTGATTTGGATGGTTTCCTTTTTTGGTTTAATGAGGGAGGTGTGCCATTTACTGGCATTTCTTGGAAATGGGTTACACTGCCATGCAGGTGTGCCCTATTAGCAGAATTGTAGAAGTGTTTAAGAGGGAGAAACCTCTGTCTGTCTGTCTCACTCATTCACTCACTCACTCGCATGCTGGGAGTTGGTGGGTGAGAGTGGTGTTTGGAGTGAGAGCTGTGTGGGGTGAGACTGTACACACTCTTTTCTCATGTGACTTGAGTTATTTGTGCTGTTTAAAGTGTTTTCGTAAGGTGTGGGAGAGATGGCATCTCTCCCAGATGTCTTTGTCTCTCCATCATGGGTCCAGGTGTGTACCTGAAGAAAGTGTTATCGTGGAGGCTGTCCTCCTGAAAGTCAGTGAAAAAGTCAAATATGAACTGAATGAATAAAGCAGGAGTGGTCTTACTGGAAGAATAAAACCTTGCTAATCAATTGACAGAAACTGGAATTGTTATGAATGACACGCTAGTAAGTATTTCACCATTGTTTGCCCCTTCAGTAAGGATAATCATTTCAAACTGTCACTAAAGCATGCCATGTCTTTTAGGAGACATATTTTTATGATTCTTGACTCACTCAAAAATACATTTGATATCTCCTTTCACGTGAAATATGAAGAGAGAACATACATGGTTTATGCAAGCATGAGCACATGCTTTGAATGTGGTGACACCAGTCACATGCATGACCGAATGACCGCATAGGAGGCAGGAGGAATGAGATGCCAATGGTGGCTCTGAGCCAGGTGTTACTGTGAGAGCAGCAGGGAACCAGAAGGATGCCTCCAGGTGTGCTGAGGTGAGTGAGGCTGACGCAGGGGCAGTGCTCCCTGCAGAGCCCAAGCAACAGCATGGTGCAGATGCTGCTCAAACTACAGTGATAACAAATGTAGAGATGGAGTAAGTCAGGACAGTGCAGTAACTAGTTCTAGCGGTACAGAACAGCAAAGGGGTAAGGGTGAGAGTGGTAAATAAAAATAAAGCTTGTGGGCTGACAGTTTAACCAACATTGACTTTGGAAGAGTCATTTTTGATGATGTAGCTGGCTGTCAAGAAAATACCAATGAAAATGATACTGAAATGTCACAGGAGCAGCCTTGTGATGTTCCTGAACCTGTTTCTTAGGGCGCTTCTCAGGTAGATCAAACCATGATCACCTTAGTAGAGGTGAATAGCTTTTTGGATGAGACCTTTGGTAAACAGGTTAAAATTAAAGATTTCTTTCCTGATGAAATGTTTGAAAGGTTTGTTGCAATGATTCAGAAGAAAGTGGGATTTCACACGCTGAGTGAAAAGAAGCGCTTTCATTTAAGGAAGCAGGCTTCCTTAATTGGCTTGAGCGCATTGCTTTTTTTCACTAAACTAAGCAGAGATTTAAGGCCATGTAGAAATGATGATTGTGTTGTTATTGGTGGGGACTGGAACTGCACAGCGGACTTTACTGTAGGTCACACCACTAAGGAGCCGAACGTGCATTCCTCCATATGTGAAGAGTTAAGAATCCTACAGACAGACAGTACACATGGGTCAACCTTTCTGACAGTAGAATTAGTGCTGCTCGGCTACACCAAATTTATCTGTCTAAACACTTTAACAACAGAATTATGAAAAGTTTGATCTCTCCAGTTGGGTTTTCTGACCATCATTTGGTTTTCTTTGCAGTAAACATGTCTCAGTTTTCTAGCAGATCCTCATATTGGTATTTTTATGTTAAACTATTGCGGGATACCGAATTTTGTGAACAATTTGTATGTAAAAAAAATAACTTTGAGAACTTAGAGTAATGGGAAAAAGAAAGTACACCCTCATTCAATTCTATGTTTTATTAGGGTCTAACCCTCAAACCTAAATAACCCTGTGTGGTCCTCACCAACATCTATAAACAAACAGATGACAACAAAAACACAACAGATTACAATATATAGTAATTTTTTTCCCAAAAAGTAACCAACATTCAGAAACCAGTTGAGAAAAAATAAGTACCTCTATATAAGCAGAACCTTTGGTCATTTGTTGTTATGGAGCACTCAGATATGTGTTTATATCATGCCAAGAAGAGAGGACAGCAACTATGATGTCTGAGAAGCAATTGTTTCTGCTCATCAATCTGGAGAGGGTTATAAGGGTTATATAAGGGTCTCCAAACTATTTCAAATTCACCATCCATTCTACATTGAGAAGGACTGTTTACAAATGGAATCCCTTCAAGACAGTTGTTAATCTTCTCAGGAGTGGGCATCCCAGCACATTCCCAGGCCTCTGTAAGCACATTAAATGTTTATGTTCATGCAAGCACAATCAGAAAAAGACTGAACAAGTATGGTGTTCAAGAAGGCTGGCTAGGAGAAAGCCCCCTCCCTCCAAAAAGAATATCGCAGCACGACCTAACTTGCAAAACTGCATCTGAACAAATCACAAAAGTTCTGTAACAATATCCTTTGGACTGATGAGACCTAGATGGAGATGCTTGGTTATCATGCATAGTGCCATATTTCGCAAAAAAAAAAAACACAGCATATCACCACAAACACCTCATACCAACTATCAAGCATGGTGGTGATGGGGTGATGCTTATTATGCAGCCACAGGACTTGGGAAATCTGCAGTCATTGCAATGATGAACTCCACTTTATACCAGAATATTCTTGAGACAAATATGAGGCCATCTGTCCAGCAGCTTAAGCTGGGCCGAAATTGGGTCATGCAACAGGACAATGATCCCAAGCACACCAGCAAATTGACATCTGAATGGCTAAAGAAGAAAAAAAATCAAGGTTTTGGAATGGCCAAGTCAAAGTCCAAACCTCAACTCCAATGAGATGCTGTGGCGGGATCAAAAGAGATCTGTGCATAAACAAATGTCCTCAAACATCAATGAACTGAAGCAATGTAGTAAAGAAGAGTGGGCCAAAATTTCTCCAAAATGATGTGAGACCAATAAACACCTACATATTATGTTTACTTCAAATTATTGTTGCTAAATGTGGTTTTACATGTTACTGAATTATAGGGTATACTTATTTTTCCCCACCTGGTTCTGCATGTTGGTTTACATTTTGGGGGAAAAAATTACTACATATTGAAATCTGTTGTTTCCTTATTTGTCACTTGAGGTTATTTGTTTGTAAAAAGTAGTCAGTGATGACCACACAATTGTTATACAGTAGAATTGAAGGATGCTGTACCTTCTTTTTCCCATGATGTAAGACAGTGGTGGGATGTTCCAGTAAGAATGTTTTGTCAACAGTACACTGCAAATTTGAGTGTAAGAATGAAACATTTTTCAAGACTTGGAAAAAGACATAAATGGCATTGAGATGCAACTGATTAAGAAACATGACCCTGTGTTGTCAAAGGCCTTGCAAATGAAAAAAAGGAGCTTGGGTCCTATATGAATGAAAGAGCAAAGGAGCCCTAGTGAGATCCCAATTTGCATCAACTGCACCAGCTGCTTTTCTTTTCAGTCTGGAAGGTTCCACTGCACTGCACAAGCAAATGGCCTGTCTCTACCTTCCCAAAGGGAGAGTAACCTACTCTGCTTTATACAAGTCAGAACACTGCGATTCAGTTTGTACTGAGCTAATTTTTCCTGGACTTTCTCAGCTGGAATCTAAATCTGGAGCTGCTCTGGACTCAAAGATAACCCTAGAGGAACTCATAATGGCAATTTTTATAACTCATATGGCATTGATGGCCTGCCATCGGACTTCTATAAGCATTTCTGGAGTCATGTAGGGGGTGATTTCTATGGTGTTTTTTTTGTAAAAGTATCAGAGATAACCTCCTACCACTATCATGTCAACGTGCAATGTTGTCCTTGTTACCCATAAAGGGGGATTTGTCACTGTTAAAGAATTGGAGATCAGTTGTTCTTCTGACTACTGACTATAAAATTATCTCTAAAAGTTTAGATAATAGGCTTAAAAACTATGGATGTGGGTACTAGAGGAACCTTTATTTTTTAAGTCTTCTATCATCAAAACTTTTGCTGTCGGACACCTGCGTTCATGTCTTTTGACCGTGGGATACACAAAGATAGGCCACCTTGTTAAAACTGGCATGTCGGCTGTGGGTGAAAGGACTGGGATCAGGTCAGGGCATTTTTTAAACCATCTTTTAACCAGACCATTAAGCTTTCTTAAAGGACCCATCTACCTGTGCAAAGTGGACAGATTGAAACCCTTATGACTTTCCTGCTCTGAATGTCACTGCTGCCGTGAGAGAATGGAATGAGGATGAGTGCTACCTACTGGGCTACTACTCCAGAACTGGGTCCTGCGTGAAGGTGGGCACACCTTTTGAAGGAAGTTCCATTGACCAGGTGGCTTGGTTTTTTTGGGACTGAATCTTCCCCAAAAGGCTGCTGGCAGTCCCTGTATATGCAGCTGATTGACAAACTGACAGCTGACCTCCAGTGGAGGACAGTACACAGGGCAATAGCCACAAACAGACATGCACGTTGATCCCAGTGGTGGTGTAGGCTGTCTTTTTGTCCCAAAATGGAGTCCTTGTTTCATTTTTTTGTGCAATGTTGTCAGTTACATAACCTGCTTCTAACGTTAGGCAGATGGTTTTCATCTTTAGCTACATGGAAAACATTGAAGAACCAAATGTTAGGGCAGTGGATGTAGGAGCCATGCTCCAGAGTTTAGATGTGGCACATCTCAGAGTTGAAGATGCATACTACACTTTGGTGGGGAAGCTACCGGAGTTTATGGGCATTTGGGGGATGAATGGACTGCTCTGTAAAGTTAATGAGGAAAAAAATGACTTACTTTTGAATTTCCAATTGTTTTTCTTTTTTATAAGTTTATTACGGATTTTTCTTCTTTCCATTTTTGACATGTAATTGGTTAATCTGTTTGGTTAATTTGGTTTATTTTTATTTTAAACTCCAAAAACAATGTGGGCTTTATTGATAACTGGAGTAGTTTTGAGAGCAAAGTGCTGCTCTCATTTCTTGCAGCATAGCCCACAGTTTTAGAACAGGCCTAGTTAATCAGTGACAATCCATCACCAAGGATTGTCTGCTAGATGCCTTGAATCGTCACTCAGGTTCCACCATTTTGAGACTGTGTCTGCTCCCTGAACTAAACAAAAATATAGAAACACTCAAAAAAATGTATAATGATATTCTAGGCATCGAACAAAAACCAGGACAGGACTAATTTTAAGTTCTGTACACTAACATGACATATGTAAGCACAAAAAATAAGTCAACCCAGTTAATTCCACTAATTATTATTTACAAACCCCCATGGCCATATTTTTAATTTTTTGTGAATTATCTGATTTCATCTCAATCCTGCTTGTTTCTTTAGACAAAAATTAATTGTTGGAGACTTTAATATTCGTTTCGATAATCCGCAAGACCCTCTGAGAACAGCGTTTGTGTCCATTCTAATTTCAGTAGGGGTTAATCAGAATGTAACAGGACCCACTCATAATGGTGGTCACTTTGATTTAATACTAACATTCAGATTAATTATAGAAAATATAGTCACACTTCCACAGTCTGATGCTATCTGATATCATTACCTCATCTCATTTAAAATGTGTCTTAGTCATAATATATGCACTCTGCCACAGTACCACGTCAACCATACATTAACATAAACTACTACACACAGTTTAACCAATAATTTCCCAAAGTTTTCAACTATGATTGGATCATCGTCTGACCCCACAGAACTTGACTCGGCAATTGAATACTTAAGAGTCAATGGTCCGCTACACTATAGATAATGTAGCTCCATTTAAAAGAAAAATAATTAGAGAGAAAAAACTAGCACCCTGGTATAATGATCATACACACACCGGTTTCAATATGATCCCAGTTGGTAGCTAGTTGGCTGCTAAGGAAACTCAGCTGGATGCTAGGGTGTTGCTAGGCAGCTGTTATGGGGTCCCAGGTGGTTGCTGTGGTGTTTCTAGGAGGTGTCTACTTATTACCATTACCATTATTATTATTATTATTATTATTATTATTATTATTATTATTATTCGCCAACATGAGATGGCCCAAACAGTAAGTCATAGAAACACCAAACTTTGTCACACTGTGCAGGAAAGTAAAGAGACAAGCATCACCCTGATGGTGGCGCTATAGCGCAAGCGTTTACATTTTGTCCTATATCTCAAGACTTCACCCACTAATCTGCCATGATGAATTTTTTGCTAATTTGCATACTAGTCAGGAGAGTGTGAAACTCAATAATTATCAAAGACAAGTAGACATTTAAAAAAAATATGGCTGCCACATGTCAATCAATTCTAATGATGTGGAGCATAATTTACTCAAAGAGCTGTAACTCATGAATGCTTGTCTGCATCCAGACAAAACTTGAAAGGTGTACACAGGACAAGATTTTGAGGTGATCTGCAATGTTTGGGGCATGGTCATCCATAGGGGGTGGAGCTAAGGTCAGATAACTCTTTCTCAGGAACTATAAGTCTGATCAAGCTGCAATATTATGGTGAATCATTATACTAATCTGTAAGTGGATGATGACCTTTTTACTTAAAAAACATGGCCGCCATCAGCCAATCAGATTTCAGCAGGCATTTGACAAGGTTAACAATGATTTATCATCACGAAACTTGAATGGTAGGTTCAGGAAGAGACCCTACCCTCTCTGAAGGAATCACATAAGATTTGTTTCCTCACACTTTAAAACACTGCCTTTTGGAGCATTTAGCTTCACCTACTTAAATCTGTGATAATTTGCATACTATGCCAAGCCTATTTTTGCGAACTAGTCCAAGGATTTTTCGCCTATCTTCACAATTGTGTTGTCAAACTACTTAGGAGAGTTTGATTCTCAATAATTTTAAAAACATGTTGAGATTTATAAACAATATGGCCACCAATCATCAATCAATTTTAGGAGGTGGAGCTGGTTTACAGCTGTAATGTATCAGTGGTTACATGGATTTGAACCAAACTTGAAAGACATGTTAAGGACCAGGTTCTGAGGATGTCTGTAAAGGTTGGGGCTTGGCCTTTGAAAGTTGGTTCAATTAGCTGTTTCTCAGGAACCAAAAGTCCTTTAGAACTAAAATTTGGTGTGCTGCATATTTCTGCTAATCTCTAACTGAATTTTTAATCATCACTTAATTACTTACTTCAAAAACATGGCCACTTCAGCCAATAAGATTTCAGCAGGCACTTCACACAACTAGCACTGAGCTATCATCATAAAACTTGATAAGTATGTTAATCTGTGGTCTCTTTATTCTTCTTTGTATCTTTTCAAGAACTGACCACTGGGTGCTATTTGCAAAGAGTGCAATGACCCCATATATCGATAATGATTATGATTATTATTATTGTTGTTGTTATTAGTAGCAGTAGTATTAGTATTATTCCTATTATTATTATTATTATTATTATTATTATAACCTACCATATAAGCCTGATCAAGGGCCTGCTTTCTGTAGTCAAGCTCCTCCTCCAGATATCCTTTTTGCTTGCAGAACATCTCCTATTAGATGACAGCATTTTCTAAACTATACCTTTAATGCACAACAAAATGGTTTTAAAAATTCAAAGTATAGAACACAACCTTCTCAAGTGATTCACAAGTATGTCCATGATTAACTAAAATACCAACACATATTACAGCTTATAAGAAGTACTGCAAACCCAAAGAATTATCTGAATCATAAGTTCTAATTTCAGATATAAAAACAAAATTTATGAGTAATTTATAATATTGACTCTAAGGAATATCAGGTTGACCATACCATCTCCAGCTCTAAGTCCATCATCTTCTGATGGAGTGCTGCTTCTGTGCCCTCAATCTGCTGGATCCACTAAGGAGTGCATACACACAGACACACAGACACAAATCTCATTTTGAAACAATCTATCTAAATATGCTGAATAATTATGGTTTTAGCCTCCTAAAGATTGTGCTGAAGTTTGTATCACCTTGCAAAGTATAAAGTTAACATAAAAAACATAAAATAGTGATTGATTATATTAACCTTCTCAGCCAGAGACAGGACAGTACTTGCTTGGATAATGGCCACTTGTTCTTCATTCCTTAAATTCTGTTGAAAGTGTGGAAAGCAACTGGATTAGATATATTCCACATTCAGATACTATATTCAATTAGATACTAGATTCAAAGGAAAGCAAATATTAAAAGTCAAACTCACCCCATTATCTCCTAGAATATCTAACAATTTGATGAGATCAGGTATACACACATCCTGTGGGGGAGAAATTAGAAGTATTTATAATGCCATGTATAATCAATCAAGTAACCCACATATCCCATATTATGGCCCCAATTGTTTCCCTTCAGGAACTCGAGCTGCGTCGAAACGCTATGGGAACGCCTTCAGCGTGACCGCGCTCTGAATCACGTGTGTAATCAGTCCAATGGATGGGCGAGACGTCACGGGCGGGGTGACGTAGCGACCCGGAAGCATAAAAGCCCGAGCGGCAAGCGCCGCGCTAGCTTTCTGTCATTCAGCAAGCGCTCTGTGTGATTGTTTGTCCATTGTCTGTCTATTTTGTCTTGTTTGTCTATTTTGTATTGTCTGTCTGAGCAGCAATGCCCAAAGCCAAAGACAAAATAAAACATAAGGGCGAGAGTGGACAGCGTTTTAGGCACAGCTTAGGCGTTGTCTGCTTGGGAGCGGAGCACGCAGAGTCGGCTCTCGAGGGAGCCGGCTGCTCGCATTGTGAGCGTTTGCCGCTGCGTGTGCTTCGCTCCCGGAAGGCTCTCTTTGAGGAGGGAGCCTTCACTTGTGTGCCTCGCGGTGCAGGCCCCGCTTCTGCCGAGGCAGAGCAGCGGTTACGCTCGTGGGGCTCGCAGATGGATCTGGAGATCCACTGTCCGCTCTCTGGGTTCGGAAGCCCACTCTGCGGTTTCTTCCCCCCAGGGGGCGGGCTCAGCGCTCCGCCTGTCTTCCTCCGAGGAGGTTGACGTGGAGGGCGCCGGTGATAATTCGCCCCCTCATATGGATTTGGTGGAGGGATCCACTGATCCTTTTATGTAGTTTCGCTTTCGCCGACGTGCCTAAAGCTCGCGAAAAGACGAAACATGGGGCGAAAACAGGCAGCATTTTAGGCGGTGTGCCTCTCCCTGTATTACGGGTGGAGATACACACGGTCTGTGCGTTGTCTGTTTAGGAGCGGAGCCCGCATTGCGTGCGTTTGCCGCTGCATGTGCTTCGCTCCCGGAAGGCTCTCTTTGAAGAGCCGCCACCTACACGCCAGAGCCTGCCCCTTTTTCCCTGACCTCCACACCGAGGTGTCGAGGTCATGGAGGAGGCCTTTTTCGGCCCGTTTATTCAGTTCCACCTCCTCTTACTATGCTAACGTGGCGGGGCTAGACCATACTCGCTACAGGGCGATGCCCAGGGTTGAACAGACGCTAGCTAGCTATCTGTCCCCTCGTGCGGCATCGTCCCTGAAGGCTCCGGCGCTGCCCACCAAGCCGCTGCGGACCACCTCAGCGCTGGTGGGCAAGGTGTACACGGCAGCGGGTCAGGCTGGTGCGTGTCTGCACACCATGGCGGCGTTACAGGCGTACCAGGCCAACCTGCTCAAAGAGCTGGACGAGCATGGGGAAATGCTCTGTCACGTGCTCAGACGGGCCGCTGATCTTTCTCTCCGCGCCACCAAGGAGACCGCCCGTGCTATCGGCCGGTCTATGGCGTCGTCGACGGGTACCAGCAGGCCCATACGCAGGCGGCGGCGTTCCAGCGGTTTCTCCCTCGCCCTCTCTGGCTCGTGGGGCTGCTGGGCGGGGGCAGCCCCCTCCGTGTACTGCCTCCTCTTACAGGGAGGCACAGAAACAGAGCTGACAGGGAGACGGATCTGAGGACCGTTGTTTTGTCGAGGAGGGCCGCGGCTAAGAAGCCCTGACGCCTTGGGCTCAGGGCATCCGAGGGCGGGCCCCTCTGGGGTGGGACGGTGTACACCTCATTATATGGTGCCTGTCTCGCCTCAGTGCCCTCGGGAGGTCGATCTGCCAACCCTGCCACCTATGGTGCTTCAGGGCGCAGCGGTGTCCGGCGAGCGTTTCTCCCAGTTCTCACCCGGGAACGTAGCGGGTCTGGGAGCTAGTTCGGTCATTCCCTGTTGGTTTGCCGCTCCAGGGCACCAAGCTAGCCGCTCTCGCCGTACCAGAGATCAGTGTCGAGAGGCTGATCCCCTTAGTGAGCTATTTGGCAGCGTGGAAACTTCTGCCGATTGTGTCTCAATGGGTCCTGCGTACTGTAGAGAGAGGCTACCGAATTCAGTTCGGCTCTCCTTCGCCTCGCTTTTCCGGGGTTCTTCCCAATCTGGTGGGTCCCGAGCAGGCTCTGGTAATGGAACAGGAAGTACACACTCTCCTGAGGAAGAAGGCCATCGAGGTGGTCCCTCCTCGTGACAGAGAGTCCGGGTTCTACAGCCGGTACTTCATTGTTCCCAAGAAGGGT
>CM075017.1:13986348-14005145 GCA_037576675.1 Pangasius sanitwongsei | reverse complement strand
GTGGCCATGGAAGTGATTGGAACACCTGAATTCAATGATTTGGAGGGGTGTCCCAAAACTTTTGCCAATATAGTGTAACTTACGTGAACATAAGAATTATACAACACAGAAACAATAAAAAAAGAAAAAAAAAGAAAAGAAAAAATTTATGTTTATTAAATATGCATATGAACTGGATACTAATCTTATTGTTTTGGATATGTTTTTCAAAACTGTTATTTAGATTGTTTTAGTTGCTTTTTGTCTTTGTTTTAGGTTGTTTTAATTTTGATGAGTTTTAATTTGTTTTTAGTGTCATATTTTAAGTTTAAAATGACAATGTTTGCATTATCTTTACTCCCGGCGCTTTCTACAAACTTTTTACTTTTGTAGTAAAAGTTTGTAATTTTGCTTTCTACACCATGCTAAAGAATCGCAGCGTGTACGGAGTCTGTCACTCATCTCATACTCTAGAGAGGCTTTGCTTTCACTTTGTTCTGTGGCATCTTCTTCAGCAATTCACCTGCCTGAGGCTGTGAGACGACAGCCTGTACGAGGCAGATGACGGCGATGAAAAAGCAGGCAAAGAGGGGGGTAACAGACCCCCGCTGCCCTCCATCGTACTGAGCAATGAGGCGGTGTTCAGGAGCAAAATGGAGGAGCTCCGAATCAGCACAAGGGCATGCTCACATACTGTTCTCATTATTCATTAGTTCAGCTTTTAACACTCTTCAGCCCCATTTACTATTGAAGAAACTGATACAGATGAGCATTAACTCTTTTATCATTAAATGGTACCATTCTTTCCTGTCAGGTCGCATTCAGCACGTAAAAGTTAACAACACCCTTTCTGAACCTAAACTTAACAGCACAGTTGCCCCCCAGTGTTGTGAGCTCGCCCATTCTCTTTACTCTGTACACGAATGAATGGTGAGCAGACATCCACACAACTACATCATTAAATTCTCAGACGATGCTGCTATTTTAAGCTTATTGTATAACAATTTTGGTACATCAAATTTTCACTTTAAAGTAACAAAATTTAAACAAAATACTGATAATGCATTCACATGGAAAACCCATGTTGATAGTCTGTGCCCCAGATTACAGCAAAGGCTATGTTTTTTTAAAGAAAGTTTAGAGTGTATGGAATCAATAAGAAACCTATCTTTTTTATTTTATCAGGCATATCTTTTTTTTATTTTATCAGTTATGGGTTGCAGGCATGGTATGGCAGTCTTTCTGCTCAGTCTAAATCTCAGATCACTTCCATAGTAAAGACAGCAGTGAAAGTCATAGGAAAAAAAGAATACAAGCCTCTCCAGTCCATTTATGAATGCACTTTGCTTAGAGGAGCACAGAAAACAGTGGCGGACACATCCCATGTCCTTCACTCTGAGTCCCAGCTGCTACCCTCTGGCAGAAGATATAGAGTGCCAGGGTGCAAATAAAATCATTTTAAAAATTTGTTTGTGACTGCTTCAATAAAGATAAATAGCAAGGTATAGGGAACTGTATAATTCTTTTAGACTGTGTAATTATATTGAAATATGCAACAACAATAAGGCTGTGCACAAACTGTGGGGGTTTTAACTAATTATGAAGCTGTGCCATATCTGCAGGGCTCTGCAATAACTGCACGCTGATTATGAAACTGATCTGATCTGAGCAGAAAGTATGTTTCAGAATTCATCCTGCTACTTCTATCAGCAGTAAACACCAGTGACCCAGTTCCATCGGCAACCATAAATGCCCATGCCATAACACTGTTCTACCATGTTTGACAGATGATGTGGTATTCTTTGGAACATGAGCCCTTCCTTTCCTTCTCTATACTCTTCTCTTCCCATCATTCTGGTACAAGTTAATCTTGTTCCAGAACTGGGCAGGCTTTTTTAGAGTTTTGTTTTTAGCAAGTATAATGTGGTCTTTCTGTCCTTGAGTGTTACCAGTGGTTTTGCATCTTGAGGTAAACCATCTGTATTCACATTCATGAAGGCATCTCTTGATTGTAGACTCTGACAATGATATGCCTACCTCCTCCAGAGTGTTCTTGACCTGGCTAGATGTTGTGAAGGGGTTTTTCGTCCCAAAGGAAAGAATTCTGTGATCATCCAATTTAGTTTAGTTTCCCATGGTCTTCCAGGTGTTTTTGGCGTTGCTGAGCTCTGCAGTGCATTCCTTCTTTTCAAGAATGTACCAAATTATTGATTTGGCTACTCCTAAAGTTTCTGCCTATCTCTGTGATAGGTCTGTTTTGTTTTTCAGCCTAATGATGGTCTCCTTCACTTGCACTGACACCTCTTTGTACCACATAATGAGAGTTCCTGTGAACAGCTCCCAAATGCAAATTCAATGCTTGGAATCAACTCCAGACCTTTTATCTCCTTAATTTGTCTTGAAATAATGAGGAAACAGGCCACAACTGGCCATGAAACTGCTTATCAGTCAATTACTTTTACGCCTGTGAAAATGGACGGACTCTGTAAAAATGGCTGTAATTCCTAAATGGTTATTTTTGTTATTTAAGCTCCTTAATTTGTCATGAAATAATAAGGAAACAGGCCACACCTGGCCATGAAATTTCTTATCAGTCTATTACTTTTGCACCTGTGAAAATGGACAGACTCTCTAAAAATGGCTGTAATTCCTAAATTAATCATGTTAATGCAATAGTTTTGTTATTTTAGCTCCTTAATTTGTCATTAAATAATGAGGAAACAGACCACACCTGGCCATGAAACTGCACATCCGTCAATTGTCCAATTACTTTTGAGCCTGTGAAAATGGAGCGACTGTGATAAAAATTGCTGTAGTTCCTAATCGATTAATGCAGTGTTTTTGTAAAACCCCATGAATTAAAGCCGAAAGTCTACACTTCAATCACATCTCTATTGCTTCATTTCAAAACCATTGTGGTGGTGTACAGAGGCAAAATTACAACAATTGTATCACTGTCCAAATGTTTATGGACCTGACTGTAATATTCACCAAGTGAGCAGTCAGTTCTCGAAGGTGATGTGTTGGAAGCAGGAAAAATAGGCAAGCAATCTGAGTGACTTTGACAAGGCCCAAATTGTGATGGCTAGATGACTGGGTCAAAGCACCTCCAAAACGATAGGTCTTATGGAGTGTTCCCAGCATGCAATGGTTAGTACCTACCAAAAGTGGACCAAGGAAGGACAACTGGGGAACCGGCAACAGGGTCAATGGTGCCCAAGGTTCACTGATCAGAGTGGGAAGCAAAGGCTAGCCCATCTGGTCCAGTCCCACAGAAAAGCTACTGTAGCACAAATTGCTGAAAACATTAATGCTGGCTATGATGGAAAGGTGTCAGAACACACAGTGCATCACAGATTGCTACATATGGGGCTGCGTAGCCACAGACCACTCAGAGTGCCCATGGTGACCCCTGTCCACTGCCAAATGCACCTACAATGAGCATCAGAACTGGACCATGGAGCAATGGAAAAAGGTGTCCTGGTCTGATAAATCACATTTTCTTTTACATCATTTGGACTTACCTGGGGAAGAGATGGCACCAGGGTGCACTATGGGATGAAGGCAAGCGGCCGGAGGCAGTGTGATGCTCTGGGCAATGTTCTGCTTGGAAAGTTTGGGTCCTGGCATTCATGCGGATGTTACTTTGACATGTACCACCTACCTAAACATTGTTGCACCCCTTCAAGTTAACAGTATTCCCTAATGACAGTGGCCTCTTTCAGCAGGATAATGTGCCCTGCCACACTGCAAAAATTGATCAGGAATGGTTTGAGGAACATGACAAAGAGTTCAAGGTGTTGACTTGGCCTCCAAATTCACCAGATCTCAATCCAGTCGAGCATCTGTAGAAACATATATACTGTAGAAACTGTATAATACATTTAAATACATTGCAGTTGGTATACTGCATTGTTGTCCTATTTTATTTTTGAATTTCTGATTCACTGAAAACATGGCCAAAACAGATTTCAGCTGATTGTTTAGATCCCCTTTTTTGCTCCACTCAGTTGAATCTGAGCTAATTGATATTGTACGTATGTAAAACCTTTGCAAAAAAGTTTTGCAAATTAGTCATAGGGTTTTCTGCTTATGATCAGAAAACTGGTGTCAAATTACTCAGAAATGTCTTATCCTGAAGAACTGACTGACATGTCTGCATAAAGACTCTCATTCCCAACTCTTCCCAACCCAGGCAATGTAAAAATTCCATGGACAATCAAGTCCAAACCATAGAGGCCCCACCTTGCAACTTACAGGACTTGCTGCTAACATCTTGGTGCCAGATACCACAGCTCACCTTCAGAGGTCTTGTGGAGTCCATGCCTTGACGGGTCAGAGGTGTTTTGGTGGCACAAGGGGCACCTACACAATATTAGGCAGGTGGTTTTAATGTTATGGCTGATTAGTTTATGTGACTTATGTATGTGAATGTGTGATTGAACATGCTGTGTGTACAA
Source organism: Pangasius sanitwongsei (assembly GCA_037576675.1). NCBI lineage: Eukaryota > Metazoa > Chordata > Actinopteri > Siluriformes > Pangasiidae > Pangasius > Pangasius sanitwongsei. The sequence goes on along the minus strand of CM075017.1, from coordinate 14,000,706 downwards.
TTGTGTATGTTGCCGCTCAAAGCATTGAGTCCAATAAAAATTTCCCTGAGGGGACAATAAAATATATCTTATATCTTGTCTTATTTACATGAGATAACATGCATGAGAAAGAAAGAAAATAATTGACAAAAGCCATCTAATTTAATTGTAGGGAGCTACCTACCCTATTTACAAGCTAAAACGAAATACAGCAACTTCCCTCACTCCTTAACTAACAAAAACAGGAGAAAAAAATTTTTTTTACAAAGAAAAGGGTCCTCCCTCTAATTTATTTAGAAGAAAATACAAGATTCCTAGAATTTTTAGGAGTTTCACCGTACTCCTATAAGCGGTTATCACTACACACAGTAGTCACCAGACAATGATTAGCTGCAAGCTAGACAACACTATTTCCCAGCTGAAGTGCAAGCAACCAGGACTGACCTGGCCAGTTCTATTAAAGGAAAGTCTGGAAACGAAGGAGGCACCGGAAACCCATCCCAGAAGTAAAGCACCCCCTACTTCCCATCACTGTCTTTGTTTTATGGGCAGCTCCACTTGCTGGTAGCTAATCATGTCAGCCTGTAATTGAAAGAACACACCCAAACACATACAAGTGGGGATGGCGGCCAGGCATATGATCCAAGTTACAAATAAAAGAATCAGGACCCCTGGAGTCGTTACACTTAGGAAATCTGTATATAAAAATAAAACATTATAAAAAATTGTTGTAAAAATGCTAATTTCCTCAATTTTTTTGAAGAAAGTCTACATTCTCACTGCAGATGCATTTAAGTCACATTGGCTGAGAATAAGATATAGAATTTTTGCATTGCCTGGGTTGGGAAGAGTTGGGAATGAGAGTCTTTATGCAGACATGTCAGTCAATTCTTCAGGATCAGACACTTCTGATTAATATGACACCAGTTTTCTGATCATAAGCAGAAATCCCTATGACTAATTTGCAAAACTTTTTTGCAAAGGTTTTACATACGTATAATGTCAATTAGCTCAAATTCAACTGAGTGGAGCAAAAAAGGGGATCTAAACAATCAGCTGAAATCTGTTGAAAAAAAAATGAACCAGCAAAATGGGTATGAAGACAAGCCAGGCCACTGAGATTTCTCCTGAATCTCCTGATGGCCAGTCCAGGGCTGCTGCTATGTTGCTTGTGTTCCATTTTGAGTCTGGTTATCATATCATTATGTCATAGCCAACAAGCTAAGCATGGCTTTCTCTCAGCAGGAGCCGCCACAAGCATGAAACTTCTCTCAGTCGTGCAAATTGAGCTTCAGTGGAGCAATCACACATAACATACTGACATATGGTGTCCTCTATGCATGCTAATTCTCTGTGGTGAGAGATGCCAAAATTATTAATCATTGTTCATCTGGTGTCTGCTGGCTGGTGAGGACAGGACAAAGAAAGTAACACCTTGCTGACAAACAAATGCTCGAGTAAAAGACCAAAGAAGGCAAACTGTGATTCAAACACTACAGGGAGGGGTGAGTCATATCTCTAGGTCAGCTGTAATCTGATAAGAAGACCTTGATTGCTAGACAGCTCACAAGAAACAGGTCAACATCTTAGCACTGTACCAAGCACATAATGAAGTAATGAAGCAGTAAAGTAAGGTGCAGCCATGTGTCTATGTGTGGGAATGCTTTTAGACATTTGTGAGAACCAAATATCCCTACAATTAAAATGTGAGAATTTGGACATTTGGACATATGGCAGAGCAATATTTTCCTAATAAAAAAGATAATTGACAGTCCTGATATTAAAACAAACATGCATTAATGTGTGGATGATGGATATGTAGACACTGCTTTTAGGTTAGGTTTTTAAAAACATTTAACCATCAGTTGATCTTGGCTTTTAATAGACTATGAGGTGTGACTTCTGCTTGGTTGGAATGAAAATCTGCACCCTCACCTGCCCATTTGGATAGGAATACACATTATATGCTGCTCCAATATTTATTATACAGTACATAGGCTGCTACTTAGAAGCTACTAAAAGTCAATATATCAATTTCTGGAATCTTCCAGAAATGTTTAAAGAGACAATCAGCTTAGTATATGTAAAATTTTGACCCACTGGAATTCTGATACTCTGAATTAAAGCTGAAATAAAGCTGTCTCTAATCAATTATTTAAAATATTACACCTGAGTTGAACAAAGTAGTTGCTCTAATTGACTTGCCAAAAAGTATGTATGTTAAAACATTTAAAAACATTGTTAAAAACTGGGATTAAATCTCTTTAACCTAAGTGTAAACATTTGGCCTCAACTGTAGTTTGTGGTCAGCAAATTCACTGTTTGGTTTGGCCTGATTTGAGGTAACAAGTGCTATATGTTCACTATCATAGTGTAGTTACAGTTTGTGGTGTCAACAGTGTAGTTTGCTACATTAACAGTGTTTTAGTAAAGCAGTGAAAAGCCCCTGTGTGTTATGTTGTAATGTGTTGTTATTCCCTGTCTTGTTTATGTTCATACCACTTTATTTTTTTTATATATTGTGAAGCACTATGTGACAACTGTCTAGAATATTGCTATATAAATAAATTTTACTTACTTACTTGCTTACGTACTTACAATGAAAAGCCTCACAGTGTACACTGTAAGTTGTCGGTTTTTGTAACTGCTTTTAGCTGTAAAATGCTTTGTGAATTACTAGGCTTAAAGTTCTTTGTGAATACGAATCAAGGCTGGTGCTGCCTTTTAAAGATATTCATTCTTCTATGTTAACCATATTATCCAATGCAGGCCACCATGCACACACACATTTGCACACTCCTTCACACCTAGAGACAACTTTGCATAGCCAATCAACTTACTAGCATGCTACTGGGAGGCAGAAGGAAATCCAAACAGACACAGGGTAAGCATTTGAAACGTCACACGGACACTAACACGAACTCAGGGTCATTTTTTATTTTATCATACTTTTTGGAATATACTGGGGAAGCTACTTCCCAGGGGTGTAAGTGAAATTAATTTCCCCTTTGTTCTTAATTATAAAAGCATCTGGATGAAACTTGTAGATTTCACTGGAAAGAGAGATGAATTACCATCATCACTGTTGTATTTGAAAGCCATTTCAGTTGTAATATTTTGTAATATTTGTGGGAAACCTCCTTTTCACCAGTACCAGGTAACCCAGTTGCGAGTGGGCTAGTGTGAAAGTGAAAGTGGAGTATGGACAAAACATGCTAAATGAAACTGTGAATCAAATATATTAGTACCATAACAGTAGGGTATAAATGCAATCTTTCTAACCTAAAAGAATAACAGAATACTTACTATATGCATCCGTTAAAAGTAGTCAAACTCATAACAGTAAAAACTTATCATCTCTGGAAGAGACCATTTAATTTCAGGTACAGTGTGAATGATGTACTAGCACCAAAAGAGGTGCTAGACGCCATATAGCCAAAGAACAGAACATTTAATCCGGTCGATGAGGAGTACAAGCTTGTGATCATTCAGGGATAGTTTAGGAGTGTTATATTTTTTGTCAGCAACACACAACACTGAACAAGAAAGCAGTGATCACAAAGAGCAAGATCCACATGATGCCAAGCAAGTACTGGCAAAGAAAATGATATTAACACTGTCAGGTGCACTTAGACAACAATCGAAGTTCTACTTAGTTATAGCCATTCCAATACTGCCACCTGCTGGCGAAGTTATGTAAAGAGTACTTTGTACACACACACACACACACACCACCCCCTTTTTGTTATATTTGTAATTAAACAGAGGGCTCTACCAAGCTTCTAAAAACAGCCATCATCATTAATCATTTCTAGTAGCACCACCAATTTGGCAACATACATTACCATCATCACTGGTAATGATTCTTGTAACATGTCCTACAGGCCACAAAGCTTATGGTAGTTGAGGATCAACAACCATAACTACTTGTCTCTTTACAAGGTTGGGAGGAGAGTTTTGTGATTTTTGACGCGTCTGCAAACCAAGTGTCTCCAAATAAACTGGCCCCGGAAGTGGTTGGCTGTCATTTGGCTGTGGAGGGAGGCCTTGGTGGATTGTATTTCCTTTTCCCATGCTCCACCAAAGTGAGGAGCATGTGATGGGTTGTATCTGAAGTCAATATTTTGCCTTGCTAGTTGTTCTTGCACACAGTATCTTAACACAGCATTATATGTTATTATATAATATACATATTATATGTTATTATATAATATACAACAATCAACAATAACATTAAAATCACTGACAGGTAAAGTGAATAACATTGATTATCTCGTTACAATGGCACCTGTCAAGGGGTGGGATATACTAGGCAGCAAATGAACAGTCAGTTCTTGAAGTTGATGTGTTGGAAGCAGGAAAATGGGCAAGCGTAAGGATCTGAACAACTTTGACAAGGGAAACCTTGGGTCCTGGCATTCATGTAGATGTTACTGTACTTTGACATGTACTACCTACCTAAACATTGTTGCAGACCAAGTACACCCCTTCATGGCGATAGTATTCATGACAATGGCCTCTTTCAGCAGGATAATGCGCCCTGCCACACTGCAAAAATTCCCCAGATCTCAATCCAATTGAGCATCTGTGGGAAGTGCCGGGCAAACAAGTCTGATCCATGGTCTGAACCCCACCTCGCAAATTACAGGACTTATAGGATCTGCTGCTAACATCTTGGTGCCAGATACCACAGCACACCTTCAGAGGTCAGTGGAGTCCATGCCTTGATGGGTCAGAGCTGTTTCGGTGGCACAAGAGGGATCTACAGAATATTAGGCAGGTGGTTTTAATAAGTAAGTAAGTAAGTAAGTAAGTAAATAAATAAATATAATACATAAAATACACATTTTATGGCTTGTTTTGATATAAATAAGATGTATTTTGTAACTTGAATTTTTGAGACTGTTATAACATCGCTTGGTTTGATTTGTTACACTAAGTACATTAAAAAATACAGAATCTTAATATGTGGGAAAGGAAATGGAACATGGAAATCATTCAGTTGGGTTGACATACATGCTCTTATGCTTTTTAAATAAGTAAAGTTGTACAATGTACACATTATAAGGGAATATAGTGATTTATAACATTGTCTTGAATCCAAAATTTCTTAAATTTGAGAGCATGAAAATTATTTATTCTGTTAGCACACGTTTACTAACTAAATCTTTCTGGATGACCATCAAAACGTTGCAGTTTCATCAGGAGAAGGGTGACTGAAGAATCAGGAGACCAAGACCCAGGTTACAATAAAAAGAGATGGTTTACTGCATGCATGAAGCCAACCTGGGCATTCTATAGTCTAAACAAAAACTGGACACATCAGGATTTTTATACTATATATATTTTATATATATATATATATTTTAGACCATATAGATAATGTCCAAGTCTAAGATAGAAGAAAAACATAGGCAAGGACAGAACATTATGACCCAAGGAACAGACACGTGTACATCAGAAGTAAACAAAGACAGTTACATAAATCACATTAAATTGAATTGATCTGAAATTAATAAATCATGTATCCATTAACAATAAAGTCAGAATATGTTACAAATCCAGATATAATCAAGGAAAAACAGGAAATAATACCAAAATAACAAGGTAATTAAACTTATAAAACCTATCACCACTTTTGTTTGAGGACATGAAATTTATTAATTCAATTGACTTAGCAAAGGTCTTTCAGTTGTTTTGAAAGCACAATCACCAACACCAGTTGAGCAATAAATTTCACTTCTTGGTTTTAGCATTTCTTCAGTCTCATACTTTGTTGGCAGATCTCCCATTAAGAAAGCTAGCCTCCTTACAGACTTAAACTTAGTTTAACTTCTCATGATCTTTCCCATTCCGGTCAAAGTAGCAGAGCTCTGAGCTATTCTGTCACTAGCCATGTACAACTGATGAAGCTGAAGTCCCTGTGAAAACCTAATTACTAAAATCATAAGGCTTACATCATAAAATTGCAGTAGGGAAAATATACATGTTATTTAAAAAATCCCGACCACTGCCTGGAAATGAACTGCAGCTAGCATTGATTGAGTGAGATTTCTGACAAATTGAGCAGTGTTTCACTGACAGATTTACTTTCTGTGCAACCTGGCACAATGCCCCATGAAAATAATAACTGATTTAATTAATTAGATAGCAAGAGTACTTTACTGATCATATGTTAGGTCTAAACATGTAGACCTGGACAGGCTAGCCTCTGTACTAGCTAGGTATAAATTTAATTAACTATAGCAGGCAATAATTATCAGCGTAATCCATCCACGCCGCAGCATTTCTCCTCATATGTCGTTGGCAGATTTCACATTTTATATCTGATTTCAGGAGACCTCTGTGCTGAATCCACTTTATCTATCTTCTATTTGAAAAATGCATTGCCTTTAAAAATATATATTATTTTAAATCCGTCATTTTGTTTAGCCAAATTTAAACACCTGGCCTGGAAAACTGTTTGGTGACATAATATGTACAAAATTGTTTTTAATATGAAATATCCTCCTATTTTTTCTCCCACAAGATTTTCAATGACTGTTGTCATTCTCTGAGCATCTCTGTCCTGTGCGCTGGATATAGTGACCACCATGGGTCATCACGCAGAAGGGAGACAAGGACACGATCTAGGGGGCAATAATTGGAAATATTTACAACATTTACCTATTTCCAATATTTTATTGCAAGATAGTTGTTGCTTTTTGTTTTATGAGAGAACATTGGGAGTTTTTTCTTGATTATAGAAAGATAGTTCAAATAAGTATCTTGCTTTTGCAAGTTACTGCAATGGGCAAAGTTAGCTTAGCTAGTGTGCCAGATAACCAAATTCCACAAGGTAGCACCAAGAAACATTGTGTGGATATTGTGGATCCCCAGGAGCAGCATTAAGAAACGCTACTGTAAGTTCTTCTTGGTATGGTTTAAGTAAGTTTTTTTTTCTCAAAGACCTGGCCTCAATCAACATGTCTTCAGATTCAGAGTCACTTGGGTCCTTTGTTTCCCTGTTGTGCTGTGTTAAGATACTGTATGCAAGAATACCTAACAAGACAAAATATTGACTTCAAATACAACCCATCACATGCTCCTCACTTTGGTTGAGCATGGGAAAGAGAAATAAAATCCACTAAGGCCTCCCTCCAAGTAGTCCTAAAAGACCTTCCTGATACCCTCCAAGTAGTCCTAAAAGACGTTTATGATACCTTCCTGATACCTACCTAAAAGACATGATACTTCCTGAAGAGGTGCCAAGGACTTTATTTATCGAAGTCAAGGGCATTATCAACTCGAACCCTTGGGATATGCATCCTCGGATATCGCAGATCCCGACTCAATCATGCTTAACTTGCTGCTCATGGGGCGGCAGGATGCCACCCTTCTGCACGGGGTATATGGACCAAGTGATCTAAGATAAGATAAGATAAGATAATCCTTTATTCGTCCCCCAATGGGGAAATTTGCATTGTTACAGCAGCAGATATAAAGATATAAAAAAAAAAAAATATTTAAGTATAAAAATATAAAAGAGAGACACACCAAGAATGCACAAAAACACAAACACACAACAGTATTGAAGTGACCAAACTGCATTATTGCACTGTTCCCATGAGATGGGAGGTTACCAATGATTTATTGTCCAATTTAGTACCAGAGATTTATTGTCCAGTTAAGTGGTGGGGTCTGCTGGGAGCAGTGCTGGTTGTACAGTCTCACAGCAGCAGGGAGGAAGGTGATACTTGCGATATCGCTCCTTCACACACTTGGGGTGGAGCAACCTGTCACTAAAGGAGCTTCCCAGTGCCACCAGAGTCTCATGCATGGGGTGGGAGTCATTCTCCAGCATACGTGATAGCTTGGCCATCATCCTCCTTTCTCCCACCACCTGCACTAGGTCAAGAGTGCATCCCACGACAGAGCTGGCCCTCCTTATGATTTTATCCAGTCTCTCCCTGTCTGCAGCAGAGATGCCACTGCCCCAACAGACAACCCCATAAAAGATAGCAGATGCCACCACAGAGTCAAAAAAAAGTCTTGAGAAGTGCTCCCTGCACTCCAAAAGACCTAAGTCACCTCAGCAGGTACAGTCTGCTCTGTCCTTTGTTTTAGAGTGCAGTGGAGTTGTCTGTCCAGTCCATTTTATTGTTGAGGTACTTATATGGGTCCACTATCTCAATGACCATTCCCTGGATGTTCACAGGTGTCGGGGGGAGTGTCTGTGTCTGCAAAAGTCCACCACCGGTTCTTTGGTCTTGCTGCCATTTATCTGGAGGCAGTTCCGCTGGCACCAGACTATAAAGTCCTGGATCAGTTCTCTGTACTCTGCGTCATCCTCCCCAGTGATGAGGCCAATGATTGCAGAGTCATCATAGAACTTCTGCAGGTGACAGCCCGCTGTGTTGTATCTGAAGTCTGCAGTATAGAATGTGAAGAGGAATGGAGCCAGGCCCCTGTACTGCAGGCTACCATGTCAGACACACAGTTCTGAGCCCTCACATACTGTGGACGGTTGGTAAAGTAGTCCAGCATCCAGGATTCAAGGTGCTGGTCCACCCCTGTGGGTTCCAGCTTGTCTCTCAGAAGCGCAGGCTGTATAGTGTTGAAAGCACTGGAAATGATTCTCACAGTGCTCCCAGGCTTGTCCAGGTGAGAGAGGGCCCTGTGCAGGAGGAAGATGACTGCATCGTTCACCCCAATGCCAGGCTGGTATGCAAACTGGAGTGGGTCCATTGATGGGCTCACCAGGTGACAGAGATGCACAAGGACCAGCCTCTCCAGTGTCTTCATCAGGTGGGATGTCAGAGCCACTGGCCTATAGCTGTTGAAGTCCTTGGGGTGTGGTGTCTTCGGCACCGGAACCATGCAGGATGTTTTCCACAGCTGTGACACTCTCCCCAAGTTTCAGGCTCATAGTGAAGATGAAGATGAACTCCACTATCCGACATAGCTGGTCTGCACAGGACTTGAGGAGCCTAGCACTGATGCCATCAGGACCAGCAGCCTTCCTTGCCTTTATTTTCCTGAGTGCAGTTCTCACCTGGTCTGTAGTGAGGGACATGCTAGAGCAGGGGGGCTGTGTGCTGGAGGGTGTGGATATGGGGGTGGAGTTGTGACAGAAGGTGTGGAGGATGGGGTTATGGTGGAAGTGACTGAGGGAGGTGGCTGTGAGCTAGAAGTCCTGGAGAGGCTAAGGGTGGGGGTGGGGCAGACTGCTGGTAGTACAGAGACGGTGGGGCACAGCTGAGATGGTTGGGTGGGAGGAGGAGCATGTGACTGGTCAAATCTATTGAAGAAAAGGTTCAGGTGAAGAAAAGGTTCATTCACCCACTTCCTATCCCCCACGGCCTGGGAGTCAGTTTTCTTGTGGCCTGAGATAGTTTTTAGTCCATTCCAGATATTATTCAGTTGCAGCTGATCCTCCATATTTCTCCTGTAGCAGTCTTTGCCCTCCCTGATCTTCCTCCTCAGGTCCTTCTGTATGGCCCTCAGTTCTTCTTTGTTTCCTGCTTTAAAGGCCCTCTTTTTCTCCTTGAGTAGTGCCTTTATAGCAGGAGTAATCCAGGGTTTGTTTATTGGAGAAACAACATACAGTCCTGGTGGGTAAAGTGTTCTCCACACAGAAATTTATATAGTCCGTTATACAGTGTGAAAGACTGTCAATGTCCTCCCCAAAAGGGTAACAAAGTAGTTCCCATACAGTAGATTCAAAACAGTCCTTCAAAGCCTCATCAGTCTCTTCAGACCATCTCTTCACTGTGCAGGTGACCACTGGTTCCCTGTCCACATTGGTTTTTATACAGGCAGGAGATGAACCAGTTTGTGGTCCTATCTTCCGGGGGGGGCGGTCTAGTATTTTATTGTCTCTGGTAGGGCAGGTGACATACTGACTAAAAGTGGGCAGCATTTGAGAAGCATTTGGAAGAGGCATGAAGTCCCCAGAGATAAGAAAGAGGGCCTGTGGGTGCTGTGTCTGTAGCCTGCTTATGACCAAGTGGAGGATATTACAGGAAGCATCAGTGTTAGCAGAGGGGGGAACATACACGGCCACCGCGATAAAATTTCGAGAATTACCTCAGTAGATAGTATGGCTTCAAGCGTACGTCTAACAGCTCAATATCCTTACAGCAGATTTGTTCCTTCACAATGATATGCCTAGTATTACACCATCGATCATTTACAAATACTGCCAGCCCTCCTCCTTTCCTCTTACCACTTTCTTTCATCCTGTCTGCCCTCACCAGGTGGAATCCATCCAAAGTTGCATTCGTCTCCGGAGTTAGCTTGGTTAGCCACGTCTCAGTAAACAGCATGATGCTACACTGCCGGTATTTCCTTTGGTGCCGGGACAACGCCGCTAACTCGTCCATCTTATTGGGGAGAGATCTTACATTCCCCTTAGGGGCACATGTGCTACTTGGGAAAAAGTAAGTGCCAAGCCCTGGTATGGCAAGTAAGTCAATGAAGTTCTAGTTTAAGGTTAGTTTGTTTTTTTGGTAATTTGTTAAAGCTGTCTTTTCCAGTGTGAGTTCATTTTGTTTTAATCTTGTTAGAAAATGCCATGGTGCTCCAACCAAATATTTACATATTTTACATAATTTTATGTAAAAAATATTTTTCATTGTCTATGACTAAGACATGCAAAACTAAAAACTCTTGTAAAATTCAACCATTACAAATAAAGAATGCCTTATCAATATCATATATCACTTTAGTTCATACATCACATCATGGCATACATCACTTATTACATTCATCACATATTACATGGGAATAGTGCTTCATGATTGTGTAATGAATGGAAAATGTCACTTTAGTTTAAGGGCATCAAAATCATTCATAACGCTGGCATATACACTCACTGAGCACTTTATTAGAACACCTGTACACCTACTTATTCATGCAATTATCTAATCAGCCAATCGTGTGGCAGCAGTGCAGTGCATAAAATCATGCAGATACGGGCAAGCAGCTGCAGGTAATGTACACATCAACCATCAGAATAGGGAAAAAATGTAATATCAGTGATTTTGACCGTGTCATGATTGTTGGTGCCCGTTTATACCCATCAATCATCACTTGAATGCCACAATCTATTTGAGTATTGATGCTGACCATGTGCATACCTTCATGCCCACAATTTACTCATCTTCTAATGGCTACTTCCAGCATGATAATGCACCATGTCACAAAGCAAAAGTCATCTCAAACTGGATTCATGAACATGGCACTGAGTTCAATCTTCTTCAGTGGCCTTCCCAGTCACCAGATCTGAATCTAGTAGAACACCTTTTCGATAGAACGGAAGAATTGAAGCATGAAAGTGCACCTGAAAAATCTTCAGGAATTGGGTGATGCAATCATGCAATCAGAATGTTTAAACATCTTGTGGAATCCATGCCACAAAGAATTGAAGCTGTTTGAGAGTGAAGGGAGGCCCTACCCAGTATTAGTATAGTGTTTGTAATAAAGTGTTCAGTGAGTGTATGCTTCTTAAGTTCATAAAAGTTATAGACCTCCAGAGGCATCCTATTCCTACATAAATTAAACTGTGCAAGAAAGATAAGTTGAAATATACTTAATTCAAGACATTCCAAAGCTCATATGTGCTCATGTGTTATCTATATTATCTAACTGTCTATCAATCATGAGAGGCCTTTTGTCTCCACTATAAAACTATAATGTCACTTAACAAGAGTTGACATAGACCTTAGTATCTAATGCTGCTTAATTATGAATGTGTTATGAACTGAAGCCCTTTTCTGTGACATATTCCATTTCTATGTTGCATATTACATAAAACCTATAATGTCACCTAATAAATTTTGACATAAGCCTTTCATAAAGCATTTTACACTGTTTAATGTCTATGGCTATGACTGTTATGAAGCCCATATTTAGGTACCCTTCAAATAGATTCTAAAGATTCTGTTTTTTCTTTGTTATTTTGTTTTTAGATCTGCTGTGACATTTGTGAGAGGTAGTATCATTCAATTCATAAAACAGCTTTACAGAAATATATTAATTCAGGATATAAATTTTAAATTTATGAATTTATCCCTAATGAGCAAGTCAGAGGTGACGTAAATGTGTCCAGAAGCCTCCGCAGGATAAGCACCACCAAAGTCCAGTGTGTGTTTAAAATAATTTTGTGTGTGTGTGTGTATATATATATAAATATATATATATATATATATATATATATATATATATATATATAAAATTTTCTATGTTTTATTTGTTTTTAATTTATGTTTAATTGTTTAATTTTGCACAGTGTATAAAAGATTTTTAAAATAATTTGTTATGCTTAAACTATTTACACCAGCAACACCGGTTTCATTGAAGCTTTCTGCTATTTAAAATGAGAACCAGTATTCGAATAATGACCATTGTTGGAATCAGGTAAAGGCTGAAAGACAAACTCTAGAGCCCTTGTAGACATGGCATGGATATGGATAGAAGAGTATGTGACTGATACCATGACACCATGTGACTCAGCAGTAAAACCAGGAAGTTTTTAAAAACTATTGCTATGGCCTTTGAATAATTATTTCAAGTATTCAAATGATGGTTAGGTCAGTTAGAATTTATCAGGCAAATCAGAATATCCACCATAAGAGGAAGCTTTTAATGAGAAGGTTCATTGTGGACCCAATTGCAGTGTGAAAACTCCTGCTTGCTTATAAATAATTTCAACAATCCCAGCTCAACCTCCCCGTTTCAAACTTTTAACAATATTACCTCAATAACCAACTCCAATATATAATGAAATGGATAAAACCCAGTCGGATATAAATGAGATATGGCTAGATACTGAACAAACACTATGCAGGAAATCAGAATCTCAGATCTACCATTCATCAGCACACATATCAAATGCCACTCCTGCTTCCAAAGCCCAACAATTACAGCAACTTTAACAGCTTGGTGGAAATTTTTATGAAGCTATAAATTCACCACTTCAACTACCTGAACACATTCCCATATGGCACAACCCCAACTACTCATGAAGATAAACATCTCCACGTGAAGATAAACATCTCTACATGGGTAGAAAAAGGCATTACGCACCTTAAACACATATGTCAAAAAAACATTTACATGATTTCCATATCTAGCCGAGAAGCATGGACTAGAAAATGAACATTTCTTTGAATTTCTACAGCTCCAATATAATATCAAAATCCAATCATAGAATTTCCATACCATGTAAAAATGGGAAGATGACCTAGCAATCATCCCCAGAGAAGATTTTTGGCCAAAAATCTTTCATAACACGTTCTACATAGCTAATAACACTAGTCTGCATACAATACAAAGTAATCTATAGAACTCACTACACAGGTCATTGGATGCATAAAATTGGCTACAGGGAATCTGACATATGCACGCAGTGCTCACAAAATACACCAGATGATTACATACAGTGCATGCCATATGGGACTGCACTCCAGGTAAGCACTTCTGGAAACAAATCACTAAGGAAATATTTCATTTTCTAAATCACACCATCCCACTATCCCCTTCACTCTGCTTACTTGGGGATACCTCCGGGATCAACATCATAAAGGAAAACACAACAGTTCTTCTTATAGCACTAACCATCACCATGAAAACCATACTAACAACCTGGAAATCAAAGAATAACATTAATATCACTCGTTGGAAAAACCTAGAAATCGACTACATAACAATGGAAAAACTCTCTGCCTCAATCAAAAATAAAACTACCAAGTTTAACTCTATCTGGCACCACTTATCACCTACATACACTAGGGGCTCACTTCGCAATAGCTAACAATACAGTCTCTACAGACATACCTCATAACCAAAGCCATACTACACAGCTAAAGCATAATATTCACAAACACACACAGCCAAATTACACACACATACAAGCAACATTCACAGAAAATAAAGTTGGTGTTATACTTGTTAATTAATTCAACCGACATTCCAACAACTACCATTTGCACATCCTCCCCATACCCCACTCCACCCACTGTCCTGATAAGTATCATGTCCATGTCATGTCTACTGTCCTGTCTGTTATGTCCTACACCCACCACTCACCCATAATAACCATTAAAGTACAACACATCTATATATGTGTAAATATGAATAAAGTAAAACAAATAAAGTCTCAATGGTCCCCCAAAGAGGGGGTTGACAGGTAATCCAGATTAATCAACCTGGAGAATTCTGAGCAACTGAGTTCTCCAGCCAGGCCGCTCTGACTGTGCGCCGCTGCTACCCTCTGCTGGCTGCCGGCGGTGTAGCACGGCCTCATACAAAGCTGGCAACATTAACAATAGTCAACCTGCATTCACATGTGTGTGCTTCTAGCGCTGAAAACGCTATTTGGACAATTTCAAAGCCCTA
>CM075017.1:13957745-13973128 GCA_037576675.1 Pangasius sanitwongsei | reverse complement strand
ATGAAAAATGCACAAATGTCAGGGCATGTCAAAACTTCTCCAGGGCCCCGAAACACCCTCAGACCTCAGAGGGTTAAAGTCACAGAGATCACATTTCTTCATCATTCTAATGTTTGATGTGAACATTAACTGAAGGTCTTGATCTGTATCTGCATGAATTTTTGCATTTCAGTGCTGCCATATGACTGATTAGATGACTGCATGAACGTGTGTTCCTAATTAAGTGGACGGTGAGTGTATGTCAACGCAACAACTGTGGTAGTAATTGTGGTCTTTAAGACATTCTGCCATTCATCTGAGCGGCTACATCAGTTCAGTTGATGATAATCTCAAATCTAATGCAGCCCTTTGGATGAGTGGTGATATAGCTATCACAACTACAGTCATTTTGGCTTACAAGACATTTCAAACTGATCTGGATGAGTCAAAGTCTCCATGAGAGAGCATTTCTATGGAACATCTAATGCCATACTGTTACTTATCTAAAATAATGTTAAAGCATACATTGTTTTATTCTCACCTCATCCACTTCTTCATCTGGTGTGGCTGGAGTACGATCCATACGTAAAGAGGCCACAGAGGAGGTCTCGGAGTCTACTGACTCTTCGTCATATCCATAGAATGTGTCCACAACAATATGCCTCTGAACAGGAGGCACACATTTTAGTTAACATGGAGAGGTCAATCTTTATTATCTCAGTTATTTATGGAGTAAGTTATACAAATGGAAACAGACAATTTAAACCCCTTCCCATGCTTATACATCCTTATGATTGCATTGGTGCCAGTGCAATAAGAAATTAAGTGTATCTATTTCCTCTCTACAAAGATCAGTCATTTTATACACTTTCATTTTGACAGGTGGAAATATAGTTTCCAGAATATAATGTCTATGCCATTAAAACAAATTCTGCTATTCAGAGAAATTAAGCTAGATATTAAGTTTTTGAAAAAATACTTCTAGTATTGCTCTATTTTTAGTAAAAAATTAAATTTACCATTATGACACAACCAGAGAAACAGTTACAAAAACAAACATGATGTCATCATACCTTAATAGGCCTGCTTCGTTTATGCCGCTTCTTCCTAAGAAGTTTTTCTCTATCCTAAAACAAGGACAGTTAGTGACACCAGTTACAGTAAAGTAAAGTATTTTATAAAAACGTACCACAAAAACCCTAGCTGAATTTGGTGGACAGGACACCTCAGTGATAAAAGTATAATTGATAAACCATGGTTTAAATGATATTTAACTGCAATCACAGAAATGTTTGGATTTATAAACAATTAGGTGAGTGTATAAACTTGTGTATAAATTTGTGGACTTGTTACAAAATTAATATCCAGTAATATAGTAAAATATATGTAAAATATAATAAATAAATATAAAATAATATATTTATATAATAATAATATATAAGAATAAATAAATATATTTATTAATCAACTTTTTTTGTAGATCTGGGCAGTATACAGACATTGACTAAAAAACACATTTTGTACTAATATGAAAGGAAAACATCAAACAAATCTCTCCAAATGGGAACACAAACATTCACTCAGCTCACCAATAAGAGCTCACTTTTTCAGCACCCAAATGGCTAACATTTTTTTCTAAACTGGAAAGTTTGCAATATTTTGATGATTGATTGTTCTTCTTTATTAAAGTACCATTACTTTACATTTTATAAAATATATTATAAAACATATTATATTTGTTAGCCTAAATCATGGAATCAAAGCACTACAAATGCATTGACAAAAACAGTAAGTATACCCACATTATTACTGTGCCCTGTTGTGACAGTGCTTATTCGCATTAATCCTGATCACCTTCCACAAAACACTTCACTACATACACACAGCTGTGAGTTAAACACACGTCTCACCATTCATGCAACGTTTCACAGAAGCATTTAAGTGGTTACTGTAGATTAATTAATGAGTAATGGCATTGCCTACATCTACAAAAAAAGAAAGAGAAAATGATTCACAGTTCTCAACAGTTCAAGTCAGCTCTCAACAGTCACTTAATTCATTCACAAAAGATAAATCATTTCAAAGTTCACTTGGATAAAGACTCTGCTACTGTCATGTAAAGCAAGGTGAGATGGATGCAAGTGCGGTTTAGCGTTTTATTAGAGAGTCTGGCAGACAAAATCCAAAACATATGGCAAAAACATAGTCAAAAATAGGCAGAGAGTCAGGCGATCAACAGACGGCAATGACAGGGGTAATCCAAAATATGAAAACTAAGAAACAAAACAAGGTCAATAACAAGAATGGCAAACGAGGGAACAAAAGGCTCAACAAAGTTAGCAACCAATGACAAGACAGGGGAGGAGACAGGACATGAATGAAAACAAAACACACGTTAACGTAAACAAAGTCCTAACCTGACATCAAGCGATGTCGCGCTGCCTGTAGCTTAAGTGCGCTGAGTGCTACGATAATCAGCATGTGGGGGGAAATACCTGACAGCTACCAGAAGCAAAATTGTCGTTCATATCCCTCATTTCTCATCTCTGTGACTTTATAAAGTGGCACAATTTTATAAACAAAGAGTAATAAATGAAGGATTCTACAACAGCAGTTTTGTGAACCTTGAAGGGCCTTAATCTAAGCAGAGATGGATTTTGAGACAATGGGCCCCTGGGCATGGAAGCACAATGGGGCCCCCCTCTGCCTTAAACAGGGCATGATGTTAAACAATACTGAAATAAAATAACAAACAGGATTCACTTATGTACAAATGGAATGTAAAACAAAGTAGAGGTTTAAGAAGGTGTGACAAATTTCACCTATGCCCCCCAACACTCTCCTCAAAACTTTCCCCCATTATCAAATACATTAATTAAATCACATGTCAAAGTCAAGGTCTATGAGCCAAATACTTGCTGCATCATTTCATTTGGCCCTGTGAACCTGAAAAAATAATGCTGAAACAACTCACACTATCTGCTTGTCTACATGGCAGGGGGAAATCTCCAACATGTTTTTGCCTCTACCTGGTCACACGGACCTCATAGAGAACCACATCGAGACTCCTCCAGGTGTGATGGTATGCAGCCACCCCTTCATGTGGTTCAGGATGAATTCAAGGCTATGTTCTACATGTGAGTAATCGAGAAGTCCCACAGTGATTGGAGCAGTCCGGTGGTTTTAGTGTCCAAGGCCAACAGGTCGGTCCGTTTTTGTGTGGACGATAAAAAAGTCAGTGTGGTGTCTAAATTTGACGCATACCCAATGCCACGCATTGATGAACTAATTGAACTGTTAGGCACGGCTGGCTTTTATTTGATACTGGATTTGACCAAGGGGTATTGCCAAATATCCCAAGAAAAAAAAAAATTTTAACCTCCATTTGGGTTACACCAATACTGTCACCCTTCTGTTCGGATTGTTTGGGGCCCCAGCGATGTTTCAACGTCTCATTGACAGAATACTCTGCCTGCACAATGCATATGCTGCTTCTTCAGATGATCATTTACAGTAATGATTGGCAGCAGCATTTACAACATCTGAGGGCTGTTCTGAGATCCTTGTGATGGGCGGGACTCACAGAGAACCCAAAGAAATATGCAGTTAGGTGGGTGGAAGTATGGTATCTGGGCTTCCACTTGGGCCACAGGCAGGTGCATCCCCAAATTGATAAGACAGCAGTGATTGCAGCCTGCCCGAGACCCAAGACCAAAAAGGGGGTGAGGCAGTTCCTGGGACTGGCTGGCTATTATCGTTTTTTTTTTTTTTTTGCCTAATTTTTCGGACATCACCAGACCGCACTAAAAAAGGGAGCACCAGATCTGGTCCAGTGGACGGAGCCATGCGTGTGGGCGTTTTGCCAGGTAAAAGCTCCAGGCTCGCCCAAGTCCAGCGGTGGGGGTATGTGGCAGCGGGGGTGCGGTCGAGCGTCAGCTGTGGACGGAGATGAGGCGAGTTGAACTGGCAGGTAACGCGTGATGATTGTCATCTGTGTCTTATTATTATTAATGTTATTATTATTATTATTATTATTATGTGCGTTTCTTTGTGCTTCCAGTAACTGCCATATCCAGAGAGAGAGTGGCATAGCTGGCAAAGCAGGCAACACACAAACACCCACACGAAGATCGTGAACTTGATCTTTGAACTTGAACGTGGCAGAAGCTGCAAGCTAGTGACGGCCACTTTTCTGTTGGTTTATATTTTTTTGGTTGAGTTTTGAAAGTGCACTAGATTATTGGTGTTAACTCATAAAGTATATTAAATTAGGTTAAAAATAATAGCCTCAGATTATGGCCCTTTGGGGTCTCAGAAAACTATTACAAGTCATAATATTATGTTCATGTAAAGAATTTCATTTGTTTAGGCCTAGCACTACATATTTGAAGGAGCCAAGTGACACACCACAAGAGCACAATGTGGGTTACCTGGTATGCATAATATTTCACAGCACAAAATGCTCCAACAGGCCCCTCTTAGCACTTCTAATGGCCCACACTGCCCTGCAAAAATCAACTCTGTTGTCAAGTGACAAAGCAGTTGTATCCTGGTCTGGAAGACCATGCTGTTATTTGAGTTAGGGGGCCCTAACAGACAAATCAGGGTGGAAAAAACTTGACGGTTCTACATGAACCACTCCTTTAGGCAACTACCACATTTATTTTTGTTTATTGTTTTATCTCTTCACAGATTTGCAACATCCATACTGAATGCATCGATAACAGAGTGTTCAACCCCCAATGTCCTACAGAAAACTAAAATGATAAACACTCACTTTG
The DNA here is from genome assembly GCA_037576675.1 of Pangasius sanitwongsei. NCBI lineage: Eukaryota > Metazoa > Chordata > Actinopteri > Siluriformes > Pangasiidae > Pangasius > Pangasius sanitwongsei. The sequence goes on along the minus strand of CM075017.1, from coordinate 13,968,368 downwards.
TTTTTTACATTTCCGGCATTTGGCAGACACCCTTATCCAGGGCGACTTACAATTATCTCATTTATACAACTGAGCAGTTGAGGGTTAAGGGCCTTGCTCAAGGGCTGTGTAGGCTATTTCTTCATTGTTCCACAGCCAAATACAGCCTGCTGCCATTTTTGCAAAAAATGATATCGAACCAGCCATTAGCACCTACTACTCAACATTTTCACACTATCTAGAATTCATTCCAGACCCATAGCACAACTGCAACTGTACACTGAGCGTCAACTCACATCTTACAGGGCTGAAATGCTGGATAAAATCAACTCTCGGGTGTTGGATAATGTGTGATTCAATGATTCAATTACTCCAAATCCTGAAATGTATCACCCAGTGTAGCGGCCTTTGTATATTTATATACACACTATTGAGAGCATTTAAATGGCCAAAAAATAAAGCTATTACATTTTCAACACGCTACTGTCCACTGTCTTCTATCAATTAGCACTAGTCTCGGAAAGTAGAGTAGAATATTCTAGGAAGAAGAAGGACTAACCAAAACTATTTGACTGTATGCATTCTTAGGTGATGTGATGTATAAAAGAAGTATAAAAAAGCCACAGTATGCGTGACAACATAAAGGTAGATCTTTGCAGCATGTGAATGCTTTTTTCATTCATCACACACATGACCTGCATGTGAAATAAAATTACCAACAACCTGATACAGTTTCTCACTCACTCTAGTCAGCTCATCGATCATGCTCTGCTGCTCAAGAACCTGCAACTTAAGGAACTCAATCTCTTGTTCATCCTGAGCCTGGTCCAAGTCGTTCAAAGATTTCAGCTTCTTTAGTGGTGGATGAGAAGTAATTTTCTCTTTCTGAACAAAAAGATAAAGTAAATTAGATTTAATTATCACAGTAAAAGATATTAACATTTAATTTTATTCATTGTCATTTATTACATGTCCACATAACATGTCCACATAACTTCCATATGTCCACATGACCATACCTTCACAGTATCCCTATCTATGCAGTATAACAAAAAAACTGTTGCTTCAATAAACTTTATAATTGCCTTGGACCAAATAAGTTGCAAGCCAACATCAAATAGAAGATGGCTGTTGACCCGAACAAGACCAGAAACTGATATAATAACTGTATATAAAGTACAATAAAAATTTATTTGTGAAAAAAAATTCCAGGAAGAGGAAGCATAAGCAATATTTTGTGTGAAACGTAAGTGCATAATGCCTGTCACACAAACCTAATTTCTTACTGCAGTTTTTAATTTATTTATTAATTTTTCCTCTTCAGATCATGAAAGCTGCATGCTAGGGCATTATGCTGCTATTGTACTCATTCATTATCTATGCTATTTTTAATTAATTATTATATTATAAAAAAAAATTAAGTATTATATATTGTTAATAATATTCATCATAGTCTCTATTTTTGTGACTTTTTGGCTTTGGTCCAATAAAGGGTTTGCAAATATTTATTTTAATTGAAGTATAGGGCTATATGTGTAAACTTTAAATGGGCTATGTGCAGCATCCATACATCCCTAACACCAATCGAGTTTCAGGCCACGTGAAGTGACTCTGACATGTTTGACTTTGTTCCCTATCCACCGTGCTGTTTGGGGTGAATCCATTTTGTAACATTGTCTGAAATCTCAGTGGACAGTAAACTATTAAGACCCAATTAACTGTCTTTAGTCTGTTTTCCCCTTATATGATGTCTCCCTTTAAAGGGTTCTATACAGTAGTTGAGTGACTTCAGACAGTATTTAGTATGCTGGTCAAAAACAGGTATGTCCTGTCTATAGGCAATGAATAATAAGAATGTGGAAAAAGGAAGTAGGTAAGTAAATAGATAAATGAAAATACTAGACAGGCTTCGTTCTATTTGCTTATGTCAGCACACAACAATCACATTTGACCTGACTAATTAAAACTGTCTTTATAGGGTTTTATTAGACAAATTAGACTAGTCAGACAACTCACTGACTAGTGGACTTTGAAATTGGGTACTTTCACGCATCCCTAATATGGAATGCAAAAGGAGTTCATCTGTGTATGCAGATCTATACAGACTTGAGTGTGTGAAGGAATGTACCATCTCCAGATTTTCTTTAGTCAAGCTCTTAAGCTTCTCTTCCATGCGCTGGAGAGACTGAGTCAGTTCATCGTTCTTCTTACTCAATAGTTTGTTCTTATCCAGCAGTGGCTTACATTGTTTCTCTGCTTCCCGCACTCGCTTTAGCTGAAAGAGAGGGAGCAAAAAAACGAAGTACAGCAAAGCGTAAAAGTTGAAAGATGGATAAAAAAAACGGAAAAATTAAATAATAAATCCCAACTTACCTTTAAACTTTTTAAAAAAGTTTTCTTTAATCTTATTTATTGTCTTCATGTTTTTGTATGAAATTCTAATTAATTACCCATTTTTTGATTAATGCCTTGCGTCCTTGTTCACAAAATATTTTTTAAGAATTTGACATACTAGCTCATTTCTTTCGTCCACTAGAAGTGTGTTACGGTCCTCCAGCTTTCGGATAGTAGAGTTCAGTTCAGCAACACGCCTTTGATTCCTCCTCATTTCCTATGTATACGAGACAGCAAACATACAGTAAAATAATTACCTTTAAAAAGTCCACAAAAACTGTCAACAAAAGTTATTTTTAAAAATGTGCTATATAAATAAATTTGATTGACTTTATGTGTAACGTGTTTGCCAAAAAATGAGATTTGTCTTAGTTACCAACTATTCTTAGATGCTTGTTTTGTGCAATGTCTACTTTAGTGTTGATCTGTATTTCACTGCCACCGTCTGGAATTTGGTTGTATTCACAATATGTCATGCTCAGGTCTTTAGGCACACAAATTATGGAATGGCATTTAAGGTCATAATACAAATTAAGCTATGTAATAAATATTCACATAAGTACACATATTTGTAATTTAAAACCATTTGTGCAATACTTCAATATTTAATAAAAACTGAAATCACATTCTTGGGTTTTTCATCATCATAACAGAGGTGTCATTTGGAAACCATTTTGACTATATAACAGTATAATTCATTTAAAATCGACAGTCAAAGCTAATACATGCTTATGAGTCTTAACGAATCTACAAGTCAAGAATATGATTGTCTCTACATTTGAAAAGCAGCACTGCCCTAAATTTGTTTACTAATTTAGTCACTTAATTAAGTGACTAGGAATCGGGCGTAAATGAACCTGTCCTCCAGCAGCTCATTCAAAATGTGTCCAGTCTCTCATATACTGTTTTACTTCAGTAAAAAGATGCTTACACAAGAGGGAAAACTGTTTTCAGACCTTGAATGCATGTGCCTCTAATGCATCTTCAGTGTGTAAACAGATTTTGATTTGAAAAACAAACAATACCTGATCTGTGACAGATACAGTATTACAAAAATCAGCATCTCTTATTTGTTCTCTGTGCTCTACCAAGTAATTCAGCTTTGCATTCTGGAATCTGACTCATTTCCAGGGAGTCTGGGACTATTCTCAGTCTTTTACAGGTATCAGTGCCCCAATGCTTTAGTGCCTTCATTCATGCAATGCAATATCAAGACACACAGAAGCCTTCATAATGTCCCCTACCATGAAGGTTGATCTCAAATTGCTACATTAAGACAAATTGCAGAGATAGCAAAATATCATGAGCATCATGACTAGATCTATTCACGACAAACAGCCTCCACTTACCAATGTATCAGTCCACATTTTCTATTTCTCAGCTTGTTTTTTATAGGTGTGGCCTAGACTCCAAGTGAAAAACTGAAGTAAATGCTCTACACAAGAGAAGTCAGATTTTTCCTGATTTGATTGGGGCACATAGAAAATCCAGTTACACACTTTTTCCATGTATCTATCTCATGAAAACTACTTTTGAGAACACAAAACCAAACAAAATCTTTCTTTTATTAAGATATCAGATTAATCATATTTGGGGTTTTATCAATTACCATTTTTATTCACTGGGGATCGTATAGCTTGCAAAATTCATTAGAAGAGGGTGAGCATTTCCTTACCGGGCTCCCACAGTGCTCTGCTCCATCACCAGCCCTTCCAGGGATCTCTCTTTTTGGACTTCCAAGGTTACATTCTGCTTCCTTCACAAGGAAAAGCTGCTCATCCAGTGCATCCTTCTGAAGCTGCAACTTCTGCAGGAAACATGTAGTGGTCTCCAGTTCTTTCTCCAAAGAGAAAATTGTCCTGTCTTTTGCTTTGATTTCATCTACCTGGAAGATTGCACACAGTTGAGTTCTTTTGTTAATTGAAGTCATTCATATACATATAAGGGTGGCATGATGGCACAGAGGTTAACATTTCCTCCCACTCAGGGGCACAGTTCCCGGGGGGAGGGGGGGTTGTTACTAATCAGAACTAGCAATTACAATCCACTCAATATTTATACCATGATCAACTGAAAAATATGTAGAAGTAATTTATTTTGTAACATTATTGGTGTTCCAAATAGACTGTGAGTTTGTCATAATAAATCAGACGAAAATACTAAAAGCTTCTCTCTGTTGCAAAAGTTGGTAATGCTGTCGCAGCACAATGCTTGATTACTGCTGTTTGACTGGGAGAGCACAGGTAGCTTTGAAGATGAAGAGAAGTGCTGCCCAGCAGATTCTTTTGCATTCATGGTCAGGGAGGGAGAGTAAAAAAAAAAAAAATTAAAAACGTACTCAGAAGGCGGTAGGATAATATGGTGTAATCTAGTTAACAACACTCCACATATGTTGTACCTAGCTAGCTAATCCAATGCGATTTAGCTATAACTATCAATATACCAAATTAGCAAAAACCAGCCTTGTGTTATGTTAGATAAAATTTATTTTAATAGTTCCCATTATTAGTAACAACAAGGTTGTTCACACTGGACGTTGCGTCGCACCATCTTCTGTTGACAGATGGCCCAGTTTTATTTTAGATTGGTCTGTTGTCGGGTATCTGAATATTTGGAGGTGACGTGAAGCTTCGACAGAATCAACACATCCAGTGTGAACATCCTCAAATCGATGCTACGCAACTCGCACCTCTACACTTCCATTCTTTTTACTTAGTTTCCACCTTTTTTTAGGGGTCCAAACATGAAGTGCTGGAACCCTATTGTATTTGTACTGATTTTCTTCTTCTTCTTCTTCTGCTTATTATTATTATTATTTCTTTTCTCCCCTAAAAGTGCCTGAGGGTCAGAGACCGTAAGTTGTAGAGACACCAAATTTTGTGGTATGGTCAGAAATCCCACCCACTACTCAGACGCATTGACTTTTGCATTTTGGCTCATAACTCTGGAACCAGGGCTAGAATCAAAATTTTTTTCTTCTGAATCCTTGAGTCATGCCCTACAAAACGTATGTATCTCCATCATGAACATTTTTCCACCATTTTGAATTTTTTTTTTAAAAAAAGAGTTCTTTTTCAAACTCCTCTTAGGCCATTTGTCTGATTTGCACGAAACTTGATTTGCACGAAACTTGATTTGCACCTTGAATGATCCACAGACCCTCATGACAAAAAGTTATCAAAAGAAAAAATGGGAGGCAACTCCCATTTTTATGAATTGACCTGTATCCGATTAGCGCAACGTCCAAACTTAATGAAGCCACTGGAAGCTGGACACGAGGCGTCTGAGGACGCACACCAAGTTTTGGCAAATTCCACCCATAGGGGGTGCTACAATTGAAAAATCACTGTAACTCCGCAACTGTATGATCGATGAAAATTGGTATGCATCTTCTTTGGTGGACATCCTAACATATCCTCTAATATGACTCGGAAACATAAAAAAAACACGGCTGCCAGCAGCCAATTAAATTTCAGTGGCTAATAACATCAAATCTGAATGGCCTATTGTTACAAAAATGGATGTCTTCGTACATTGTATGAAAATGAATATTTGTACCAAATTTTACATCTTTATTATATGTTTATCTGTAGAGTTTATCCACCATTCAAATTTTTCAAACTTGTCCTAGGCTGTTCATTTAATTCGCACGAAACTTGGCATGCATTATCCCCAGACCCTCATGATAAAAAGCTATTTATATCTGCTGAACGCAATGTCCAAACTTAACAAAACCTGATACACGTAGACAACAGGATATTCTGAGTACGCACAGAAAGTTGCGTCAAATTCCGCCCATGGGGACACTAAAACTGAAAACCACTATAACTCCGCAACTGCATAATCCATGAAGTTGAAAATTGTTATACATCATCTTTGGTAGTGTCTAAACAAGGCTGTGTACTAAATCTTTTGACAATCGGCCCCAAGGTGGCACTATAATAAGCAAATTTGTTTGCTAATAACTCTGCATCCATGCACGCTAGCATATAATTCTTGCTTCTTATGAATCCTTGCATCAGGCACTACAAAATGTGTATCTCATATTTATTTTTTATATATAAAACGTATTTGAAATTCTAATTTTCCTAAAAACCTACTTTTTTGAACTCATCCTAGGCCGTTTGTCTGATTCACACAAAATTAGGTATGTACCATCTCAAGATTAGATTAGATTTTTAGATTAGATTAGTTTAGATTAGACTTTTATTGTCATTGTAACATGCCACATGTACAACGAAATTTAAAGTGTCAATCAGTTTAAGGTGCGCAGTCATACATACATGCAACTTTCAACCATATAAAAGAAAATACTACGTAGCATAAAAAGATAAAAGAAATACTGTGCTAAAATAATTTAAAGCAAGTTAAAACAACTTAACCCACCCTCATACATACTTCCCACCTATTGCACATTCCCGTGTAAGCAGCATTTTATTGAGTGTAGTTATGGTTGTTGAGTGTAGTTATGGTTGTAAGATAAAAACTATTTTTCAGTCTGTTTGTCCTTGCTCTGATTGTTCTGTATCACCGTCCTGACGGTAACAGTTCAAACAGAGAGGCCCCGGGGTGTCATGTGTCCTTGAGGATGTATTGGCCCTTCTTGAGACAGTGGGAACTGTGTAGTTCTTCCAGTGTTGAGAGAGGGCAGCCGACGATCTTCTGGGCCGAGTTTATGACCCTCTGGAGCGCTTTTTTCTGAGCCGCTGTGCAGCTGGTGAACCATACGCCGATGCAGTAGGTCAGGATGCTCTCTATGCAGCACCGGTAGAAGGACAGCAGGAGTCTCTGAGTGATGTTATTCTTCCTCAGCACCCTGAGGAAGTAGAGTCTCTGCTGGGCCTTTTTCAGCAGTTCAGAGGTGTTTGTGTTCCAGGTTAGGCCTTCCTCTAACTGAACTCCCAGGAACCTGAAGTCAGCTACCCTCTCTACACAGTCCCCACTGATGGAAAGTGGAGATATGTCTGTTTTCTTCCTCCTGTAGTCTATGATCAGCTCCTTTGTCTTTGTGGTGTTGAGGAGCAGGTTATTCTCCTTACACCACCCTGACAGCCGCTCCACCTCGTCTCTATAGGCCGACTCATCCCCCCCAGTGATGAGTCTCACCACTGTGGTGTCGTCCGCGTACTTCACAATGGTGTTGCTGTGGTGGGCGGGGGTGCAGTCGTGAGTATAGAGAGTGTAGAGCAGGGGGCTCAGCACACAGCCCTGTGGGGAGCCGGTGCTGAGGCTGAGGGCCGTGGATGTATGTTGGCCCATTCTGACCTTCTGGCTGCGATCCGAAAGAAAGCTGTTAATCCACATACAGATAGAGTATGGAAACCCCAAGTTCTCGAGTTTCTCCACCAGTTTGTAGGGAAGGATGGTATTGAATGCCGAGCTGTAATCCACAAAGAGCATCCGGACGTAGCTCCCCTGCTGCTCCAGGTGGGACAGCACAGCATGGAGGGCTGTGGCCACAGCGTCCTCTGTGGATCTGTTTCCTCTGTAGGCAAACTGGTGAGAATCAAAACTTGGGGGCAGGAGTGATGTGATATGGCTCCGGACCAGTTTTTCAAAGCACTTCATCACTACTGGTGTTAGTACAACTGGCCAGTAGTCACTAAGGCTGGAGATGTGGGATTTCTTTAAAAGGGGACTATGGTGGAGGATTTCAGACACGGTGGAACAGTGGACAGGGCCAGGGACTGGTTGAAGATCTTGGTAAAGATTCCAGCCAGCTGATTGGCACAGACTTTCAGTACCCGGCCAGGGACGCTGTCTGGTCCAACAGCCTTCCTTGGGTTGATGGACCTCAGCATGCGCCTGACCTCGCTCTCCTCGATTGTGAGGGCTGAACTACTGTGGGCCATGAGGTGTGGCATGGCTGTCTCTGGTGGCTCCACCTCAAAGTGAGCAAAGAAGAGGTTAAGTTCCTCTACCAGCCTGGCATCACCGTCAACAGCTCCCTGGTTGGTCCTAAAGTTGGTGAGATCCTGGACGCCCTGCCACACCTGCCTGCTGTTGTTGCTGTAAAGGTGGTCTTCGATCCTCCTCCTGTAGTCCAGCTTGGCCTTCCTGATGTCTCTCTTCAGGTTAGCTCGTGCTGTGCTGTAATGAGTCTGATCGTCTGACCTGAAGGCGGTGTTACTCTCTCTGAGCAGCCGCTGGACCTCCTGGGTCATCCAGGGCTTCTGGTTGGGATAGACCCGGATGTATTTGTCCACTGTGACAGTGTCTATACAGTTCTTTATGTAACACAGCACACTGTCTGTAAACATTTCCAGGTCCTGTTGTTCAAACACATCCCAGTTTGTCCTGCTGAAGCAGTCCTGCAGCTGCTGGGAGGCACCATCACCCACCAAGTTTTTACAGTTTTTGTGCTGGTCAGAGCAGTTTTACAGAGGGGGGCATATGCGAGGATCAGAAGCACGGACATGTGGTCAGACTGGGCCAAGTGTGAAAGCGGTCTCGCCCTGTAGCCCAGCTTGACATTTGTGTACACTTTGTCCAGAGTATTTGCTCCTCTAGTGGCACACTTAACATGCTGGTGGAGTCTGGGGAGCGCTGCTTTCAGGTCCGCATGATTAAAGTCCCCTGCTCCCTATCAGGATACATGCTCTGCTGTTTGCTAATGCTACCATGTAAGAGTCCGATAGCCGAGCTAGCATTAGCATTCGGTGGAATGTAAACAGCGGTTACTAGGACAAAGGTAAACTCCCTCCGAAGATAAATGGGCCTGCATTTAACTGTCACATACTCCAGGTCCGAGGAGCAGTGTCTGTCTATAGTCGCTGTGTTTGTACACCAGTTGTTATTTATGTACACACAGAGCCCCCCACCTCTGCTCTTACCGGAGTCCACTGTCCTGTCCTGACGCTGTACAGTGTAGCCTGCTAGCTCAATAGCCGAGTCCGGAATAGATGGATGAAGCCAAGACTCTGTGATTAACAGTATGCAACTGTCTTTCACCGCATTGTTGGTAGCAGTCTGTAGTCTCAGTTCATCCATCTTATTCGCGAGGGATCTGGCGTTTGTGACAAATAGGCTGGGAAGCGTGGGTTTGAACGGCTGCCTCCTTAGCCTAGCTAGTGCGCCAGCCCTGCAGCCCCGCTTCTGCTTCCTGTCTCTGCGCCGCCTGCGCTGCCTCACCGCTGGGATGGTAATCCATGGCGAGCCGGGGGTCCTCGCTATGTCCACCGGGATCTTATGCGAGCGGATAAACTCGGCTGTAACACTGCCTTCGTAGCAAACTCCAATCTTTAGGAGGTCACTTCGGCTGTATATGTAGTTCGCATAACAGAAAGTACTCGAGATGAGAAAAAACACGTAAACACAAAGCAAAACAAAACACTGACTGAACGAGCACTGAGCCGCAGCTACTATGTGCGCCGCCATCTTCCTATTCTCTTAAATGGCTGGAGTGAGGCGTGCCCCAAAGAAGGGTAAAGGACCACCTTAACAGATAGTATTGGAGGGTCAGGACCGTCCAATTGATGCGAGAGTGCTAAATCAGCTCTTCCTTATGGAGAGTTTGCAGCTGATGTACAGCACGGGGCAGTCCTTCCCCTACAACCCTTTGGACAACACGGCCCCCAGAATGTTTATGTAAGAGTGGGCTACCAAAAAGTGCAGCTTTCATCTGACTAAAGGTCCGGTGGCACAGCTCCATCAACTGGCTCGGATTTAGGGCACCCTTTTCAGTGAGGGCAGTCAGAGGGCTGGTGACGTCTGAATTATTATATAGGAATATAATGGGATAATCGGCAGGCAGCCCTTGATGGTCTTGGGTTTTGGGTAGGCGGCAATCACTACTGCCTTTTCATTTCGAGAACGCACTTGCCAATGGCCCAAGTCCAGTTCCTGTCCGGTTCTTTGGGTTTGCTGCCTGTCTCAAGGATCTCAGGACAGCTCTCAGATGTTAAATGTGTTGCAGCCAGTCTTTACTATAATTTTACATTTATATCACATGGCTAATGCTTTTATCCAAAGCAAAATACAATTGTAAAGGGATAGAGCTGAGCAGGTGAGAGTTAAGGGTCTTGCTCAGGGATTCAACAATGGCAGCATTCTGGTGGTGGAATTTGACCTCATGACCTTCCAATTTGTAGCCCAGTAGCCCAGTGCCTTAATATCTGAGCTACCACTGATCTACCACAGCCTATAAATAATAATAACCAAAACAAAACAAAAGAGCGGGCGACAAATTAACAGAGGGAAAAGCACAGTTTTCTCAGGGAACACTGGAGTTTAGGAAGTCTGCCTATTTCC
>CM075017.1:13922039-13947024 GCA_037576675.1 Pangasius sanitwongsei | reverse complement strand
TTGCCTCTGGCTTGCTCATTAGGATAAATTCACATATTTACAATATAATTTTTGAATCCATTTATTTCTGTAAAGCTTCTTTGTGACAATGTCCATTGTTAAAAGCGCTATACAAATAAAACTGAATTGAATTGAATGTGACCATCCACAATCAATGAACACAAATGTGAACTTTAGGCCACATTGCATGATGTATACTGGAATATTGCTACACTTCCTGTTTGTGTGGTGTAACGTTAATTGATTGCCACACAATTTAACATAAAATTAATTTGATGAATTATATATAAATATGAAGGACTATTTAAAATTTGATACCCGTCCAAATGCACAAAATCAAAATATCTGACTTCTGTTGATTTGTCTTAATGGATGAGACTGAAACATTTTTTGGCTTAAGAAGACTCATGTCTACCAAATTTGATGCATATAGGTAAAATTAGATGCGCAAACTGAACAAAAATGTGATAGTGGCACTATCGAGCACTATACCTTATCATTTCTCACAGGTCATTTAATAATCTAAAATGACTACATGTATACCTACATAAGTACACAATAGAACAAGTTTACCTGAGAATCACCAGTGTGTGCACAGGTTCAAGTCCCTATGCTGCACAAAAAAAAATTCAATTCAACCCAGTTTCATTTGTATAGCACTTTTAACAGTGGACATTGTCACAAAGCAGCTTTACAAAAAAATCCGGATATGAAATTTAAATTTAAAATTGTCCCTCATGAGCAAGCCAGAGGCAACAGTGGCAAGGAAAAACTCCCTCAGGCGACAAGAGGAAGAAGCCTTGAGGGGAGCCAAACTCAAAAGGGAGCCCATTCTCATCTGAGTGACACCAGATAGTGTGATTTTTAGCCATTTACCTTCTATAACTGTATACTATAAAGTCAAGCAGCGATAAGTGTGTTTAAAGGAACTTGAGTATGAGCATCAGTAGAGTTTTAAGTTTAAGTTTCTTATATCAAACTGAAGCTGTCAATTGTCCAGTGATGAAGACTTACTGAAAGAACATCCACAGCCATCTTAAGGATAAAATCATGCAGATACAGGTCAAGAGCTTCAGTTAATGTTCACATCAAACATCAGAATGGGGAAAAAGTGTGATCTCTGTGACTTTAACCATGGCATGGGTGTTGGTACCAGATGGGCTGGTTTGAGTATTTCAGAAACTGCTGATTTCCTGTGATTTTCACAAACAGTCTCTATAGTTTACACAGAATGGTCAGAAAAACAAAAAACATTTAGTGAGGGACAGTTCTGTGGGTGGAAACGCCTTGTTAATAAGAAATGTCAGAGGAAAATGGCCAGATTGGTTCGAGCTGCCAGGAGGGATACTATAACTCATATAATCACTCTTTACAACCGTGCTGAGCAGAAAAAAATCGCTAGGACAGGCAAAATTGTATTCAGGAAAGAGGCAATGGTCAGGTAATCAAAATCAACATAAAATAGACTAGCCAAGAATCAATGAGCCAAAAAAAAAAAAAAACAGAAATAAGATCAAAAACTAGGTAACAATAAGGCAGAATGCAAGGCTTGGTATAGACTGGTGACTAGTACATAGTGTGGCAGTAATTGTGCACAGGTGAGTGTGATCAGTAAGATGGTGAACATGACTGTGCAGGCCAGGTGTTCTGGGAAGTGAAGTTTAATGCTGAATCTAGCGTTGATGTGACATCTAGATTTGAATAAATGTGAGTAATCAAAAATAATATTAAATATTTTCTAAAGACAAATATTAATTCCTACCACTAAAATATTTGTAAGAATTGTATTTTTCTAGTAAAATTTGATTTACAGATTTACCTTTGAATTAAAGATATCAATAGTATTATATTTAAGCATGTTCTCCAACAAACTCTTGACCCTTTAATTGCACAGAAGTGTGCTCCATTCAAGTAATTGTGTGACTTCTGACAGAAACTAGTTGTAGCAGAACTAATTTAGGGGTTTCACAGAAAAAGGGGTGAATCCTTATGTGAATTACAAAAGCTTGAACTTTTTTTTTTTTTTTTTGCAAACTATATTGATATTTGTACTTCAATATTTTTTGTTATTTTGTGTTGATTCATTACATTCAAGTTCAAGGATTGAATACCTACGCAAGGCATTGTATATAAACTTGCTTATAGTAAAAAAGAGTTTGAAATATCAGTCTCTTAAAACAGGCAATCATATTTTAAAATGTATATATACCAGCAATAATTATGCACATATCATCATAACAGTAGGTGTGGATATTAGCATTGTACAAATCATGACAGGCACAGGACAAAAGGACAAAAACTTTCAAACAACAAACTTTGTCCATCTGAAAAGTAGTAAGAATATTCAGGGAAGTTCTCATAGAGCTGTTATAAGCCTTTTTCAGATTAAATCAATTTTTTAAGTAATGCCTCTTCTCTAAAGACCCTATTTTGCATTTTGGCACAGTGGTGTCAATTCTACTCAGTACATTTCCCCAAAAGGACAAACAGGAAACTCAAAAAATGAAACTACAGAACTTGTTGTAGCAAGGTAACATGTATTGCTGAAGAAGGGGAAAAAAACAACCAAAAAGTAGTAATCTGAACAGAAAGACAAAAAAACAATCCCTTAAGTTGATGCACTTGATATAGCCCTGACTCCCAGCTTGGTAGTTGTGGCTACTGATTCCTGATCACCATCACAGAAATTTCTTCAGTGTACAACATGACTACCACAGCTGACTGACTTCTAACAAAGTGCATCTAACATCAGAGTGTAAGATGCTAATTTGTGTTGTGTTTGTGATCAATCACAGTTCAGACACTACAGGAGAAGCTGAGTGTTTATGTATTAAAGAAGTGTTTAACTCTCAACAGGCAGGCTCAGTCCACTTCTGTGAGGCCACAAGGTCTTCTGAACTCCTGACCTCTCTCATGGATCCACTTGTTAGACACTGTTGACCAGAACAGAACAGAACGAAATGTTACTGTCAAATAGTAATAGTGTTGACAAAACATAGTTCAACTCTGTCATGATCATCAGAGTAACAAAAAAAAAGTAATAAAAAAGAAACATCAGCCTGATAAGTGCGGCTACAGACACGCTGAATATAATAAATATACCTTATGAGTATTCCATTCATTTCAAACACAAACAAATCACAGGGTGACTAAATGTAACCTGTGTGGTTAAACTAAATGTAAAAGTAGCTGTTGTAGTGTGGTACACCATTTTCAGAAAAGTAGGGGTTTAATTATACATTGTGATGTAAAAATTTGATGATGTGCATTGTGGAAATATGAGATTCACATTGACTACGTTTACTTGCACATCAATATTCCGATATTAAACGGAAATTGGCAATTTTCTAATTAGTATTGAGTAAATTCATGTAAATGCATGTAAATACCTTATTCAGAAAGTCCACTGAAAGGAGATATATGTGCATGCTCAGTCCACAAAGAATTGTGGGTACTTGGCTTAACAGATGCTTATGTGTCCCTTTCCATTTCGTGGCAGTGTTGTCAGGCATTTTTGATGGTGAGAACTGTTAGTGTCTGTTAATTAAATTAGTGTGGAAAAAGTAGTAATAAAACTGATAACTGAGCATACTCTATAACCAACGGCAGCATTTTGATTCTCCTGGGAAATAACAGCAAGAAAGGAAAAGCGCATGTGTAGATCGGCATACTCACAATAACCATGTACGCAGGAATATTCCGATGCCTGTATGCATATAAACATTATATTCGGTATATAGCTGCAACTTGAATATATACCTTAACAGAATTTGATGTGCATGTAAATGTAGTCATTGTGGAAATCAGCATTATATTAATTGTGCATCTAACTGGACTGTTTGAATACTAGATGTCCCAAACTTTGCAACTCAAAATTTATAGACAGCATGCTAGGCCTGATAGTTCCGGATCACACTGACATGCATTATATGTTATACAGTTACACAACCACATTATAACAATTAAAAAGATCTCTTCAGTACCTTTCAATTGACAACAGGCCTGTGCAGCTGAGATCTAGAGTGCCCAAGAAAGAGGTCACAGGTATTTGAGCTGACTTTGGAGCTCTATTTCCAGTTAAAATGACACCTTAGTCACTGCTATGCCTATCATTATGTTTCCATCTATCATGTTCCCCCAAAGTCAGAGACTTTGTTTATTCAAGCACATTTTGGGAGAATTTATAAATTTTTATATTTAATTTTAAAATAAGGTGAATCATTATTACATTTTGTTTACAATATTAAACTTCTGTTCATAGAATTGTTTTTGATTTATTTAGTTTTATACAAACAAAAATGCACAGTGTTTTGCACTGATTATGATTCAGAAATAAAGAGTCAGAAAATAAAATTCAGCCATAATTTTTCTTCATTCAAGTTGTGTTCAAAATATTCTGAGAATTACATTGAATCGAATTGTGTATCATGTATCATTACACCCCTACTGGCCAGACATTTTTGTGCTAGAGCAGATTTTGCTGGCTAAGAGAAAATATGTTGCTAGAGCATCTCCCCACAAGAGCCCCACAGACCCAGGAAAGGCTCAGCATAATTTACAGTTAAAGGGGTCTCTTACTACAAAAATTTTGAGAATCCCTGCCTTATGCTAATAAAAAACTGTCAGTTATAATGTATTATACAATGTATAATGTAGCATATTCATGCACGTTTAGATGGTCTTTCAATCATTTCGGTAATTATTAATGTCCCTTTCTAATACATTAACTTTAGGGGAATTTATTTTTAAATATGCTTACTGGAGTGATAAAATGTAAGCTTAATACCATTGAGATGCTTGTGCAGAGAATTGGAAATTGTCAAATTTCCAAAATAAAACCAGGGTTATACAGGTCCATAAATATTTGGACATTGACAAAGTTAATATTTTAGCTATCTATCACAGTATAAATTGCATTTGCATTTAGAATCTGTTGCTGTTAACTCTCAATATGAAGCTGTGGCAGCAGGGGCACAGTCGAACCATCAGGTAACCGTAATTCTCACCAGTGTGTGTTAACGGCCAGTTTACTTATGTGTGCTTTGTTCATCCTTTCAGAGGACTGCTGTGAGCCAGAGAGAGGGAGAGTGACAGAGCCTGCAACATCCACACACACGCACATGGAGCATGAGCTTGAACATTGAACTTTTGAACTTTGAAGGTGAACTTCAATGAGGTAAACACCACAAACAAAAAAGGAGAGGCATGCAGAACATGTCACCAAGCTGGTGGTGCTGGAGCAGTTCATTTCTCAATTCCCAACAGGAACAGCAGAGTGGGTCCAGTGACACCGGCCCGCATCCCTGGACGAAGCCATTCAAGTGGTGGATCACCCGGCAGCAGTTCCGGGTCCAAGCAGCTCTCTTTTTTTCTCGCCATCTCTCTCTTCCCTCTCTCCCTTCTCCCCTTCCAGTTCCAGCTCCCCAGGGCTGAAGCACCAGGACCCTGAAACCAGCACCCCGGACCCAGTTGTCACCCCACTTTCCCTCTCATTCATCTCCTTCCTCTTGAATGTCTCCCCCTGCCCCCTTCCTCTCCACACAGGTACCAGAAACCTCCACAGGACCAGACAAACCCTGGACAGGTTTGCTGGCATTTCTAAGCTCACTGTTCCCCCAGGGAAATAGGAATACTGATCCAGAGCCGTAGTGCGCCACAGGCCTCCCCCAATCAAGCAGGAATGTACCACGTACCCTTGAGTATACAATGGAATTGGTGGACCTGAGTTTCAACCAGGCCAAAAAAGCCTGATTCAAAGCGCGGCATTGGAATATGTTCAATTGGTGAAGGCAAGGTGTGTGCGTGGGGATGTTCATGAGTATTTTTTTAATTCCAGGGACAAAAGCATAAGAGTAGCGGTGGAGGTTAGTCCTTGCTTCACCCATCCACTAATTCTCGGGAAGATTTGACCTTATTTTCAGATATTGGTATCTGAAATGTTTGTGAATGGGACCTGCAGTAGCGAGGCATGATGTGAATTATGTGCAGAGTTGGCTGGGGAGGTGGTCTCAGGGCCATTGTCGGCTCTGTGTCGGCTCTGTGTCGGCTCCACCCCTCCACCCCTTCGACTAAGTGAAAGGAATTGATAGTCAGCAAATCAAGCCCAATGCTGAGCTGTCCCACCTGCATTCACATTGGGCATTTAGGGCAGGATAAGACATTAAACCGTCTCATGGCCCATTTCTGTTGGCGATGTACACATATGGCGTATGGCATGCTGTGAATGTCAAAAGAACCATTGCAACCTCAATTAATCAAGGTCCCCTTCGAAAGAATTGATATGGACTTCATCAAGCCATAGGAACAGAGTGCATTTTAGTGGACTATGCAACACGATAATGGGAAGTGGTGCCTCTTTGCAACATCTCAGCATGCCATGTTGTAGAGGCGCTCATCCAACATTTCCTGAGTTGGGATCTTGAAAGAGATCCTGACTGACCAGGGCACTCCTTTCATGTCACACACTCTTCGTGAACTGTACGTATTACTGGGGATTAAATCAATTCACACCAGCGTTTACCATCCACAAACAGATAGGCTGGTCAAGTGGTTTAATCAAACCCTTGCAAATATGATTTGTAAGTTCATTCATGATGACACTTGGAATTAGGATAAGTGTCTCGAACCCCTGTTATTTGCAGTAAGACAGGTCAGCAAGTCTCATCAAATTATTGTACAGGTGCAAGCCTCTGGTGTCTTAAATGTCATTAGGAAAAGTTGGGAGAAGGGACCTTCTAACAGCACAGACGAAATTTAGTACTTTCTGGACCTGAGAGTAAAACTCCACACATTGAGTCACCTAACACAGGAGAATTTGCATCAGGCCCAAGAACAACAGTACTGACTGTATGACCGGGAGATTAGGTACTAGTTTTACTAGCCGATGCACTTCAAATATACCACCTCAATCTCCTGAAGCCATGGAGAGTGGCGGTTCCTGTGGCTCTGGTGATGGTGGTTCCCGAGAGGGAGGGGCTTGGACTGGAGGTCAATCTAAAAGATGTGGCCCAATTCACCCTGGTCCCCTGTGGAGACCACCTCTCACTGTCCCAGAGAACACGGGTTGCCAGGTGGCAAGGGGAATTTTCCTATGTGTTTTTTGTCTTCACCCAACCAGACTGTATGCAGCTGTCCCTACTAGTTACCTAAACACAAAAAATATGTGGTTCGGGATGAACAAAGCCATGATTGACATGGGAGTAATCAAGGAGTCCCACAGTGATTAGAGAGCCCCATGGTCTTGGTGTCCAAGGCTGATGGGTTGGTCCGTTTGACAGACAGTCGGTTACTGGTAGAAAGATTGATGACAAAAATAGATGTAGGGATGGAGTGATACAGGCAGATAGAGGGAGAGGGACTGTTACTGGAAGAAAGAAAGAAAGACAGAAAGAAAAGGTGTTACAGAAAATGTGATAGGTGGCAAAATGTAAATGATAGTGTCACTGACAGAGGGATAGATAGATAGATTATGACTGGAAGATGGAAGAGAGAAAGAAAAGGTCTTACAGAAAGACTGATAGCTGAACAGTGTGAGTGGATGGATGGATGGATGGAAGGAAGGAAGGAAGGAAGGAGACAGAGTGAAATAGGTAGGTATATAGAGTGAGTGAGTGTTACTGGTAGACAGAGATGGAGTGAGAAAGTATTTCTCATAGAAATATAGATGGAGAGATAGAGTGATACAGGTAGATGGATGGAAGGAGTGTTATTCAGAGAAAAACAGTGAGAGTGTGATACAGGTAGATTGATCAAAGGAAATATGGAGAGAGTGAAATGTGGAAAGAAAGAACAGATGAAGATAAAGACAAAGATAAATAAAAAGAAGAGTGCTAGTGGTAGAAAGGTAGATGGAGTGAAACTGCGTAATGACAAATGAAGACAGTGATTTGGATAGAAAGATATGTAGAGTTTAATAGATAGATAGGGTGTCAATACTTGCAGTGTTGATTAGATTGGGTGCCAAAACTTAAAACCAAAAATACTGGTCAACTATTAAAAATGAGTAGTTATGCAACCATAAGTACAGTTAGGAAATCTTCAATCTTCAGGTATTCACATGTGTTTTAAAATTAGGGGTATAACCATCTGACAATTCAAATCAATTTAAGATCAATTTAAAAGGCAATTGAACTTAATCCTGGGGTGATAAAAATGTACTTATAATCAATAAAGACAATGAATCAGTATTTATTCAGTAATATTACTTGATTATGTTAGGCTTATCACTACCAATATTTGTACATATATTCACATTAAGAATGTACTAACAGTGAAATTCTGTATTGTTTGACTCAAGACAAGATGTATGGTTTTGTTCCTGTGATTCTCCTTATAACACTGTTGATGATACATTTAGGACAGTATGACCCAGACTTCATCCTGTTGTTGTTCCATTTGTGATATATGACATTAAGGTCAAAGTGACCCAGACTTATTTTCTATTTTAATCTATGTATTTTAGATCCTGGTTTTCCATACATGATATCCTGTTTTTGTACAAAAGGCGTCAGAATCGTGTGATTAAGTCATGTCTAATAAACCCTATAAATAACCACAGTAACAAAGCTTCAGCAAAAGTGCTCTTGACTTGTCACAGAGTGCTTCTCGGTTCTTGAGAATCTTACTAATAAAGACGTACGTGTTTTGCCTGAGTTCTGACTCTTCAAATTCTTATAGGTGGATTTCTATGACATTTCTTGGTATCCCTGGGTGGGCCCTGATAGCTCAGTGGAGGATTACTGGAGGAGAGGTTAATAGCTCTGGTGCGCACCACTTTGAAATTGGATACTGTGCGTATTTCTTTTGTGACGAGACACTCCCTGCGATTTTAATGATTTCCCTACTAGGTGCCCAGGTAGAAACAGGAGACTGCTGAGTTTTATTCCTATTCTCAGGAAAAATTATGTACTAGAGAAACTGAGGTCTGGGACCCAGTAGGTTCACTGTTTTGAACAGTAACGCTTCCAAAGAAGTCCAAACCTGCAGGACCCCATAGAGAAATGTTAAGAAGTGGGCACAAGGTAGATGAAGATCAGATAAAATTGTGATATACGTTAACTAAAGGAAAATTTCCCAAATCTGGCACTCTGAGTATTTTAAAATTAGAAACATGTAGAGCTATTATGGAGGAGAAAATTCTAGGAGTGGAGTAAATTGGGGAGAGTTTGGAAATCAGGAAAGAGAGGCAAGACTTAGCCAGCAGAGATGAGAGGAAAGCTGGCACGACAAAGGTAAACCCCCTCCCTGTCATAAAACAATGATTAAAACTCAGTTAAAAAGTGATCTTGAAGTGTGTGGTAGTTTGTGTCCTAGGCCGCAGCCCAATGCTCCACCACCTCCATTGTCTCCTCCTTTGTCTCAAGTGAGCACACAACCTCTTCTACTGCAAGACAGCGAGTTTACGCATCATACGGAAAGATCAGTTGCAGAGGGACAGGCAGAACATTCAGAGATGGAAGAAACAAAGATGCCTGAAGCAGCAGGGCCAATGCCTTCTGAGCATAAGATACTCAGAGGAGGGAAGGAATATGGCACCTGTGGTCACCCGAAACAACTTCCTTTGGTGGAATTTCCTAACCCTCGTACCGGACCAGGACAGCCTCTTGTGGTCTATGTTATCGACCTTTGAAATGACTGAACTGGAATCAGTGGTCATGGACATCACAGATCCTAAGGTGAATGTTGAACAATGATGCACAGCAATGATGCACATGCACTTGGCCTACCCCAAAACTAAAGATTGGGAAAAGTTCATTCCTGTGTTCAACAGGCGGATGTACTTTGTGGACAGAGTATTATAGACTGTTAGGCTTTACTCCAGCCTTATACAACCAGGAGACCAGGAGAACTTCACCAAGCAAGTGATCATGAAGGGGTTAGAGAACAGAATAAGACAATATGTTCAAGTCATATGTGTAGGATGGACAACCGAGAATCTGGGATTTCTGAAGGATCATGCTGAACACGCTGAGAGACAAACCAAATAAAGGAGAAACAAACCAAAGCGCAGAACACGCTTCAGATGGCTCAACTTCAATACCATCATGGGAAACAAGGAGGATGAGGTCAAGGCAGTGGCAGAGGGCGTGGCCAGGGACACAGAGGTGCAGGTAGGGGCAGATTATCTGCCAACATTGTTTGCTTTGCTTGTAACAAACCAGGACATTTTGCTAGGGAATGCCCTGGTGAGGGTTCCTCAATGGAGACACCTCCATTCTCTGACACGTCCTCGACTTTCAGCATAGGAATTTGCGGGACAACAGAGAAGTGCATAGTATCCAAAATTGACTCATGACCCTCAAACAGAACCGTATCTTGAGGTAAGGATAATTGGTAAGATAGTTTTTTTTGGTTGATACAGGAGCAACTTGTTCAGTAAATAAATGTAAAGATTTCCCATCAGTACCGTTAGGTACAGATTTGATTGTCACTGTGGGAGCATCAGGCTTGCCTGTAATTGAACACTCTGGTGAACCAATATGCACAAAACTAGGAAATAGTGTGTTACAACATTGTTTTTTGGTTTATAATTGCTGCCCTGTAAATATTCTAGGTAGAGACCTCTTGTCATGATTTCACCTTACAATCTTATGTGAACAAGAAGGGTTTCAGTTATCAAGTCCACAAATAAACCTCTATCCAGTCTTATCCAAACCATGCTTTAACTCTTGGAACCCGAATGATAGTGTTTTCTGTCAAGAAATTTATTCTGTCTCAAAATTTGAGGATTGGGAATTACCTGAATTTTTGCACTGCATTTGCCTGTTCTCCCACCATGGTCCTGACTGGGAATATGAGTGAATAATGAGGGAATAAGTGGTTCCCTGGACTTCTAGATGAGAAGTTGATTGTTTTTGTCATTTATAAAAAAGCTCAATTTGCTTGCACTCACATCTCTCTGGCTAAGAAATCTGGTAAATGGAAGGACATTGGTCCTTGGTAATAACAGGGTTTGAATATCACATTGAGTGAAAATGCTCTTTATTACTCTCCTAGCACTGACACTTACAGAATTCCTTTCTTCTCCTCTACATATGTTGTGCGGGCCCACCAAGATGTTGTTTCAGATTCACTTCCTCAAGAAACACACACAAATATCACTTCCTATTCTGTCCAGAATACCAGATCAGTTGTGGGCTAAAGATGCTTTTGATATAGGTCTAATAAATGATGCAGCTCCTTTGAATGTGGTTCCAAAATCTGACTATCGACCATATCAGGCCCAATATCCCATGTACAAGGAGGCTGAAGCCGGTCTGTCAGAAATCACTGACTCCCTGCTGCAGAAGGGAGGCATTTCTTATTGTTCTCATTCACCTGTTTGTGTAATGGTAAATATAGGCTGGTACAAGATTTGCGACTTGTAAACGATGCAGTATATCCCTCTCCTCCTGTTGTTCCTAACCCATCGACCATTCTTAGTGAAATTCCACCTGATTCTCTGTGATTGATTTTGCTAATGTTTTTTTTGTCTCTTCCAGTACACCCAGAGAGCAGATACTGGTTCTCCTTTTGTTTTAAAGGGAAGAGATACCAGTGGAACAAGATGCCACAAGGGTTTACTGATTTGCCCAACATGTTCTCTACCCATCTTTTGCAAAACCTTGAGGCTTTCCTGCATCCCCCTGCAGGTACACTATATAGACATAAGTCCAAAAAACAAACAAACCTTAAAGTACACAATTGTCTAGGATGTCTGTGTATGCTGTAGCATTTCATTTTCCCTTCTCTGGAACTAAGAGGCCCAAACCTGCTCCAGCATGACAATACCCCCGTGCACAAAGTGAGCTCCATGAAGACATGGTCTGCCAAGGTTGGAGTGGAAGAACTCGAGTGTCCCGCACAGAGCCCTAACCTCAACCCCACTGAAGACCTTTGGGATGAACTAGAACACTGGTACCCCAGTCATCCTCACCCAACATCAGTGCCTGACCTCACTAATGCTGTTGTAGCTGAATGAACACAAATCCCCACAGCCACACTCCAAAATCTAGTGAAAATACTTCCCAGTGGAGTAGAGATTATCACATCAAAGGTGGGCTAAATCTGGAATGGGATTGTAAAAAAGCACACATAGGTGTTATGGTCAGGTGTACATTTTGACCATATGCTGTAGTAAATTAATTGCTTATGTCGACGATCTGCTTTTAGCAAGCCCCAGCAAGCGAGCCTGTATACAGGACACTAAGGAATTGCTAACCTTCTTAGCAGAAAATGGCCATAAATACACACGTGTTTGGGACATGTCATTTCAGATCAAGGTCATCAACTGGACCTTGATACAGTTGAATCTCTCAGGGAGCTACCTAAACCAGTGACTTAAAAACAAGTGATGTCCTTTTTGGGGGATGATGAATTATTGCAGAACCTGGATTCCAGATTATGCAGAAATTTCATAACCACTTTCTAAGACACTCTCAATGCATGATCATGTTGAATGGACAGCAGAGGCTCATCTTGCTTTTGAAAAACTGAAAATGGCTGTTTTGTTTTCTCCTTGTTTAGGTAGTTCAGACTATTCAAAGCCTTTTTGTTTGTGTTCATGAGAAGAATGGGTTTATGATGTCTGTTCTCACACAACAACATGGGGACAGACAACATCCCTTAGCCTACTACTCGAAACAATTGGACCCTGTGATGCCGGGTCATCCTCACTGTGTTCGCTCTGAAGATGTTTTATCATTGATCTAGTAGCTATGCATGATTTACATGTCTATGTACCTCATGATGTGTATAAGATCACCACTAATGCATGAACCATGTATTCATCAAACTCCAAACTTCTCACTTTTCAGAATGCTCTCTTTTCTTTACAAAATGTTACTCTGCATTGTTGTAACACTCTAAATCCAGCCACTCTCTTACCTACCATTGAGGATGGAATACCACACAACTGTCTCACAGTTCTTGACGCTGTTTCTAAACCTCATCCTGACATTACAAATGTTCCTGGTTTTAATGCTGATTGTATGTTCTTTGTAGATGGTTCCATTCTCCGACTTTCTGAAGGAGAGTGCCATTTGCACATCAGATTCGGTTGCTGAAGCATATCATCTGCCAAAATATTTTTCTGCCCAAGCAGCAGAGCATTTTGCTCTCACCAGAGCATGCATTCTTGCACAGGGGAAATCTCTTAGTGTTTTCACGGATAGCAATTATGCTTTTCGCACATTACATGATACTGGCATTCTTTACAAACATCGTGGTTTCCTTTCATCTTCTGGGAAACCTATCATTATGAATCTTTTGGAAGCTGTCCCCTTGCCATCACGAGTGTCTGTCTGTAAGTGTCGGGCCCAAACTATACATGATGATTTTATTTCTTTGGACAATGTCTTTGCAGATTCCACAGCGAAGCAAGTTGCTTTCACCTCCTCTACTTCTTTAGTACAGATGCAGTTAATGACCTCTGATTTTTTTCTTTCACTTCTCATTCAACAAAAAGCTACACCAATGGAGCTGAGAGACTGGCATGTACACTGTACCAAAGACCCTGTTACTAATGTGTGGACTGACAACCAGAACAGACCAGCTCTTCCTAAAGGTGTGTTGCCTTTTCTTGCCAAAATTACTCACAGCACTGACCATGTTTCTAAGGAAGGTATGACAAACACTGTGAATAAACAATGGCATCCGCCTGGGTTTTCAAATTTGCCATAATCATAAAATCATGTTATCGATAATTACCTGATTACTACTGTTACCAAATTATTACCTGATTATTACTGATTATTATTAAAATGGTCACCCATATTTCTCTGGAATACATGGAAGGGAGGAATCTCAAAAATAAAAGACCTACAATGAACTACATACACTGCCTGCTAGAAGAGAAATACTATGTTTGCTAAAGCATGTGTGTTAAGATCTTTACACCCTGATGTGTAAAACATAAATAATATTTTTGATTGATGTGTAAATAATTTACTGAAAATCTGATACTTTTAAAATAATCCTTCTCTACTTCATCATCACTCAAATAAATAGTAAGCCTACCCCAGACACTGAACAATGTTGGTCACATATTCATCAGAAGATAAAAAATTGTATCATATTGTATCATATCGTTTCAGATTCAGTGGTATCGTCAAACACTGTTTTTTTTTGATTGCCTTACGAATCAAAACTGTACTGTATGGAAGCCTGAGGCTTAAACCCCTAATTAAAATACTGGTGTCTCCCTTACTCACCCCATTTACTACCAACTAAAACTGGGCAGGCTGCATGTCTTGTTCGATAATCTCCCTCTCCACTCCTGAAGAGATTGTACCAGAACACTGCTGTACCCTAGAAGCACAGGAATGAAAAACACTCTAAATGGTACTACTGACAACATACAACATGCAGACATACAATATACGGCCCAAGTATATGGTCATCTGATCATAACAGCCATATATAGGCCTGCAGACTGTTATAGCAGCAAAGGGGGGACCAACTCCATGTTAGTACCCATGGATATGGAATGGGATGTTCAATGGTCAGGTGTCCACATACTTTATGCCATACAGTGTATTAACCAAGCTTCGTGTAATGTTCACTGCTATAGTCACATGGTCAAAAATGTTACCCATCTTACCTCATAACAGTGATCATTAAAAAAGTATTATGTAAGCTTTCTGGATTGTTCCCTCATGATCTCACTCCAACTAGCAAATCAAGAAATTGTACATTAGTATATGATAACAACATATTCATCTAAACCTGAAAGAGGACACTGAGACACTAAGAAAATTTGTCCTCTAGGTACAGGTGAAGTATCCAAAAGAATCCAGAAACCTTGTTCAATGTGGGTTCTAACCTGCATAAGGTTTCACAAGATAAGATATTTTATACTGATATTCTATTATATAGAAATCTCTCACAGGTTAGATGTAGAAAGAATTAAATAACATGTAGAAAATTATGGGTTCCCAATCTTGTTCCTTCCTCTTGTCATCTTAGACTTTCAATTCAATTCAATTCAATTCAATTTTATTTGTATAGCGCTTTTAACAATGGACATTGTCACAAAGCAGCTTTACAGAAATAAATGGATTCACAAAAAATATATTGTAAATATTTGAATGTATCACTTTGAATTTATCCCTAGACTTTCCCTTGACTCTTTCCTCTGGCTTGCTCATTAGGACTCTAAATCTACATTCAGAGGCTGCTTCTGAAAGGCTGCTTTGTGTTGATGTCTATTATTAAAAGTACATACAAATTAAACTGAATTCAAACTTGTAGAATGATAGGGAGCTTCTCCCCTTCTCTGTTTGCCATATATAGTTCTCCGATAAGATTGAAATGGCAAGGCAAATTCTTTTTTTTGTGTGTGTTATACATTGAAGACATTTGGGTTTGAGTTGAAAAGATGAATATGAGACAATAAATCAGAATTTCAGCTTTAATTTCCTGATATTTACTCATGTAACACTTTATTAGGAATCTGTACACCTACATATTCATGCAATTATCTAATCAGCAGTATGTGGGAGCAGTGCAATGCATAAAATCATGCAGAGACAGGCCAGCAGCTTCAGAGAATGTTCATATCAACAATCAGAACGTGGGAAAAATGTGATCCCAGTGATTTTGACCGTGGCATGATTGTTGGTGCCCGATTGGCCGGTTTGAGTATTTCTATAACCACTGATTTCCTGGGATTTTCATGCACAACAGTCTCTAGAGTTTACTCAGAATGGTGTAATAAAAAAACTATCCAGTGAGTGGCAGTTCTGGGGACAGAAACGCCTTGCTGAAGAGAGAGGTCAACGGAGAATGGCCAGACTGGTTCGAGCTGACAGAAAGACTACAGGAACTAAGATAACCACTATGTACAATTGTGGTGAGCATAAAAGCATCTCAGAACTGGACAACTGAAAACTGGAAAACCTTAGCCTGGTACTGTATGATGAATCTCGATTTTTGCTGAGCCACACAGATGGTAGGGTCATAATTTGGGGCCAACAATATGAATCCATGGACCCAACCTGCCTTGGTGTCATTTTACCCATCGTCTAATGGCTACTTCCAGCATAATGCACCATGTCACAAAGCAACAGTTGTCTCAAACTGGTTTCATGAACATGACAATGAGTTCAATGTTCTTCAGTGGCCTTCCCAGTCACCGGATCTGAATCAAATTACACCTTTAGGATGTAGTAGAACTGGAGATGCAATTATTAATCATTCGCTGCATGAAAGTGCAAAATGAACTGCGTGATGCAATTATGTCAACATGGAACAGAATCTCAAACTAATGTTTCCATCGTCTCCTGGAATCCATGCTACGAAGAATTGAGGCTGATTTTAGAGCAAGGGGAGGCCCTACTCAGTATTAATATAGTGTTCCTAAAAAAGTGCTCAGTGAGTGTATATCTAGCTATGTTAAACAAATTAGAACATGGCACCTCTGGTGGCAGACCACCCAATATTTGGTGAACAGAAGTATTGGAACAAATCATCTTAAAGTAAATTAAAGTACACTTAATATTTGGTTGCATATTCCTTGCTTGCAATAACTGCATCAAGTCGGTGACCCACTGACACCGACAAACTGTTGCATTCTTCTTCTGTTGCAGCTTCTTTCATTTGTTATTTGTTTTAGGGGGTTTCTCCCTTCAGTTTCCTCTTCATGCTCAATTGGGTTAAGGTCTGGTGATTGACTTGGCCACTCTAAAACCTTACAGTTTTTTCCACTGATGAAGTCCTTTGTTGTGTTGGCAGTGTGTTTTGGATCATTTTGGGTCTTGCTGCATGATGAAGTTTCACCCAATTAGTCTGGATGCATTTCTCTTTACAGTAAATTGGCAGACAGAATGTTTCTGTAGACTTCTGAATTCATTCTGCTGGTACCACAAGGAGTTAAATCATCAATGAATATTAGCGAGCCCGTTCCAGAAGCAGCCATGCTTGCCCAAGCCATGACAAACCGTCATTGAGCTTGTTTGTTTGGATCATGAGTAGATCCTTTCTTTCTTTATACCAAGAGGTTAATCTTGGTTCCTTTTGTGGATCATCTCAGTATTTCTTCGTGAATTCCAATCTGGCCTTCCGCTTCTTACTGCTGATGAGTGGTTTGCATGTTGTGTATGGCTCTATATTTCTTCTCTCAAAGTCTTCTTCAAATAGTGGATTGTGATAACTTCATCCCTGCCCTGTTGGGGTTTTTTGTGATATCACTGACTGTTGTTTTGGGGTTTTTCTTCACAGCTCTCACAATGTTTCTGTCATGAGCTGCTGCTGTTTTCCTTGGCCAATTTTTTTGACGTCTGGTATACTAGTGGGTTCTTGCTTTTACAGCACATTCCAAATTGTTGTATTGGCTATGCCAAATGCTTATGCAATGGCTCTGATTGATTTACCCTCTCTTCTCAGCTTCAAAATGGCTTGCCTTTCTCCCATAGACAGCTCTCTGGTCTTCATGTTGGCTTATCCTTTTTAACAACAAATACAGTCTTCACAGAAGAAACCCAGGGCTCAAACCAAGAGTAGACATTCATAGCTATTACTTGTTTAAATAATCAATCTAACAGGGCACACCTGGGCAACAAGAAACACCTATCAGTCACGTTTTAATATTTTTGATCACTTGAAGAATGGGTGTGTTCATACAAAAGATGCCATGTTCTAAGTTGTTTAACAGATCTAGATGTAAATATCAGTAAATGAAAGCTGAAATTCTGATCTATCATCTCATATTCATCTACTGATCTCAAACACAAATGTCTTCAGTATATAGCAAAAACAAAAGAACTGGTCTTGCTGTTCCAACACTTTAGAAGGGGACTGTATTCCATGTCTTTTCTTTCTACTCCAATATTTTTCTTTTTAAGTCTCCTGCCAGACTATGTGGACTATATTGTGGAGTATCCAAAAACACACCCACTGTCTGTGCCTCCCATGTATTGCAAAAATGTTTTTAAATTCAATATGCAATTTATGTTTGAGGTTGCTGACTAAGCACATTGACATAGGTTTTTATAGATTTTTCATAGTTTTTATAGGTTAACTACTATACGAGTATCTAGAAAGGTATCTTCTTCCCAAATTAAAGCAGTGGGCATGAATGAGACAGAAACTTTGTGAACTAAGTCACTAGAATGTTGTGGGCAATGGTAAATGAATCCTACCTTTCTTGGCCAGATAGCGGCGCCAAAATCTGGAAACACAGTGGCACCACCAGCTTCCACGTCACTCATCTGCCATTAGAAATGTAAATGTAAAAAAAAAAAAAATTAGTAACATCCATGTATATGTGTGTGTGTAAAGAATACAAGGAGGTATGAATATGCAAGTAGAAATGGCCCCTGTGACTTCTTCCCATCGTAACCCTATCACTTCCATCTCTTTGTACGTGGCATGCTATACTATTAGTAAAAAAGCAAGCAGCCACACTCGGGAAATCCACCTGTCTGAACCACAGTCTGACAAAGGATCTGAAGAGTGGTATATCTATAAAAAGATTTTAGCACTGTAACATATAAGATCAGTTTCACAGAATAGGTTTGATGAATTCAGTAACGTACAGTGTATAGATTATTAGAGACTATTATGGCTCCCGGAATCTTTCAACTAGAAACTTATTGAATGCTCACCTAGCCAGCAATCGTACCTAATATTACTGAAAAGTGCATTTTGACAGATTTAGCTTAAGTAAAATAAATCACGAGTTCATGACAATGCAAATTGAAACCCAGACTGATTGTATATACTGTCAGGTCCATAAATAGTCAGACATTTACAATTTGGTTTTCTTTATATTGGTCTGCAAGGTCTTTACTGCAGCTGTTTTCAATTCTTATTGGTTCTTCGGAAGTATTTCCTTCAGTTTTGCCTTCAGAAAATGAAATACATCCTCTATTGGTCACAGGTCAGGTGACTGAATTGGCCATTGCAGAACATTCCACTTCTTTACCTTAAAAAAGTCTTAGGTTGCTTTTGAAGTATGTAACGGTGTAACGTCACCACCGGCACCTGCCCGCCAGAGGGAGCCCTCGTCTGAGTTTTGACAACACCATTGAGAAACACTTCCGGGATTTTCTGGGACATTTAAGCAGCGCGTTCACCACACGAGGACGTGAAGTATTGTTTTCGGGACTTTACTGAGCGTTTTCCTTTGCCATTGTGTATTGTTTTCTTCATGTGTATGACCCTGGTTTGTTTGTTCGGATTTCTGCCTTAGCCTTACGATTTTGGATTGGATTTTCTCACTGATTGACTTCCTGGTTTTTCGGGCTTTGCTCTCGTTACCTGTTTGTGTTTTCTGCCTGCTGTTTCGGATTTGTCTGTTTATATTTTCTGCTGATGGATCCTACACAACCCGCCTCAGCCGAGGCGTTACAGAATACTTCGCCTCCTTTGGATCCAGCAGAGCGTGCGAATTTCCAGGCGGTGGTGGCCCGCCAAGGGGCCGTCATTCACGCGTATCAGGAGCAACTCGCGGCACTACAGGCCGCCCACAAGCAGCTCCAGCAAGCAGCGGCGAATACCGCTACTATCACCGCGCCGATGCACGGCGAATTGGCCCGGATGGCGCTCCCAGAAAAATTCGACGGCTCCGCGGAGCACTGCCGAGGATTTCTACGGCAATGCGCGAATTTTTTCGCTTTTCAACCATTGGCGTACCGAGAGGAGAACACCAAATGTGCCTTCCTCCTGTCTCTGCTCACGGGGAGAGCACTGGACTGGGCCTCGGCCGTCTGGGACACCGACCCCCAGGTAAAAACCTCCTTTGCTTACTTCTCTGGGCTAATCCGTGATGTTTTTGAATACCCAGCAGGGGGGCGTGACGTGGCTGTTCAACTTTTGGAGTTGCGTCAAGGCACCGAACCGGCGGCTGATTACGCTGTAAAGTTTTGTACCCTAGCGGCCCAAAGTGGGTGGAATGATCCTGCCCTGCTAGCGGTATTTCGGTAGGGATTACGGCCGGCTTTACAGGCCGAGTTGGCCTGCCACAGCACGGATGTCACGCTATCTGAATATATTACCAAGGTGATTCGTCTGGACAACCTCCTCCGCCAACAATGACGCGTCTCTCGCCCACACTATGCATCCCGGGTTCGGGAGGACCACAGCAGACCACGGGAGGAGGGGCCGGAGCCTATGCAGCTGGGCGGCACCAGAGTCTCTCAGGACAAGCGTCAACGTCAGGTACGCCGAAACCTCTGCTTCTACTGCGGGGGAGCTGGCCACCGGGTTAGCAACTGTCCTGAGAAACCGTCTACCTCCAAGGTGAGAAGTGATTTCGCATCTTCCTGTATGACACTGAAAGTGACTTTACACTACACTCAGGGTACTATTGTGGTTCCAGTGCTAGTGGATTCCGGGGCGGCCGTCAACCTTATCGCTCGCAGAGGACCTTCACCTCCCCACACTGCCATGCGAACCCCCCTTGCGAGTGACGGCCGGCGACAATCGTCCCATCGGGGGAGGCCTCATCACCCAGCAAACCCATCCGCTCACCCTACAGGTTGGCCTACTTCACTATGAGGAGACAGCATTTTACATCATCCCCACTCCTTCGAATCCCATCATCCTGGGTTTTCCCTGGCTGCAACTCCATAACCCCGTCGTGTCCTGGAAGGAGGGGGAATTAATTAGCTGGTCACCCCACTGCCATAATCACTGTCTTCGCAGGGTCCAGTCACTGCCATGTCTCGCGACCTCCATAGAAAGTCCTAACCTACCAACGAACATCTCCATACCACGTGAATACCAGGATCTATGAGAGGTGTTCAGTGAAGAGAGAGCCAGATAGCTCCCCCCCACCGCCCATGGGACTATGCGATCGAGCTGCTACCCAACGTGATACCACCTAAGAGTAAGGTTTACCCCCTTTCCCTCCCTGAGACCAAGGCATTGGAGGAATATGTCAAAGAGGCCCTAGCCATGGGCTACATCCGACCCTCCACTTCTCCTGCAGCAGCAGGATTCTTCTTCGTTGAAAAAAAAGACGGGGGTCTGCGGCCATGCATCGATTACAGAGGACTGAATGCGTTGACGGTCCAATACCCCTACCCTCTCCCACTGATACCAGCAGCCTTGGAACAGCTCAGGGAGGCTCGGATATTTACAAAACTGGACCTGCGCAGATCATACAATTTAATAAGGATCAAAGAGGGGGACGAGTGGAAGACGGCGTTCCACACCACCAGGGGGCACTATGAATATCTAGTGATGCCATATGGACTAATCAACGCTCCAGCAGTATTTCAGTCATTCATTAACGAGATCTTCAGGGATGTACTCCATCACTACGTCATCGCCTATATCGACGACATTCTTATCTACTCGTCCACCTATAACGAACACATCCACCACGTCAGAACAGTCCTCACCCGGCTGCTGAAACATCAGTTATACGTCAAGGCCGCAAAATGCAAATTCCACCGAGACTCCATCACCTTTCTAGGTTACGTCATCTCGAAGAAGGGGGTGGAGATGGACGCCAGCAAAGTCAAGGCGGTCGCGGACTGGCCCAAACCTACCACAATCAAAGAATTACAGAGGTTCCTGGGGGTCGCAAACTTCTACTGGCAATTCATAAGAAACTACAGCAGCATCGCTAACCCTATGACATCACTCCTGTGGGGTAAACCACGACGTCTACATTGGAATGAACAGGCCCGATCCGCCTTCAGCCAGCTAAAGTCAAGTTTTACTACAGCACCGATCTTGAGGCACCCTGACCCCAGCCTGCCCTTCATCGTTGAGGTGGATGCCTCCAGCTGCGGGATCGGGGCCGTACTATCACAACGCCAGGGAAACCCAGGGAAAGTTCATCCTTGTGCCTACTTCTCACGTAAACTAACCCCAGCCGAAGTTAATTATGATGTCGGCAATCGGGAGCTCCTTTCCATTAAGGAGGCATTGGTTGAATGGCGGCATTGGCTGGAAGGAGCATGCCACCCGTTCTTAGTATTGACGGACCACCGCAACTTGGAATATCTCCGCAATGCTAAGAGACTGAACCCAAGACAGGCTCGATGGGCGCTATTCTTCACCTGGTTCTGGTTTTCGGTTACATATCGACCAGGCACTAAGAACGGCAAGGCTGATGCACTATCCCGGCGTCACGATCCCATAAACACGCCTAGCAGCCTGGAGCCGATACTACCACCCACCACAGTACTTGCACCGATCAGGTGGGACATCATGGAGGAGATCCAACGGGCCCAGGTCAACGAACTCCCACCACCAGCCTGTCCACCCACAAAACTCTTCGTACCTACCTCCCTACGTCCGAGAGTAATGCAATGGGTGCACGAGGCGCCCAGTTCCGGCCACCCCGGTATCCAGCACACCACAGCCCTGATTAGCAATGGATTTTGGTGGCCCGCACTGGCACAAGATGTAGAGGAGTATGTAGGAACCTGCAGCACCTGTGCGCAGTCTCGAACCAGCCGCCAGCTCCCCATGGGTTTGTTAGAACCTCTGCCCATTCCCAAGCGTCCCTGCTCACACATGGCCATAGATTTTGTTACCGACCTCCCAAGTTCGGCAGGATACATCGCGATCCTAGTAGCCATCGACAGGTTCTCTAAGGCCTGCCGACTGGTCCCTCTCAAAGGCCTACCCACAGCCATGGAAACAGCGACGACAGTGTTTCACCACATTTTTCGTGCCTACGGCCTTCCCGAAGATATTGTGTCCGATCGGGGCCCGCAGTTCACGTCCAGAGTCTGGAGAGCCTTTTGCACCCATTTAGGGGTCAACGTAAGCCTCAGTTCTGGATACCACCCACAGTCTAACGGACAGACCGAGCGTTTAAACCAGGAGAACAGCAGGTACCTCTGCTCCTACTGCAGTCGAGAACAACAGCGCTGGAGTGAGTTTCTCTCCTCATCCACTCATCTACCGGACTCACTCCATTCCAGTGTATTCTGGGGTATTAACCTCCTCTGTTTCCCTGGTCAGGAGAACTGCCTCGTATCGGATCTCCCCCACCTTCCACGTGTCCCTGCTCAAACCAGCACGGCCCCGCCAGGACAATTCTACCACGGAGAATGATCCACCGCCACCGCTCGATATTGACGGGGCCCCAGCCTATAGGGTGAGCTCGTTCCTCAACTCTCGCCGCCATGGTAACCGGTTACAGTATCTGGTGGACTGGGAGGGGTACGGACCTGAGGAACGTTCCTGGGTAAATGCGGATGACATCCTGGACCCCTCCTTAGTAGAGGATTTCCATCGCATCCACCCCAATCGGCCCACTCCTCGGCCCCAGGGCCGTCCTCGTCGTAGAACACCAGGAGGTGTTCCTAGGGGGGGGGGCTCTGTAACGTCACCACTGGCACCTGCCCGCCAGAGGGAGCCCTCGCCTGAGTTTTGACGCCCCCCTTGAGAAACACTTCCGGGATTTTCTGGGACATTTAAGCAGCGCGTTCACCACACGAGGACGCGAAGTATTGTTTTCGGGACTTTACTGAGTGTTTTCCTTTGCCATTGTGTATTGTTTTCTTCATGTGTATGACCCTGGTTTGTTTGTTCTGCCTTAGCCTTACGATTTTGGATTGGATTTTCTCGCTGATTGAATTCCTGGTTTTTCGGACTTTGCTCTCGTTACCTGTTTGTGTTTTCTGCCTGCTGTTTCGGATTTGTCTGTTTATATTTTCTGCTGATGGATCCTACACAACCCGCCTCAGCCGAGGCGTTACAAACAGGTCATTTTCCATTTGCACTGTGAAGCACTGTCCAATGAGTTTTGAAGCATATGGCTGAATCTTAGCAGCTAATATTGCCCTATATACTTCAGAATTCACCCTGCTGCTTTTGTCAGCAGTCACATCATCAATAAATACAAGGGAACTAGTTCCAATGCATGCATGCCCATGCCATACATGCCATACATAAGATGAGGCGGTATGTTTCAGATCAGTTCCTTCCATTCTCCATATACCTCTCTTCCCATCATTCAGGTACAAGTTTCTTTTTGGGTCATCTGTCCATAGAATGTTGCTCCAGAACTGTACAGGCTTTTAAATTTTTTTTTTTTGACAAACTCTAATCTGGTCTTCCTGTTTTTGAGGCTTACCAATGTTTTACATCTCATGGTAACCACTTTGTATTTACTCTGGGGAAGTCTTCTCTTGATTGTTGACTTTGACACAGATACAACTGATCTGGCAAACCATTGTGAAGGAGTTTTTCTTCACGAGAGAAAGAATTATTGTCATCCACCACAGTTGTTTTCTGTGGTCTTTCATGCATTTTGGTGTTCCTGAGCTCACCAGTGCACTCTTTCTTTTCAACAATGTACCAAATAGTTGATTTGGCCATACCTAATATGTAATACCATACCTAATAATCTCTCTGAGGGGTTTGTTTTGAATTTTCTTGTTCTTTGGACTTTATATTGAGAGTTAACAGCAGCAGTTTCCAAATTCAAACGCTACATTTGAAATCAACTGTAGACCTTTTATCTGCTTACTTCTAAATGAAATAATGAGGGAACATTATTCACACCTGACCAAGGAACAGCTGAGCAATCAACTGTTCATTGACAATAACTTTCTCAATGTCCAAATATTTTCGGACCTGACTGTATATACACATACAGGCATTAAAATGTTGTTTTTGCAATGTTAGCTGAAAAAGCACTGGCTCACATTGTGACTCATGCAGTGCTAAATGTACTTTTGTCATATACAGTCATGTGAAAAAAATTAGGACACCCCATGAAAGCCTGTGTTTTTTTAACATAGTTAAACATGTGGACATTTGAACTTCATTTTAACAATATTGGGAGAATCAAGTAATATAAATTAAACCAAAGAAAATGATCTGTAAAATGTAATTTTAAAAAAATTCAATTTCTTCTGAGGAAAAAGTAAGGACACCCCCACATTTATCTGTACTTAAAATGGCTAAACTTACCTACAGGTGTGTCACATCAGGTGCAAATTATTAGAACATCGTTACATAGCATTTTGAAGGAGGCTTGCCTTATTTAAACCTCAGACATTTAGTTTGGTTTGCTCTTAATTGTTGAAGTGAGAGG
>CM075017.1:13898566-13915961 GCA_037576675.1 Pangasius sanitwongsei | reverse complement strand
CAGATGAGGATGGGTTCCCTTTTGAGTCTGGTTCCTCTCAAGGTTTCTTCCTCATATTATCTCAGGGAGTTTTTCCTTGCCACTGTCACCTCTGGCTTGCTCAGTAGGGATAAATTCACATATTTACAATTTATTTTTTTAATCCATTTATTTCTATAAAGCTGCTTTGTGACAATATCCATTGTTAAAAACGCTATACAAATAAAATTGAATTGAATTAAAATGTTTTTGTACAGAGTCGATAATGCAGAAGTCATAAAATACAAATCTATAACAAAGTTTGAAAAAATATAGGGTGTCTAAGACTTTTGCACAGTACTGTATGTTGATCTATTTAGCTATTTACGGACATTACCAACTAAGGTAAATGAAATAGTATATAAATTCCTGGGTGGGGACAACTGTGTAGCCATAGTCTTTTTCTTCTCCTGAAAAAGTTTTTGATATAGCAAATTATGTTTGCAATCTCACCAAGTCATTGGCAAAACTCTCAGCTATGCGGCGGGTGGTATTGTCTCCTTGCATTGCAAGTAAGATATTATGTCGCCATCTGGCTAGCACCTGTATTTTCTGCTGACATATTTAACCACAGTGTGACTGCTTATGGTAAAGCAGGGGAGTTATGTAATGGCTTCGTGCTGAAATTTATGTTTAGCAGTGTTTCCACATACCCGCATGTTCCTAATTCTGAAAAGTTGTCTGTCATCTGTGCACACTAATTACTCCACCTAGTAAAAAAACTGATCTACTGTCAGCCAGTTTGGTCCTCTGTCAATGTGTATAATGAAGCAGTCAGAGGGATTGGAGGCATGTGCTATGGTTACAGCACTGAGATGTGTTACACCATTGTGAAGTGCATTATTTTTAAACATAGGCACCAAATAAAAAAAACTTTTGTTTTGAGAAAGTCAAAAAAGAGTAGGGTTTATTTTCTTTCTTTTATTGTTGAACCTTCTTGTTCACCAGGCAACTATGCATAAAAATCACAAAATCTGCTTGTCCTGGGTTAGTGATTTGTCCACCCTTGGGAGTATTACTGCTGGGATCATCAAATGGTTGCGCACGGGCCTGATTAGGCCTGTAAGTGTGTTTTCTCTGACCCAAGTAGGTCTTGGTTTTATACCATCAAGGCCTACTGAAATAGCTACATATACAGTGGTTATAAAAAGGCCTACATACCCCTGTTAAAATTGCATGTTTTTGTGATGTAAAAAAATAAAACCAAGATAAATGATGTCATATCTTTTTCCACCTTTAATGTGATATAGCAACCAACAAAGTTCCAATGAAAAACAAGCAGAAACGTTTTAGGGAAAATAATAACAAAGAAACAACTTTCAATAAGCTGGTTGCACAAGTTTGCACACCCCTTAACTAATACTTTGTTAAAGCACCTTTTGTTTGTAAAACAGCACAGTCTTTTGGGTAAGAGCCTACCAAATTAGTATATCTTGATTTGGTCATTTTATTCCACTCTTCCTTGCAAAAATGCTCCAGATCTATAAAATGTGAAGACATCTCCTGTGCACAACCCTCTTCAAGTCCCACAAATCTTGGCTCTGACTGGGTCATTCCAAAATGTCAATCATCCTCTACTGAAGCCATTCTTTTGTTGACTTGGGTTTTGAGACTTGTGCTTTGGGTTGTTGTGATGGAAGATGGAATTTTTCTTAATCTTCAGTTGTCTAACAGAGGACAGCAGGTTTTATGCCAAAATAGATTGGTATTTGGAGATATCCATGACTACCTCTTCTCTTAACTTCATCTTGACTAGAGCGTCAGTCCCAGCTGAAGAGAACCACAGCATGATGTTGCATCATGCTTCACTGTGCAGTGTTCTTTGAGTGATAAGCTGTCTTAATTTTATGCCAAATATATCTTTTTGAATTACACCCAAAAGTTCTATCTTGGTCTCATCAGACTGTAACACATTTTGCCATATGATCTCACAAAATTTAGGATTGGCTTAGAATTTTATTTATTTATTTATTTTTGATAAAGAGCTTCTGTCTAACCGCACTACTCCGTTGCCCAGACATGTGAAATATACGAGAGATGGTTGTCATAAGCAGGGACTGACCAGAACCAGATGCCAGATATTCCTGCAGCTCCTTTCATGTTGCCGTTAAGTCTTGTCCTTTCCTCAGTTTTGGAGGGACTTCCTGTTCTTATTAATGTCACTGCAGTGCCCCATTTTCTCTACATGTTGATGGCCTCCACCTTGTTCCATTGTACATCTGATGTTTTGGAAATTCTTTTGTACCCCACTCATGATTGATACACAACACAGTATGGCCAAAAGTCTGTGGACTCCTGACCATAACACTCATATGTGCTTTTTAAGCATTTCATTCCAGATTTAATCCCCCCTTTGCTGTTATTACAACCTACACCCTTCTGGGAATGCATTCCACTAGACTTTGGAATATGGCTGTGGGGATTTGCCAAATCAGGAGACCTGGGGCGCAGTAGGCATTCCAGTTCATCCCAAAGGTGTTCAGTGGGGTTGATGTCAGGGCTCTGTGCAGGCTGCTCGAGTTCTTCCACTCCAACCTTGGCAAACCATGTCTTCATGGGCCTTGTTTTGAGCACAGGGACATTGTCATGCTGTAACATGTTTGGGCTAGGCCCCTTAGTTCAAGTGAAGAGAAATTGTAATGCTACAGTACACAACGACGTCCTATACAATTGTGTTCTTCCAACTTTTTGGCAGTTTGGGGAAGGCCCACATATGGGAGTGATGGTCAGATATCCACTTCCTATTTACAATTTCTGTTTTTTTCACCTGTATTTTTTGGTTGCTATACCACATCAAATGTAGAAAAAGATCTGGCATTAGTTACTTTAGTTTAATTTTTTTACATCACAAAAACCTGAAATTTTAACAGGGATGTCTAGAATTTTTATATCCACTGTAGACAGTCTCTCATGCTGTGTGTGTTTGTGTGCGTGTGTGGCTACATAACAAGGAGTAGCACCACAGATAATGCTACTGTTAACTATTAACCAGTAAAAAGGTGAGTGCTGTTTGGCTAAGCTTTGGAGAAACAGCAAAAAGTGAAGTTTTGGCCAAGCCATGAGAAGCTGAGAAAAACATGTTTTTAATCATATTAAATGTCTGAGTTTGAACTACCTGTAGAAGTTCGGCAGTATCCATTGTTAGACCAGTAATATCTTCTATTCTCAGATTGACACGTGCAATGATTGGGTCTTCATATCCTTCCAACCATGCACTTAAAATCATCAAACACACAGGCATATAGCAGTTAGAAAACAGTTGCCTAGTGTTCAGAGAACTTGTACAATCTTTTGAAATAATACATCTAAATTATTTCACCTTATGTTTTAAATGCATTGTTTATGAGTTTTTAAAAGTACTGATTTAGCACTGACTCACCTCTTGGACACCCTGTAATGTGCTGTTGTCAGTACACCCGTTTTTGGATCTCGCACAGTTGCTCTCGCAAGCTAGAATGGTTAATAAAAAATAATAGGAACGATAAATAAATAATTTGTTAAATTATTAGATGACTCCACTGCCCAAACATCTATACTATGGTAGTATGAAGATTATTTTAGTTTTTTGTTTGTTGACTCAAAGCTCTCTGCTGCATCTCAAAGGGCCATACATTTTTCAGCCTTTCACATTCATAACAATATATTTAAAGAAATTCTGTAACACAAAGATGCCTTCAAAATAAGCAAATGAAACATTTCTACATATATAAAAATGGACTATACAGAGTAGTTAATAGTAAAGAAACCGCCAAAAAAATTTTTATATTTGGTGTGACTACAGTACACTGTAGTGATCAGTACTCTCATGCAGTTTTCAAAGGGAATTGGCTGGTAAGTTTTTCCAAGCATCAAGAAGAACCTGCCATGGTTCTCCTGGACACTTTGGCTGTTGCGTTTGGTTCTGTTTCTTGTTCCTATAAGAGATAGCCTTCATTTATTTATCTAGGGATAGTGGTCTGTTAAAATGTTGCTTTCTTTTCTCTGTAACATTTATTTTTTATGGATAATGAATCTGCTGACACATTAATTAGGGCACCTAAGACTTTTCCATGGTACTCTAGGTTGAATAAATCTCCTCCATGTATAACCCAGTCCATAAATAATTCTATACTTATGTTATTTGTGTCTGTATTTATGTCTATGTTTTTATGTTTGTGTCTAGTTTGGTTAATAATAGTTACAGCTACCACTGCCATGCTTCTGGGTGGCTCACCCTAGGTTTGGCAAGCTCTTTGATCTTCTCAATCTCTTCATCAGAAAGCACTTCCAGATAGCGGACAATGTGTGGACTGTCCCACTCGTCCTCCTCCTTCACAGGCTTGAGCAGAAGACGTGGGTTCCTGTTCCCGTTCTGATAGCGGCAGAACAGCCTGCTATACCTCTGCTGAGTCTGTGGCAGAAAAACTCAAACTTAGCATCTAACAATGAAATGGTCTGCTGCACAAAAATACGTTTTTGTATGCAGATGCTGAAAACAGAAAAAGGTCCAAAGGAAAACACAATATACAACTGCAGGTAATATTGTAAAGTCAGGATAAGAGGTGACCTACAGGCCATTAGGATCCTCAACTCCCACTAACTGGACTCCCATTACTTTGCACATGCCACTTAAGTGCACCTGAACTTTAGACTGTCTGCCCGCCACCTATACATACATCTCCTCTATTTTGCACTAGACTGCACACCACTTCACCACTACTATTTGGATATGGCAGGGTATCCCTCCTCTCCCACTGTTACTGCCTCATTATATTTATCATATCATATATTTACTGCTTTCCTTATTTATTACACTCCTTTGCATTTTCTATATTTTACTTTCTTACTACTTTATGTCTATGTATATTTTATTTTATATTTTATTAACTTTTACTCTTGCTTATTTGCACAATCTGCATTTCACCACATGTTGTACCCTGTATAACTGTGTATGAGAGACATAAAACCTTTGAACAGTAGATAGCCTATATTTTTTATTCTCCACTTTCATTTCAAACCATTTTCTTTTCACCTCAGTTCACATCTAATTCACCTTTTCTGCAATTTGGCCCCAGATTTTGGCCTTTCAGGTGCTGCTACGCTGTTAAATAATATATTTTATTGGCATAGATGTTAGTTAAAATAACTTTCACTTCTATATCTGACAAAGTCTATTTTTGCTTTTCACTCATTATATCAGCTGTGTGAGCGTCACCAAATGCAAATCAGCTGTGTCATGCACACGCCTGGTAATTAATGGGTAATTGGCATTCAACAACATATGCACATGAGTACAAAGAAAATCAGCATTTCTGAAACTTTTGTAAATCTGGCAGAAATTTTTAGTTAGTTTGGCTTATGCAAACATTTAGACACAACTTACTATAAATGTGGGCTGTGCTGGAACAACAAGCCAGAAACGGGTGAGGTGGCAGCTCCACCTCACAAATTACAGAACTTAAAGTATCTTCTGCTAAAGTCTTGCTGCTAGACACCATAGGGTACCTTCAGATGTTTTGCAGAGTCTATGCCTCGGTGGGTCTGAGCTGTTTTGGTGGCATGCAGATGACCAACAGCATATTACACAGGTGGTCATAATGTTTTGGCTCATTAGTATATGTGAGTTAAGGTTACCGGGTTTTGGCTATCTTCAAAATGGTAATATTTTATCTTTTATAGATTTCTTTCTTTATTGCACTCACCATTTTGACCCCCTCTCCTCTACACAGGGCCTCATAAATGTCTCTCTCAGGTAAATAATCTTTTGGGCGCTCATAGGTTACCAGCTGAATGGACGTCTCTTCAGTAGGCTCCTTGTTGGTCTGGTCCATGTCTCTTAGCTCACTGGAGAGCATCTGCTCAAAGTAGCGCAGATTTCCTCCTGCTCTCTGGTGGCTGGGATCTATTCATGTACAAAGACAAAGGAAATGAATGAATGATTAATGCAATAAATAAATTTATAATGCAATAAGTGTTACCCTCTCCTCTGATTACTATAAGTCAAATAGTTTATGACAGAATCTGGAATGCATAATTAAATCACTGCTTGAAATAAGTATTACAGCTAATGCCAATTGTATTTGAACAGATATAAGCAGAGATAGATATCTCTATGATCTCTATAGATCTATGAACTTTATATAAAAGTTCATTTTATATTTAAATGATTATGTACACATTTTCATCCAAAGCAACTTACAAGTGAGGCAAAATGTAATTATATATTTATTAGCACAGAACCTTAACCATTACCTTTGCCATGCCACCAGTTATCAGGTAGGTTAGCACATTTTAAAAACCACTGCTTTATCAGCCGCTATCTACAGTATATACATTACAGAGCCCTCTGTCCCATATCCTTTTCTGTTTAAGTGTCATCTGTGTCTTGTGTTGTAATCCCATTCTGTGTATA
Source organism: Pangasius sanitwongsei (assembly GCA_037576675.1). Lineage (NCBI taxonomy): Eukaryota > Metazoa > Chordata > Actinopteri > Siluriformes > Pangasiidae > Pangasius > Pangasius sanitwongsei. Next base: position 13,909,552 of record CM075017.1, on the reverse strand, counting down.
TACATACTCCGTTACCACTATTCTGTGTTTCCAGTCATTCCAGTTCAAAATTCCTTATTCTGTTATTGTCAGTTATTGTAGTATCTTTTGATCATTTAGTTTGCCTGCATTTTGACTTCAAATATGGATTTGCCTCTGATCACTGTACTTTCAGATCTGTGATGTGATTTTACAATGATCTGTCCCCTGGTGTTGCATTGATTACCAATAGAGACAAGGCGTCGGGTGAGTTCGATAGCTCGAGGAACATCTCCCATCTGATAGACGGAGTAACTCAGGTAGTCCAGGATGTCTGACTTAGATGTTTTGGTTTCCTCACCAGCATCCATCTGTCGGAGGGCCTGTTGCATCCACAGCACTGCATGGTAGTAATCATTCTCATTGTACGCTGTCTTTCCCATGTCAAAGCAGTCATCTACAGTCAGAAAAGCACTGTAGCGCACACCTGTGGACCAAAGTTAGAACATTGCTTACAGTAAAATTACTAATTTTATTTAATGCTCATACTTAGTTAATTAATTTTCTCAAATTTAATTCAGTTGAAGCTTCTGTCACCATGGCTTTAAATGTTTAAAGAAATCATTTTAATACCAAAAAATCTAATAGACTAATAGATATTAACATGGGTTAATTTAATAAATAATTATCTGAGGCTATAGTGGGCACAGGCTCACCAAAAATTGGACAGTTGAAAATTGGAAAAAGACCAGGTCATACTGTTCCAATATGCCTCAAGTTTAGGAATTTTGTTCTGTTCACCATGGTTGTAAAGGGTTTCAGAATGACAGAAAGAGCCTTTCTGTCAGTTTGGCCTTTCACCTCTGCCTTTTCAGAACGTATGTGTGTGCACATGTGTATTAACAGCCTCCTCCGAAATATTGGAATGGAAAGGCCAATTATTTTGTTTTTGCCATACACTGAGGACATTTGGGTTTGAGATCGAAAGATGAATATGAGACAATAGATCAGAATTTCAGCTTTCATTTCTTGATATTTTCATCTAGATGTGTTAAATAGCTTATGACATAGTACCTTTGGTGACAGACAACCCAATTTCAGGTGAGCAAATGTGGGATTAGACAATTTATTAGACTAGCTGTCTTCAAGTCAGTGACCCAAGGTAAAGGTCTGGTGATTGACTAAAACCTTCCACTTTTTTCCACTGATGAACTCCTTTGTTGTGTTGGCATTGGGTTTTGGGCCACTGTCTTGCTGCATGATGATGGTCCACCCAATTAGATTGGATTCTACCCAATTGGATGTGGTTGCAGTAATCCTAAGCATCCACAATAATCCTAAGCATACTTCCAAAGTTGCAAAAAATGGCTTAAAGACAAAAAAAATTAAAAGTATCAGAGTGGCCATTTGGGAAACATAAATCCCTCACTGACACTGTTCCTCATGGTGTCCCCCAGGGATCAGTCCTTGGCTCCCTGCTCTTCATTATTTACATTGCCCCTTGGTCAGAACATCTGCCACCATGGTCTCAATTTTCACTGTTATACTGATGAACAGTGACTGTTGGTAAAGGTGGTGCTACATGTTAGAGAATTATAGAGTGTACATATTTTCTAAATGTACTTGGTTTCTAAATGTTATTTTCTTATTTTCTGGCTTCTATATGTTGGTTTACTTTTAGACTCTATGGAACTGAATGTTCAGAAGAAGATGCTGGGTAAGCTCCAGCTTACCCTCATCAATGATTCTCACCCCCTCCATGACTATCTAACCAGTCAGTGGAGCACCTTCAGCTTGAGACTGATCCAGCCATGCTGCGGCAAAGAGCAGTACAGGAGGTCCTTCATACCTGCTGTCATCAGGCTCTATAACTCATCCACCAGGTGCTGTCTATCATTGTAGGCACACAAACACACCCCCATACAATTCACATCTTTATACTTTGCACTTTATCGGCCTACCTCAAATTGTCTACACATATTTTACTATTACGTTTTTAATATATTTATTAACTCACTCTCACTTTATTGCCTGGACACTTTTTCATTTGATGCTTTATTCCACCTGACACTATGCATCTACCTTGTTTGAAGTGTGTCTTGTTAGTATTTTGAGTCTATAATGTCATGTGTTATGTCTGTAATTGTCTGCTGCTAAAATAATTTCCCTCAGCGAACAATAAAGTACTCTGTCTGTCTGTCTATCTGTCTATCTATCTGTCTGTCTATCTGTCTATCTATCTATCTATCTATCTATCTATCTATCTATCTATCTATCTAAATCTGTTGTGTTTTGTTGTCACCTGAGGTTATTTGTTTGTTTTTTTAAGTTAGTGAAGACCACACAATTGTTATTTAAGCCCTGATAACTTTCTGAAACTGAATTCCAGTAAAACAGAAGTTGTACTTATTGGCCCACTGTATCAAAAGTATCTACCTTATCCCTTAATGTAGATGCAGTGACTGTTAAACCTTCCTCAGGAGGTCACAGTTCTTCCATCTCCGAAACATTGCATGTCTTCACCTCATACTTAACAAGAAAGAGGCAGAAACTCTGTTACATGCCTTCATATCCTCCCATCTCAACTATTCTAACTCTCTCTTTATGGGCATTTCTGACAAAAATTTATGTCCTCTAAACTGCATTCAAACTCAGCTAGTAGAATTCTTTTTCATTCTAAAAAATCTGCTCATATGTAACACCCCAGTCCTCTATCAGTTACACTGGCTACCTGTTTCCCTGAGCATCCAGTTTAAAGTCCTCCTACTAAACTATGAAGCCCTACATGGCTTAGCTCCACCCTATTTAGCTGAGCTTCTTCACCCGTACTCCTCTGCTTACACTCTCAGGTCTTGGATTCACTGGACTCCTAGCCATCCCAAAATTCAGATGTCACTGTTTTAGGCAGATGTTTCAGTGTCATGGCCCCGGAACTCTTTAACTCAAGCTCTTAAACTTTTTTCTTCACTTTCCAACACTTTCACTCTTCTTAGGATAGGACAAACTTTATTTGTCCCCGAAAGGAAATCTGTCTTGGGCAAAGTGCTACAGTGTTACTCTGAACATACAATAATAATAAATAAAACAAATTAAATAAAACAATTAGAAACATACATTAAAATACAACAGTGTATAAATAAATATAAAATGCAAGATATGTAAAGTGCAAAACACAGTACAGTGCTAATATGCTATAGGTGCATTGTTCTTGGTAAAATTCAGCAGTTTTATCGAGGTAGGAACAAATGAAAGCTTCAGTCTATTAGTTTTACACATTGGCATTCTCAGTCTCTTTCCCGATGGCAGCGGCTATTCGCTAAAGAGAGGATGTTCGGAATCAGTACTGATACTTATTGCTCTTCTCATCACTGCCTGTTCATATAAAGTCTGTATGGGCTCATATTGTTTTATTCCTATGATTTTCATGGCTATTTTATGAATATGAGCCAATTCTTCTCACTCAAATTGATGTTGGTTTTTATGGGATTACTGTGTATTTCTGTGTGTATTTTAGCTGTACAGCAACCTTGGGTATGAGAAAGGTACTGTGGAAACAGGGGTGCCAGTTTTTAAATGGAGGGTGGAGCCAGGAAAAAGTGAGTGGTAAGGACCTATACCTGTTCGGGATTGTTCCAAGAAGTGTTCTACGTTTCAGTGAGTGGCGGCAAGGATAAAAATGAGCCACAGGAGAGAGAGAGCTGAGCAGCACAGAGCCAAGGGTATGTGTGTAGATATGCATAATGAAATAAAATAGCTGAAAAAAATAGCTGTCCCAAGCCTGCCTCCCGTAACTAAAAAAGCTGTCATGCAAGGACACAAACCTGATCGAGTTGCACCAGTTCTGTCAGAAAGAATAGGCAAAAAATTCTGGTAAAGTACTGTGAGAAGCATGTGGAAGGCTACCCCAAGTGTTTGATTCAACTTCAAGCAATTCAAAGGAAATGCCATCAAATACTAACAAAGTGTAGTTCATTTCTTATGGAAATGAAGTAGATACCATAATTGACTTAGCACAGGAAATGTAACATGAAATGTGTGTAGTTGTGAAAAACTGATTTTGAATGTCTTTAGCCTTGGTGCATGTAAACTTTTGGTCTCAAATTTATATGCTGTCCAGCAAGTGTGTTTAGGTTATTTAGGGTTTGTGGAAACTGCTGAGTGGGTTGCAGACAATGTTCAGGTTTTGGGTACAGATAGATTCGACAAGGGGCATTTTGAGTGGTAGCTTGTGTCAGTTGGATAGGCATATGGACGAATTGCCTGGGAATGGTGGGTGGACTAATTGCCATGTGGACAGACAACCTGGCCTCTGTCTCTTTGTTCATGCAATTTCCCCTAGTACTGGCTACTGTGATTATAGCTGTTGTTGAGTGGTTGACTGAGTAATTATAAAATGGTCTCAAAAGACATGAATTATGTAAAATTGTAACATTTAGGCCCAACAAAGCAAGAAATGTTAACTATAGCCAATAATCACAATCAATTGGCTACACGTCACTTCACTTAATCTTTTGTTTGAGGTTAGAATACAATCTTATTTTGAAAAACATTAGATACTTCAACGCAAGTGTTAACCAAGCTGAACATTTTTCAATCTCTCCTAATGACCTTATGTGGGTTATTTCTACCTATCAGTAACACCAGTTTAGAATGGATGACCACGGTTGGATGACCGACCTAATTATTATACCTAATTGCTATTATTATATAACATTTCCTCAAACAGACACTACCTGAAGCAATAAAACATCTATTAAAATAACCAGTTCTTCCCTTAACACTGACTATGTACTTAAATCCTTAAAACTAGCAGTTATCAAACCATTAATCAAAACAACTGACCATGACCCTTGTCAGCTGTCTAACTATGGGACAATATCAAACCTCCCTTTTATCTCCAAGATCCTAGAAAATGTTGTAGCTCCACAGTTAGGCTCATATGTTCTTAGGAATGACATTCATGAATCTTTCAGTCCGGATTTAGGCCTCATCACAGTATGGAAGTGGTTGAAGTGACTACTGGCCTCAGATCAGGGTTGTGTCTTTTTGCTTGTGCTGCTTGATCTTAGTGGAGCTTTTGATACCATAGATCATAATATGCTTCTAGATAGACTAGAAAATGTTGGAGTTAAGAGAACAGCTTTCTCCTGACTAAGGTCTTATTTGACTGATCGCTATCAGTTTGAAAATGTAAATGGTGACTTCTCTATGCATACTAAAGTAAAGTTTGCTGTTGCGCAAGGCTCTTTTGTATGCCCACTGCTCTTTTTGCTATATATGCTACCTTTAGGTACAATTATTGTTTTTTTTTAAAAAAAAAAAAAGGTGTTAGCTTCCACTGCTATGCCGATGACACACAGCTATATGTTTCAGCAAAGCCACATGACAGACACCACCGTAACAAAGTTGAGTAATGTGTAAAGGACATTAGACACTGGATACTAAGTAACTTCCTCCTGCTGACAAGACAGAAGTAATTCTAATAGAATCACAGACAGCTAGATGCAAGCTTTGTGACTATATAGTAACTCTCTTTTACTCTTTTGTTGTTACATCATGTGCAACAGTAAAAGGCCACGGTGTGATTATTGACTCCAGTCTCTTACTTGAAGCCCATATAGATAATATTACTAGGATAGCCTCCTTTCATCTCAGAAATATTGCTAGGATAATGTCACTCTAATATGCAGAAAAACAAGTTCATGCATTTTTCACCTCTAGGTTGGACTACTATAATGGACTACTATAATCCTGTCTGGATATTCCATTAGGTGCATAAACATGCTCCAGTTAGTCCAGATTGCAGCAGCCAGAGTCCTTACTAGAACCAGAAAATTTAACCACATCACCCCATCTTATCCACACTGCATTAGCACCCAGTAAAATTTCGCATTCATTATAAAATACTACTAATGACCTACAAAGCACTGAATGGTCTTGCACCAAATTACTTGAGCAGACTTTTGGTCTTTTATGATCTGCCACAGCTGCTTCAATCAAAAGGTGCAGTCTCTTTGTTGGTACCTAGAATTACAAAGTCTACAGGATGGGGGACAGCTTTTTCTTACAAAGCCCCACATTTATGGAACAGATTTCCTTTAGTGTTCAGGATTCAGACACAGTCTCAATCTTTAAGCCTAGGCTGAAAACATATTTGTTTAGTCAAGCCTTATGTTAGTAGTTTTTCTCTTAGGTGAAGGTGCAGATCTGGAGGGTTTATCTGGAGAGTTTGGTACCCTGCATGGATAGTCTAAAGTCTCACTTGGACAGACTAAACATTGCACTTGCTAAAAACTATGCTCAGGTCTCACTGATTGTACAGTAGATAACCTAATCTGGATATTATAGACTTAAAGCTAAAATTAATGTGGAGAACACATTAAGCAAATCACATTTCATGTAGTCTACATTGCGCTGACATCAGCCGTGCCTCCTGGTTGCAGAAACATAGCAGGAAACTATGGCCATTGTTTTTTAAGAATCAGAAAAGTGTTTATAAACACATTCATTTTCACAGAAGACAGTTGTGGTTACAGGAAACCTGGAGGGATAATTGCTAAAAAGAGCTGCCAATTTCATCTTAGCTAAGGAGCTAACTATTATATTAGTGAAGTTTCTTTTGGTAACTAAGAATTTAACAGGCTTAGCATGCTAGTAAAATAATAACCATACATAGATTAGATTGCATTAGCAAACCTACATGACTCATGTAAAATCTACATCAAGATACTAGCTAGGTAACATTTAGAAAGCGAGGTCACTTTCTTACTTAGAGGTTGCCTATAATGGGCAAATTTAGCTAGCTATGTTCAGCTAAAAAATAAGTTTATGACATCTAGTTGGGCGACACCTTGGCTTTCAGTTCCACGAAGTTGCTATCGTAAAACATTACATCTTGAATGTGCCCACAAACAACAAAGCTGTAAGCATCAAGGGATGCCTCCAATTTCTCTCTAATATAAATGTTTCTGAGATATGTATATACAGTCTGGTCCAAAAATATTTGGATATTGACAAAGCTAGTATTATTTTAGTTGTCTACCACAGTGTACTGGAGTTGATATTAAATAATAAATATGAGCTCAAAGTGCAGACTTTCAATTTGAGGGTTTATTCCAAACTAGGTGAACTGGACATAATCTGCAGGAGGAGTATTTTTGACAAAATCCAAGATGGTTGACAGGAAGTACACTTGAATTTCAGATCTTGGAGTGTGTTCACTTCAGTATACCCCAGGGAATTATGGGAAAAAAGAATGTGTCTCAACCCAGGGATGCCTGGCTTTTAAATTTTGGACACACAGTTCAAAAGTTATGACCATAAACGTACTTCCAATTTAGGCCCAAATTTGGACCAATAGTGGCGCTAGAGCATTGGCAGCACTTAGCCCAAATTTGGTCAGAATATTCCTTAGACCCTCCCCAATCAGTGTACCAAGTTTCACATATTTTCACTAGACGGTTCTATGGGCTGCCACAGACACCCTAGCCAGAAGAAGAAGAAGAAAAGGAAGAATAACAATAGGATGCCTACGCACCTTCGGTGCTTGGCCCCCTAATAACAATCTATACTATTTCACTACACCATCCATATATTAAAGTTGTATTTACCAAAACAAAAGACATTGCTGCCACTGAGTTAAGTTAGTTTAAAAAGACTACAACATCTCAATGGGGTTGAGGTTTGGACTTTGACTTAGCCATTCCAACATCTTGATTTTTTTCTTCTTTAGCCATTCAGATTTTGATTTGCTGGTGAGCTTGGGATCTCTGTCCTAATGCATGACCCAATTTTGACCCAGTTTAAACTGCTGGACAGATGGCCTTACATTTGTCTCAAGAATATTCTTGACTGCAATGACTGCAATTTGCAGTCATTTCCCTGCTCTCCATGATGACCAAACCTCTCCACCTTGGTTTCATCAGTCCAAAGGAAATTGTTCCAGAACATTTGTGGTTTGTTCAGATGCAATTTTGCAACCCTAAGTCATGCCAACATATTCTTTTTGGAAAGAAGGCGCTTTTTCCGAGCCACCCTTCCATGAAAGTCAAACATGTTGTCTTTTTCTGATTGTGCCATCATGAACATAACCATTTAATGTGCTTACAGAGGCCTGTAGGTCACATGATGTAGCTCTTGGGTTTTTCTCTATATCTGAGCATAATAAACAGTCTGAATTTGGACGGAATTTGCTGGGACACCCACTCCTGGGAAGACTGGCAATTGTCTTGGAGGCTCCCAATTTGTGAACAATCATTCTGAATGTAGAATGATGAATTTCAAATTGTTTGGAGATGGCCTTAAAACCGTTCCCAGAGTGAGGAGCAGCAACATTTGCTTCTCTGACTTCATGGCTGATGTCCTTTCTTCTTGGCATGCTGTAGACATACATCTGGGTGCTCCACAACACCAAACTACCAAAAGTTTTGTTTTTATAGATGTAATCACACTTGATGATTAACAAATCTTGTGCATTTCATTAGTAACATCTGGCTGCTAATTACTCTCTTAATGATTGTGGAAGTAGGAAATGTGTACTTATTCTTTTTCACCTGATTGTTGGATTATGGTTTGGGGAAAATTACTACATATAGAAAACTGTTGTGTTTTTTCTTTTGTTTGTCACCAGAGATTATTTGTTTGTTTATAGACATTGGTGAGAACCACACAATTCTTATTTAGCCCCTGATAACTAAAAACATAGAACTGAAGGAGGGTGCATTTATTTTTCCCATGACTGTATCTTTGTAAGCTCCCCTCCATTCTTTGAAATTTAAGTTAGATTTTTTTTAAATGTAGGTTTCCACTCTCACTTGCGGTTTTTGGAACCCTGACCTCATTTTTCATTAAACTTCCAAACCAAAGGCATCAAAAAAGGCTAGGAAATCATCAAACATATCAACTGCTGGGTTGAAAAATGCTGGGCACTAGCAACCATGAGGCTAGCTTGCTAACTTCAGAGACTAATCCTTGTATTTCAGACATCATCTCTGCTATACACAAAAATGAGCTGCAAGCTAATTCAACAGAATGAAGTCTACTCTACAGGCCATACAAACTACCATCAGTCAGAGTGCTAAAGCTGAACTAAGCCAAAAATGATCATGAACCCCAGCTAGTCAAATTAGAGCAGGCCTGGCAACAGTTTGAAGCAGAGAAGAAGGTTCTTTACAATAAACTCATTGAGTTGGAAGGACATACCCGGTGTCAGAACATTAAAATTTCAAGCTTACCTGAAAACATTGACAAAGGACGACCAGTGGAGCTAAGTTTATTAAAAATTTGCTGGGTGCTGAGAGTGTCCATAAACTTGTAGACACTGATCGCGCTCACAGCATTGGGGAACAACTGCCGGAAGTCTCTGCCCGCCCACGAGTGCTGATTACCGGGATCCATTACTGTCAAGTTAGGGAAAAGATTCTGCTGCTCGCTTGTCAAATGTCTCCCCTAACCTTCGAGGGAAAGGCAATTCTTTCCTGAACTTCAAGCAGTGGTGGTAAGGCATCTTTGAAGATAAATGGAAGAAACTGAAAGATGCTGGTGCCACATGTGGATTTCTCTATCCTGCTCATCTCCATGTTACTCATAACAATGCAACCAAGTTGTTTAGAGGCTGATGTGTGTCTGGACAGTTTAAATGGAAATGGGTTTTTAATCACAACAGGCCACTTCGGGTAGGGTGTAGTTTTTCTGTTACTGACCTTCATCTGTACGTTGCATTATGCGACGCGACCCTGTGTTTCTGGTTAGCCATTTAATATGCCCAGATATTTGTTGATTCATATTTTGTATTATTTGGAGGGGAAGTCGAGTTGATTGGGCTAATGCTATTTTGTAATAGTAGTCAGTTCTCTTTAGCATTGCGTGCTTTGTTGATGCAGCCTCTCTTGTGTTTATGAAGGGATACTTATAGCCACTTGGTTGGGAAAGTGGGTTAAGGGGAGTGGTGGGGCTGTTTGCTGTTTTTCATGCATATTGTCAGTTTTTCCTTGTTCTTTTTTTTTCTTTCAGGGCACACTGTTCTTGGTGTGTTAATCTGAAATCTCTTACTTGAAATCCCTCTCAGCAGGCCTAATCAGGCTGCCTGATTAGGCTGAATGTTTGAGCAAATTTCTGCTGTGATTGGTTAGAGTAACGTGGGCATTTGCAAGAAGTTGTCAGGTAACGTGACTAGCTGATGGAGACCCAGACCCACCCCCCCAAAAAAAATGTGGATTGAAAAATCAATTAATACAGTTAACACATTAATACAGATTAATACACTTGGTTCAAACACATGTCGCAGGCTATTTGTGAAACAGTGCTTTATTTTTGAAAAACAATATATTTGCGTGTGTTGTTTCATTTATTTGTGGACTCATTGTTCTCAGACCATCTTTGCAAATGGTCCAAGTGATCAGGTCACAAGACACCCTTTACCCCATTCAGACTTGTACTTAGGGCTGTCCACTATTTAATACCAGGTTCCATAAGACCTGGAATGATGTGGAGAACCTTGCTCCACTTGGAAAGCTCCACCAATAGAAAATAAATATAATTTTAATAAATATAATATAGGACAATAAAGAACTTTTTCTTTTTATAGAATAAAATATTAACATATAAATGAAAAGTCAGAGTCATCAGAAACCATAAAAAGTTACTGTGCCTCTGACCTGGCAGTTTGCCTTTGGAGAAACTCTCAGAGTCCAGGTGATATGTATCCTGGAGACGCATCAGAGCTTTGGCTGCACCCTTTTGGTCCTCCTCATCTGGGAAAAACTGTTTGTGCACAGAAATGTTTGAGATGAAACCTGGATAACAGTGAGAGGTAGAGAGACAGAAAAAGAGAGAACCAAGTCATACAGTTAGGTACGGAAGTATCTGGACAATGACAGAGTTTTTGTGATTTTGCCTTTATACACCACCACAATGGATATGAAATAAAACAATCAAGATGTGTTCGAAGTGGAGACTTTCAGCTTTATTTGAAGAGGTTCCACAAAAATATGGCATTTACCATTTAGGAATTACAGCCATTTTAAGCAA
>CM075017.1:13882890-13896739 GCA_037576675.1 Pangasius sanitwongsei | reverse complement strand
TGTTTGAGTTTAAATGCAGTTTTCAATAAATTGCCTACTCTCTATTTTTTGTCTCTTGCTCTTGTTTCTTCTTTTGGAATTTTGAAGAAGTACTTACAACCTGGTTACGATCTACCAGTGCGAAGTGTGAATACTTGTAATATTTTCCCTGGTCTTAAGATTTTGTTCAGGAGTGTATATGCACTTTGTCATGCTACTACATCAAGCAGACAATGTCAACTAATGTAAAGTTTTACTGAAAATCACCCAGATTTATCAGCTTTAATTGGTTTGCCCTCTAACCCCACCGAACTCAATCAGGTGACTGAATGCTTAGAGTCAATATTCTGCTACACTCTATGTAATGTAGCCCCTCTTGAAAGAAAAATAATTAGACAGAAAAAAGTAGCATGCTGGTGTAACAATCAAATGTACATTTTAAAACAGACTACTCCACAGTTAGAACATAAATGGCATCAAACTAAATTGGTAGTATTAAAAATTGGGTGGAAGGTGATCTTAACTACAGGTTGTTTCCCCATGCTTATGTTGTTCAGTTTCAGAGCAGCTTCTCATACAGTAGATCTCAATATTCTCTTAGACAGACTAAAAATGTTGTTGGAGTTAATGGAATGGCTCTTTCCTGGCTCAGATCTTATGTGATTACTATCAGTTTGTAAATGTGACCGGTGACTTCTCTATGTGTATAAAAGTAAAGTTTGGTGTCTACATGGCTCTGTTCTAGGCTCGCTGCTCTTTTCTCTGTATATGCTCCCTCTGGGTACAATTATTTGCAAACATGGTATTAGCTTCCACTGCTATGCTGATGGCACAGCTCTATGTTTCAGCAAAGCCAGATATAGGCACTGAGAATGCGACTCAAAGGAAAAGGTATCCTGCGATTTCATGCGCCATCACACAAAATCATGCATTTGCTGCGGGTACAGGAAAGACAAAATCACTAGGGGGCAGTCATGTTTCATTTGAACAAACACAGCTTGCCAGGACATATACTGTATACAGCATATACTATTTTTCCAACCAAACAGTGCTGTTTCTTGTACTGAAGCCCATGATCTGCTTTGTTCTGATCAGATTTGTTTTGCAACAAGCAGCAGAGCACATTAAACGTCTTCGAGGCTACAGTGAAAAAAATAGAATGGGTGGTCGGTTAAATTTAACAAAAATATTACGTATGGTTTACATAAAAATATTATGTCTCTCATCAAAACGTGATTGCATTGCTTATGCTAAATCTAACTTAAACAAGTTTCTAATTACAAGATTGAATTACGTAAAGTGAGCATGATCAGTTCACATAGTACAGGTACTATAACTATATTATTTAAATTAACATGGCTAAAAATTTGTGTGGTAGAATAGCGCAGTGGTAATGTGATTACTGTAGAATGCCAGAAACCTGGGTTTCATCCTCAGCTCTGGTGAGCGTTTCAACTCAATGAGATTTTTTTCAGTGTAGAAAGTCGATTCATGTGTGCACGTGTAAATATGAATGTCCCACCTCAAAGTGGCTTTGAATGAATGAATTCCATTTTCTCCCTTCTTGCCAATAGAAACTTTTGTTCTTCTCTTAAAGTTTCACTATTGATAAAAACTGGTTTAAAGTGAACACAGAGGTCCACACACTGGAAAAAAAAAAAGCTCATTGAATTTACATAGTTCAAAAGTGTACATCGGTTCCATGTGATTGAATTGAATTACATTAACATAATTTGTTTTCGTACATCTATACATAAACTATACATAATATTTTTTCTTAAATCTAACTGACCAAACATTCCATGTACTGCACTCATGCAGATAAAACATTAATAATTCAGTTATTAATAGTATTTTTACATGTTTGCCATAGGAATTTGATTTACATGATTTTGATTTTCAGTTATTAATAGTATTTTTACATGTTTGCCATAGGAATTTGATTTACATGAATTTGATTTGCGCTTATGTTGTGTATGAATCTGATTAATCTCTTATAGGATGTGTTTGGGTGAATTAATTAACCCCCTAGTAAAGTGCTTTAGTTTACTGGTTTTCATTCACTCAGCTCAAGCAGGTCATTCCTGCTGATATCTATATTACATCTTTATACTTTATTAGTGCATTATTTTGAAACAATAACATTCTTTCTAGATTTTTCTTCAAGAAACATTGTTAGTGTGTTGTTAATTGATAATCTTTATTATTTTCATCAACAGTATATTTAAATTAAAAATGAATAATTATAGTCATGATGCACATTTTTGTCTGGTCTCGGTTATTGTTGAGGAAAAAACCTTCATTAATGAACATTTTCTTCATATTGTTTTGACGAGATTAACACCAAAGGTGTTAATCTCTAAAGGCTTAACATGGTGTAATGTAGCTACAAAAGACAACAACCAGGAAGGTAAAACAAATTTTATCACACTATCCTTGTCTTTTGCAATTTATCACCAAATAATGACAACCGTAATCCAAGGAGAAAAATAATATTTTTCTGTTAAGATTTTTCTCCCCCATAAAATCCTATTAAAAACCTACAAAGACAGAGGCTGAGCCAATAATCTAAAAGGAAAGCATAACATATTATCTAAAATTTTCATACGTTGCAGCTTTATATGGTCAAGCCTGTTTTTTTTTTCCACCTCAGTACAGTGGTCTACTCATTGGTAATGCTTAGATGATTGATAATAACAAATGTACTGTAGCATATCCTATGTAAACATAAACATAAGCATGAACTGCATTTAAGTAATTATTATTAATAGTATTTTAATTTATAATACATTAACAATTATTAGTTAATCGTATGCTGCATATCTTCTATTGCTATATTAATATTTCGGTCATTCAGATTTCTAGTCCTAATTACAGTCCCTCAAGTAAATCCATTGATTAGACTACGGTACATAAATCCTATCTAACAAAGAAACAGCACAATGCATGCTACAATATGGTACGATAAGTAGAAAAAGTGAGTGAACCACCCCCACGTCTTTATCCCCACCACTTTTCAAAACAAAGTGACGCCCATGTATTGCCTATGGAAATAAATTACTGATCACTTTTCAATACAATTAAGCTTTTATTAAATATAATTTGCAAATAGTATACATTTATTAGTAACAGAATTATTTTAATCCAATGATTTTAGCAGTAATTGCAGTATGTTTGTTCCGAGGATTTAAAAGATGGACCGAAGTCAGTTGTCTGTTTTGGAGAAGTTGAGTAAGTCAATCTCTTTTCAACTTCCATTCACGGGGTGTGAGGTGGAATTTCCGACTAACCGGTTTTGCCAGTTTCACATGCCCCAATTTGGGGGCTTTCTTCCCACAATTCAACTTTAATTCTCGCAACTGTGAGTTTAGGCTGCATCTCACAACTGTGAACTTATGTATTTATTATTACTTATATGACCATCTTTGTGTCCATCTTTGAAACAGACCTCGTAGAGCAACTGTTCAGACATGTGTCTATGTCTGAAATCACTCGCTAATTTACTATTCCCTATATAGTAGGTGTCACAGTATTTTTATGACCTATGTTTGGGAAGCGTGTTCGATTGTTGATAAATATAGGTAGGGGGCTACACTCATTAGTGTAGCAATCAGTTTAATCTAATAAATACAAAAATGCAGCAAAATGGTTATGCGAATGAAAAAGTTTATATTTATTGGAAAGTACTCAGAAATGTACAGTATTTTCATTTTTTGGCATTACGTTTTAGCCTATGTATGCTACATTTTGCGAGGATTACGTATGCATGATGTTCATTCTTTGTAATGTCTTCTGATGGTGCTCAATGTAGCAAGTACACCAATGGAACTCAGATGGTGGTGTATTTCTTGAGTGAAAATTCCAGCAGACCTCATCATCCTGATGTCTTGGGAATGCAGTTTGCTGATCTTGGTCATTTTATGATGCCTTTACATGTGGATGGACTGCATTTAGATGTCAAGGTGTCACTGGGGTCATGAACAATAAGTGAGAATGGGTTGTAGATACTGTAGGCTAGGCCTATCTATCAGGCCAATATAAAACGCTTAACATGGCGTAATGTACTAAGGACAACAACCGGGTAGGTAAAACAAATTTTATCACATACTCCTTGTCTTATGCAGAATTTACCACCAAACGATGACACCATAATCACCAAAACTACGTCAGCTGACAAGGAAGCAGGATGTGATGTTATACATGCCACTGTTGCTAAGTTATAGTCTAAATACCCTGAAGCTTTTGTGGTAATTACTGGAGACTAACCATGTAAATCTGGATTACACTCTCCCAACTTTCCACCAGTTTGTTGACTGCACAATATGGGAAAACGGAACACCGGACCTTTTGTATACAAATGTTAAAGAAGCATGCAGAGCTACTACGCTACCCCCACTTGGTAGATCAGACCATAACCTCATTTTCTTAACACCTCAGTATGTTCCTGTTGAAAGGCAGCCTGTCTCCACAAGAACTAGGAGGAGGTGTGCTCAGGAAGCCAGTGTGGCCCTGCAGGACTGCTTTGAAAAATACAGATATCAAGGTAGATACTGTAAGCTATATGCAGGCCTATAGCAGGCACTAATTGGGTAAATTCATGTGAAGAACCAAAGTTGTCATTAATTTTTAGACTGTAAAAACACTGTCCCTAACTCAAAAAAGCAACTTTATAAGGCATATTTTTGAGTAACTATTTTCTGTTGACTCAAAGTGTGAATGTTTTCATGTTCATGTTTACTGCATTTAGACATTCTTTAAAATATGTGCCCACCCCAAATTGCCAAATGAAAAGACAGGTAAATGGTTAAGATAACTACTTGATTACTGCAATTCTAAGAATGACTGGTAACTTGTTAATAGTTCAAATACAGTTTTATAAATCTATGTAATCATCTCATTATTATGAAGGTAATTTTAAAGTGCATTGTTTTTTTTTACCCCATCTCATTATTATGACGGTAATTTTAGTGCATTAAAAAACTCACTTTTTTCCCCCACACAAGACAGTAACATGGTTAGGACAAATACTTGATAACTATTGCAGCTGAAGACTATGAATTGAGTAATACTCACAGAGTTGAGCAATTTTTAAATAATGTACACATTATGAATTCAGAATACATGTGAATAAAAAAAGAAAACTCAATGAGGACTATGAATTTTAAAAAATATAGTACACACAATGGCAAGTAAATTACACAGCAACTATATTTGCATTGGTATTAACTGAACACATTTTACTCTGGAAAAAAAAAAGCTAATTTCTCCTTCTACCATCTCTTATTATGAGCTATAGTTGTGTTCACTGTACATGTCTTTCCACATCTTTATCCACTGAATTCTTTGCTTGGGAGTTTTTCATTTCTGTACATTTCTTTTCATTTTCATAAAGCACGATCTAAGTCTTAACAGGTAAGAGACAGAATTACAGTTACTGTTTTATAAAAGTATACCATTCCTTGCATAAATTTGATATCCAATAACAAATATTTGATCAACATCTATATTTTAGTCTAACTTATTGCACTCATTTCTTTCTTGTGTGCCGTCTGTTTGACACACATGCATGCTGTTATGTCCCTGGCGTTTGTTTTTTAATTACATTTGTACATTGAATGTCATTTTATATTGTTGTTGTTGTTGGAGGGGTTGCTGCATGTTTCTTTCTCTCTCTGTATGTTCTTTCTACCGCTCTCTCCCCTTAATTAGGTGATAATCACTGGCACCTTCTTTCTGATTACCTGGTTTGGCCGGTGATGGCATATAAGATCGACGCCATGCTGGCAGCGAGGAGGGGGGAAAAGAAAGAGAGCGAGAGACGTGATAACTTGTGTTGTATAAAGACTGTTGAGTTTAAACACAGAGACTGGTTTGGTTTAAACATTGGTGTAAAGGTTACTCTTTTGTAACGGTGCTGTGGTGCCTGTTAAGCCGATAAAAGAAAACGGGATTCCTTTTTTTTTTGTGTACGAATTTTTTCCCATGTTTTGTGGCAGACAGGGAGGAAGGGCAGTGACCTGTCGTTATTTTTCCTTAATGCATCTTTTCTTTGTGAGGTAAGTTAGTTTTGGTAAAAAGTTAGCGAATCTTTTGTTTGTTGTTTTTTGGGTCCCGTTCCTGAGGTAATTGTATTATTTAATTAGCTATTTTTCTTGAGTTTCCTTTTATTAAAACTAATTAATTTGAACACAGACTGGATTAAATCGGCATTATCAAAACACCCAAATGAATAACCTGTTGATGAGCTGAAATTTTTGAGTCGAGATTTTTCTTTTTTTTTTATATATATATATTTATTGTACGTTCTCTCATACCCCTAGGCCTTAAGGGAACGTAACAATGCGCATCTTTAAAGGTTAACAATTACTTGGTTGCTGTTATGACAAATTGTATTGAAAAATGGAAATATGTGCATGACTTTTAATTCATAATATTTACAGATTATATAAAATGTATGTTATGCAGTGGAGAAAAGCATCTCTTAAGCGCATTAAACAGCACAATCACTCGTGGTACTGTCTTGTTTTTTGGCTTGAGACTTAGTAAATGCGTGAGAGTTGGCAACTCTGCAATTGCGACTTTATATCTCACAACCATTAATTGGTGCACTGAATTGAGTAATATTTATGTACACATTATCTCGTGAATACCTGCAGAAAGCGCAATGAAGTGTGCGTTTACAAAGCACATAAAATAATGATCCACTGCATTACGCTCATGCAGTCACGTGTAAATGGATTTTCCAATGTCCGTATTACTAAATAAAAATTATTAGGCTGTTTTTTATTCATATTTCATTGTAGATATTTTGTGTTTTCTCAAAATCACAACATTAAACGTGCAGTTAACAAATTATCAGATACTATCAGAGAATGATTTTAATTCTATGTTAAATATTATGTAATAATCTATAAGTCTAGGCATATTTAAAGATCGATTCAAGACTAATCATTGCCAAGTTCAAGTGCTCAAGACAGTCTGATCTGGCCTGTAGACTTCTGTGTTCACTTTAAACCAGTTTTTCAATAGTGAAACTTTAAATCTAAGTAAAGTTTCCATTGACAAGAAAGGAGAAATGTAATTCATTCAATGCAACTTTGAGCAAGGACATTCATTTACATTTACGCATTTACATGTGCACACATGAATAGACTTTCTACACTGAAGAAAAAAAAAAAAGCTCACTGAATCCACACTCTCACTGGAGCAGAGGATTGAACCAAGGTTGCTAGCCTTCTACAACAACCACATTACCACTGTGCTATTCTACCACATGCTTTAACCATGTTAATTTAAATACTATAGTTAGAGTACCTGTGCTATGTGCTGTGCTATCTGTACTAATTCAGTCTTTTAATTAGAAACTTGTTTAAATTAAGTTTAGCATAACCACTGAAATCACATTTTGATGAGAAACATTATATTTTTTATGTAAACCATATTTCTTTCTTAAATTTAACCGACCACATTATTATTTTATGTGTGTGTATCTGCATATGTGGGTGCATGTGCGTATGTGTGTGTGTGCATACATTACCAGGAAAAGTGAGAGATGGGAGTCTATGTTTGCTCTCAGCTGAGATAATCGTGTGTCATTTAAGAGGCTGTATTCCCTTTAAATGTGTTTCACTGGGTTGCCCAACCAGAGTGCGCCACTGACAATCACCAAACTCAGTGCTACTGTGAGAAGATTATCAACTTGTGTGACATTGAAGAACCACCAAGTTTATTTATTTCATTAAGTTTATTTATCTGTTGGTTAGTTAATTTTCATTGTTTGACTTTAACTAAGCTGAATGCATAATACGCTAATGTTAGGGTGATATAGCTGGTTAAGCTTCTGGCATTAGGCCATTATTATGGTGAATTCTATGGGTACTTTCTAATTATATTGTTATATAGATTATAGTGTTAAATGTAAATGGATGGCCCACTCCTGGAAAGAATAGCAACTGTCTTGAAAGCTCTCCATTTGTAAACAATCCTTCTCATTAAATGGTGAATTTCAAATTGTTGGAGATAGCCTTTTAACCCTTCCCAGATTGATGAGCAGCAACAATTGCTTCTCTGAGGTCATGGCTGATGTTATTTGTTCTTGGCATGATGTAGATTCACACCTACATCCAGAACAACAAACTGACAAAAGTTATGCTTTTATAGAGGTAGTCACCCTTCTTGATGATTGACTAATCTTGGGCATTTCATTAGTAACACTTGGATGCTAATTATTTGCTTAATGCTTGGGGAAGTAGGTAGGGAGTGCTTATATTTTCTTTTTTCCTTTTTAGGAAAAATTGACTACATATTGAAATCTGCTGTGTTTTTGTCACGGCCACGCCAGACCAAAACACAAATCGTCACACTCCCTCGCCGGAATTCTAATCACATACACCTGTCTCTCATTACCTTCCTCATCATCTCTCCCCTACTTAAGCTCTTCACTTCTCCCTCTTCTCTGTCTGGTCTCGTCTCGGCGATAACCAAAAGCGACCCACAAAAGCCAACGACTACTGTTCCTCTCTGCGGTTCCTCACGCTTCCTGCTCTGCTCCCATTTCGTCCGTTTCTCCAGCCATCACCATCCGGTAACTTCCTTCCTCTCATCTCTTTCTCCGTTTGTTTATTAATAAACATCATTGTTCTATCTACCATCTGTGTCTCAAGTCCTACCTGCAGTGTGACAGAAGACCAGACCTGAGAATGGATTCGCAACAGGTGCAGCAGCTGATGGAACAATTCCTCCGCGCTCTCTCCGCTCTGGGTACTCCCGGAGCTACTCGAGGAAGCGACGCGAGTTTCGCTAGCGCGACGAGTGTGGCTAGAGCCGCTGGAACGGCTAACGCGGCTAACCCGGCTAACCCAGCCACTCCGGCTCACTCTGCTTCCTCGTCGGCTTCCTCTGCACCGGAATCGCTGTACGTTGCCAGTCCCGTGGTCGATCCCGCGCCCTATTCTGGCTCGGCGGAGGATTGCAACGGATTCTTACTACAGTGCTCACTCACCATTGAAATGCAGCCCTGAAGATTTCCTACAGAAAGAACCACCTTCATCTTCTCACATGGGTCTGCAGTGGGGTGAGTCTTTATATAGACAAGATGGTCCTGCTGTACAATCTCTTCCTATGTTTTTAGAACATTTCCATGAAGTATTCGGCAGGCCAACTGGTGGCTGATAGGTGAGTGAGCAGCTGTACCATTTGCAGCAGGGTGAGAGCTCAGTCCAGGATTATGCAATCCGGTTCCGCACTCTAGCTGCCTCCAGTGGATGGAACGAGCAATCACTCATCACCACATTCCGACTGGGTTTAGCACCATCCCTTGGTCTCCAGCTCGCAGCCTACGATGACACAATTGGATTGGAGCGGTTTATACAACTGGCCATCCGTGTCGCCGGTAGAGTGCGGACCTATCAGGAGGCTCCACCCAGTCACAATCCTCCCCAGTCAGAACCAGCACGATCTCCCGAACCCACCACCGAAGCCATGCAGGTCGACCGGATGCGTCTGACGTGCGTCGAGAGACAACGCCGGCTCTCCCAGGGTCTATGTCTCTACTGTGGTCAACCCAGACATGGCATTCAACTTTGTCCAGTACGCCTGCCTAGACAAAATGTAAGTGTTTCGTTCTCCTCTCCCATTCAATCCCAGCCGTTAACCACCCAAGTTCAGCTCACTACCGCCTCCCATTTTATTACAGTTCTCACCCTACTCGACTCTGGGTCTGCCGGCAACTTCATTTCCGCAGACCTCTGCCGCCGGCTGGACTTCCTCTGGCAACCCCAAGACACCACTTACCAAATCCAAGCCATCACCGGGTGTGCCTTGAAGCACGGGGAAGTTCGGTACCAGGTGGGACCCGTGAACATGAAGGTGGGGGTTCTGCACGAAGAAACCATCGGCTTCCTGGTGCTCGAGAGATCCACCACGGAGATCGTGCTGGGACGGCCATGGCTCGTACAACACAACCCTGTTATCTCCTGGACAACTGGGGAAATCCTGCGCTGGGGGGAAGAGTGTCTCACCAAATGTCCCCTACAGCGACCAACCCCTGTTAAGTCACTCCACGTAGGCGCCACCTCCGTCGAATGCCCCAGCAAAAAACAGGAACTGCAGGTACCCCAGGATTATCTCCACTTCAGGGATGTGTTTTGCCCTAAACGAGCAGCCCAATTACCACCACATCAACCATGGGACTGTGCCATAGATCTCCTGCCGGGTGAGCCTGTACTGGAAGGAGCTGGAATTGGCTGGAAGGAGCCTGGTTTACACTGACCATAGGAATCTGGAGTATCTAAGGGAAGCCAAAAGACTAAACCCACGGCAGGCCAGGTGGGCCCTCTTCTTCACCCGATTCCATTTCACAATCTCCTACCGCCCAGGCTGATGCTCTCTCCCGGTTATATTCCCTGGAAGACCCTCCTGATTCACCAGAGCCCATTATCCCTTCAAGTCTAGTAGTTTGCCCCATCCAGTGGAACCCAGACAGCATCGGAGCCCACACCTCCGGGATGTCCAGAAAACCGTACATATATACCCACTCCCAACCGTAACTCTTTGCTGCATTCCTTCCACACTTCATTAGGTACAGGTCACCCGGGCATGGCTCGCTGCTATGGGAGCAATATTGGTGGCCGGGAATGTCCACCGACGTACGGAGATATGTGCAAGGTTGTCCAGAATGCGCCATGGCGACAACTCCACACCATCTTCCTGCGGGTAAGCTCTGCCCATTGCCTGTGCCTAAACGTCCTTGGTCTCATCTGGGAATAGACTTTGTTTCAGATTTGCCAGAGTCCCACGGTCACACCTGCATCCTGGTGGCAGTAGATAGGTTCTCCAAGGCGTGTCGACTGGTCCCGTTGAAAGGTCTACCCACAGCCTGGGAAACTGCAGAGGTACTCTTCCATCAGGTATTTCGCAATTTTGGTATACCAGAGGATATTGTGTCCGATAGGGGACCTCAATTTATATCCCATGTGTGGAGAGCCTTCTTCCGTCTACTAGGAGTCTCAGTCAGTCTCACCGCAGGGTAATCACCCACAGAGCAATGGGCAGACCGAGCAGAAGATCCAGGAAATCAGCCGCTACCTCCGCACCGTCTGCCATCGCCATCAGGAGGATTGGAGTAAATTCCTCGTGTGGGCTGAGTATGCCCAGAACTCCCTCAAACAGTCAACCACCAACCTTACTCCATTTCAATGCGTTCTAGGCTTTCAACCACCTTTATTCCCATGGTTGGGAGAACCTTCTGATGTTCCGGCAGTGGAACATTGGTTCAGGACCAGCGAGAGGGTCTGGGCATCCGCCCATCGACAGCTACAGCGTGCCGTGCGGCGTCACCGAATCCAAGCAGACGCCCGGAGAGGACCCACTCCAACCTTTCAACCTGGACAGCGCATTTGGCTGTCGACAAGAGACATCCGGCTCAGACTCCCCTCCAAAAAGCTAAGTCCCAAATATATCGGTCCTTTTCCCATTCACAGGCAAATCAATCCCGTTACCTATGAACTCACTCTCCCACCACATTACCGTATACATCCCACTTTCCATGTCTCCTTACTAAAACCTTACTTTCCACCTGTTTCTTTTGTTTCCTCAGGTTCTGGTGGTCCGGTCGAGCCCACTCCTCCGATCGAGTTGGACGATGGTTTGGCCTATACAGTCAGGGAGATCCTAAGCTCATGACATTGGGGGGGCCACCTCGAATACCTAGTAGACTGGGAGGGCTATGGCCCCGAGGAGCGGTCATGGGTTCCTCAACATGACATCTTGGACCCTTCCTGCATGTCTCACTCCCCGGGGACGGGGTCGGCCCCCCAGGAGTGGGGGCCCTCGGCTCTCAGGAGCGAGCCATGGAGAGGGGGGTTCTGCGACGGCCACGCCAGACCAAAACACAAATCATCACACTCCCTCGCCGGAATTCTAATCACACACACCTGTCTCTCATTTCCTTCCTCATCATCTCTCCCCTATTTAAGCTCTTCACTTCTCCCTCTTCTCTATCCAGTCTTGTCTTGGCGATAACCAAAAGCGACCCACAAAAGCCAACGACTACTGTTCCTCCCTGCGGTTCCTCACACTTCCTACTCTGCCCCCATTTTGTCCGTTTCTCCAGCCAGTCATCACCATCCGGTAACTTCCTTCCTCTCATCTCTTTCTCCGTTTGTTTATTAATAAACACCATTGTTCCATCTACCATCTGTGTGTCTCGAGTCCTACCTGCAGCGTGACAGTTTTTTGTTGTCACCAGAGGCTATTTATTTGTTTATACAAATTGGGGAAGACCACACAATTGTTATTTAGGACCTAATAAATAAAAAAAATAAAACTGAAGGAGAGTGTACTTTCTTGTTCTCACTGTATATTATGCATGTAATATTCACAAGAACCGATGTAGTTATATAGGGTTGATTACATGTATCTTATTGTTGTATCCACCTTATTTTCAGCATCTGTTCGATGTTTTTTTTTTCCTGTTTCTTTCAGCCAACTAGTATTCATCACAGCATCTATCGACACTGCCATGTAAAGTCTAATCTTAAACATTAATAGTTATGGATTCGTGGAAAACTGGTATTGTGTTGGCAGTTAGAAGTAGATTAAATAACTGACACAAACAAAAAGGTTTCTTGGAGCAAGTTTTCCTAAAAATGAAGAAGCTCTTTTGCCTTGCTTACTCTATACAGAGTAGTGTTTGGGCTCCGATGCGCCAGTGAAATCTTCAAGGCGGCATCTTGTCAGGGGAAAATCAACACACAAATGTAGGTTCAACTGGGTGTGAACAGATAAATGTTAAATGAAGTTAAATGTTACTGAGATTAGCTAGTTCTTTGATAGCCCAGTGATGTCCAGGGTCCCTAAACAGCAGCTGATGCAGACAAGGATTACATTATTTCAGGTGTTGTTTGTTCTCTGATATAACCATGAAACTGGCTAGCTAGCAAGCTAACATTGGCTATGTCTGTTCATAAAAGTAGCTTGCAGAGTCAAATAGTTACACTCATGGTTCAAAATAAGCAGCTAACAAAATGCAAAAAAAATCTTGTACCTTATAAAAATAGAGATACTTTTGCTTGAAATAAAGTACAAAAAAAACTTGGAAACGTACGAGTATCAAAAATGTAAGCTTCATAGTTGTTGCAGCTAATATACAATTTCTATTAAGGAAACCTGAGTGACAAACAAACAAACAAACAAATAAATAAATAAATTAAAGAAAGAAAGAAAGAAAGAAAACTGCAAGCAGCATTTTCAGCGGCCAAACACCCAGACTCTGTGAGCTGCACATTCACATGCTACAATTGTTGCATAAGCAATCACAGAAAAGCAGAGCCATAAAGAACTATAAAGAAAGGGAATCAAGAATGATTTGTATTTTCATGCATTTGCCAGTCCATTACAGGAGAACAGTTTTGAACAAGAGTTCCTTAGATAACTTTTGTTTACACAGGCCTCAAGATGAGGGGAGCCAAATTTGGCGAAGATTGTACAAAATTTGGAGGAGTAGTAGCAAAAATGGCAATTAGATATAAGAATTTTTGGCATGTTATTGTAATTTTTGACCAGTAAGTGATGCTATCATGAAATTTGTTGCATAGCCTCAGAGTAAGGTCCTGAAGATGTCTACCAAGATTTGTGTCAGTGTGCAAGGTCATTGCTGAGATACAGCGTCAACTCCTGTTTGGTGGCTTCACTGTCAGATTTGTTGGCACATAACAGGGCAAACCATTTGGTATATCAAAATTCTTTTGATAAGACTTCTCTTAGTGCTACTAGATCAATGTATCTCTCCACCTTAATTGAAGATAACAGAAATAATCCTAGATTCTTATTTAATACTGTAGCAAAATTAACTAGGAATAAGACCACAATA
>CM075017.1:13866103-13878886 GCA_037576675.1 Pangasius sanitwongsei | reverse complement strand
AGCCTGGTTCCTCTCAAGGTTTCTTCCTCATATCATCTCAGGGAGTTTTTCCTTGCCACCGTCGCCACCGTCACCACCGGCTTGCTCATTAGGGATAAATTCACAGTGATAAATTCAAATATATATAAATTTACAATATATTTTTTGTGAATCCATTTATTTCTGTAAAGCTGCTTTGTGACAATGTCCATTGCTAAAAGCGCTATACAAATAAAACTGAATTGAATTGAATCTTTGAAAGTAAACAAAGATTAACTTGTACTAGAATGATGGGAAGAGAAGAGTTTGGAAAAGGAAAGGAAGGGCTCATGATCCAAAGGTACCAGATCATCTGTCAAACACAGAGCTATACTATCTGTGCAGATTCAGCCAAAACTGATAGGACGGCACTTAACAGTACAGATGGATTATGACAAAACATACCATGAAAGCAGCCCAAGAGTTTCTTAAGGCAAAGAAATGTAATGTTCTTAAATGGCTAAGTCAGTCACTTGACCTCAACTCAATTGAGCATGCTTTTCACTTACTGAAGACAAATCTGAAGGCAGAAAGACCCACAAACAAACAGCAACTGAAGGCAGCTGCAGTAAAGCCTAGCAAAGCATCTCAAGGGAGGAAACAACATTTGGTGATGTCCATGGGTTCCAGACTTCAGGCAGTCATTGACTGCAAAGAATTTGCATCCAAGCATTAAAAATAATCCTTATATATATAATTGTTAGTTTGACCAATTACTTTTGAGCCTGTGAAAATGGAGGGACCATGTAAAAAAATCACAAATGACAAATTTTTCAAAAATTGTGGCCGAAGTGGACAGGGAGCTCCAGCTCCTGAGTAAAGACCTTGAGTCTCTGAAGCGGCAAATTTAGGTGCTTCTAGACCGGCAGAGCCAACTCTACAAATGGAAAATATGCCTAGAAGAGGCTTGTGATGTCTACTGCTTTGCTAGTGCGACCATTCTACCTGGACCTGGGGGTGGCCACAGGAGAAGCTGTTTGCAAGGAAGGACGAGCACTGGTACTGTGGTGATTTAGACACCAGCTAAGGATCCTCTTAACCTGGCCCCCATCCCTCACCCCCCTTCCCGTTTATTTGGGCTTTATTAACAATAGGGATGATTTTCTGGGAAAGACCAGAATTTTTCAGCAGAGATGGTTTGCATCCAATCACATCCAAGAGGCTCACTAAGTCTATCGCAAACCTTTAATATGTTTTTAAATCAAGTGTGACTTGAAAAGAAAGGGGTAAATTACAATATAACCAATAAACACTATTTCTCCCATCCTCCTACTCTTCCTGTGCCCACTCCTCCGATGTCCATCCCTCTTGTAATAAATTGTTGCAAAATTTAACCTCTTAGCGGTTTTAAAAGTCAAATATTGTCTTACTTGATTAATGTTAATGCTGAATCTAAGTGTTTGAGAACAGAAAGTCCTGAAGAAAATCTCAGGATAACCCTGTTTAATGTAAGAGCTCTGAACAATAAAACTTTTATAATGATATTCTTATATGATCTTATATGTGAGCAAAAATTAGATTTTATATGATTTATGACAGAAACTTGGCTTGACTCAAATGGAGCAGCCTCCCCTATCACAAGTGCCCCACAGAACTACCACTTTCTCCACAACATACATGAAAGTAAGCTGCTACAAGAATACATCATTTAGGTTTTTTTGTTTTTCATCTTTCGAATATATCATATCATTTGTATCATCTTTCAAGGTCAAGAACCAGTTCTGCTGCTGACAGTTTACCATCCACCAACACACACCCTCCTTCTTGCCTGAATTCTCTGAAATATTGTCTATATGTGTTACCTACCACGATAAGATTCTTCTTATTGGTGATTTTAACTTTCATATTGATAATATGCCTTGGATTAAAAAAAAAAAAAAAAGCTATGGATTTTATACAACTTTTAAAAACACTAAGTTTTTACCAGAATGTTACAAATCCCACCGATAACTGAGCACATACATTAGATCTAGTTGTTTCACATGGCTTGTGTTTCAACATAGATGAAACTGTAGATGTTGTGGTCTCAGATCACTACTGCGTGTTTTTTTATAACAAATCAATACAAATAAAAGTGCTAAGAAACTGTATTTTAACGCATCAACCGTGAATGATTTTATTAATGTCTTAAACAATATATCTCTCATTCCCGTAGAAAACATAGCAGTGCAGGAAATGGTTGAAATACTTAATTCACGGATGAGATCAAATCTAGATATAGTTGCACAAGAAAAGGAAAAAGGATGTCTCTGCTGAAAAAAATGCTGTGGAAAACTGAGCAGCTTTAGCAACTCAAAAGAACCTGCTGTAAAGCTGAAAGTGTTTGGAAGAAAACTAAATTAATAATACACTATGAAATTTTAAAAGGTTGTATTGAAA
This sequence comes from Pangasius sanitwongsei, assembly GCA_037576675.1. NCBI lineage: Eukaryota > Metazoa > Chordata > Actinopteri > Siluriformes > Pangasiidae > Pangasius > Pangasius sanitwongsei. The sequence continues at coordinate 13,876,489 of CM075017.1, read as the reverse complement.
GTTATAACAGGACAATGTGAAAGGAGAGGCAACTACATTTTTCGAAAGATAATAAATGAAAATAGCAACAACACTTTGACCTCCACCAATCCACTATGAGGCAGATGATATACAAATGGAGGAAATACAGTACAACTGTTAATCTCTCCCAAGGAGAGGTCATCTAGGAAAAATCACTCCAAGGGCATAGTGAATAATATTACGGTAAGTCACAAAGAACCCCATCTAAAGTAACATCTAAAGACCTACAGGCCAATATCATATCAATGTCATGAGTCCACCATCTGGCAAACACTGAACAAGAACAGTATGCATGGCAAGATAGCAAGGAGGAAGTCACTACTCTACAAAAAGAACACTGCTGCCCATCTGAAGTTTGCTCAAGACCACGTGGACAAGCCAGCAGCCAGCTGGAAGAAGGTTCTGTGGACAGATTAATCCAAAATAGAACTTTTTGGTTTAAAAAAAAATTTAGCAATGCATTCCAACAAAAGAACCTCATCCCAACTATGAAGTGGCAGTATCATGGTTTGGCACTGCTTTGCTGCCTCAGGTCCAGAACGACTTGCCATTATTGATGGACCTATGTATTCTGGCATGTACCAGCAAATTCTTCCGGAGAATGTCAGGGTATATGTCCATGAACTGAAGCTTAACTGTAAGTGGGTCATGCAGCAAGACAACAACCCTAAGCACACAAGTAAGTCTACAAAGAAATGGTTAAAGCAGAAGAAATTTAACATTTTGGAATGGCCAAGTCAAAGTCCAGACCTTAACCTTATAGAAATGTTGAGGAGGGACCTAAGAAAAGCAGTTCATGCAAGGAAGTCCATCAACATCACTGAGTTGAAGCAGCTTTGTAAGGAGTAATGGGCCAGATTTCCTCCAACCTGTTGAGCAGGACTGATCACCGGTTACCGGAAACTGTATCTGGTAGAAGTTACTGCTGCTCAAGGGGGTCATACCAGGTACTGAAAGCAGAGGTTCACATATTTTTTCTGACAAGGATAATTTGGATGTTGAATAATTTTGCTCCATAAATAAATTTAAAAACTATAATGTCTTTGTGTCATTTGCTTAATTGGGTTCTCTCTATCTAGTTTAAGGACTTGACGATCTGATCATATTTCAGTTCAAATTTACACAGCTTCAAATTACTGTGGCTTCAAATTACTCAGTAGCATATATCCATCAATAATTATACTTTTATACTTTAAACTTTTTCCGCTAATTAGTCCTGCAGTTTTCAAGATATCAAAATGAGACCAATGCTAAATTAGTCAGCCTGGTCGGGAAAGGTGTGCTTAGGTGCAGTTTTTTGATTGGTCATTCGAAGTGCGTTTTTTTCCCCCATAGGAATAAATGGAAAACATTTTGGGGGGGGTCATGCAGATCTAATGGTATGCCAATCCATTTTAATGGGGCAGGGTCTAATTCATTCAGGTAGATGTAATAGCTGTAATTCAAACAGCCAATTTTACTACAGCTCTAATTCCAGTGCTGCCAGCCTCAATGTTTATATGTTTTTAAACAGTCATAAATCAAACAATTGCCACTCAAACTATACATCAGACATCAAAATTTGACATTAGTCTGTTGTTCTAAGCATGTTTAAGCAAACCTTCTCTCACACACTCAGTGGGGGAGACCGGGGATGGTTGTAAGAGTTTTTTTTTTAACATGTCAGTCTGTACCAGAGAGCTCTTTTAAAGGTTTTATGTAGGATTAGTCTTTTTTTTTTCCAAGAACAGATTTATGACACTTAAATGGATGGGTTCAACATTTGACTGACACACGCACACACACACACACACACACACACACACACAAAGGTCCGCTTCCTAAGGTGGACAGTAGACTATAATTCATCATTCATAGTAATGTAAGTAAAGTGAAAGGTAAGCCTTTTCTTTAGTAAGGTCATTGCCTTTTTTTTGTTATTTAGAAGTAGGTGATAAATGCCAGAACTTCCTCCAACTACCTAGCTCATTTTTTATTCACCTGTCTGTTCCTTAGCCTCAATACAATGGACAACACCAGAGCATATCTGTGGTCCTCTTTCATAGCTAAAACACTTTCACTAGCTTTTCACTAGTATTTCAGTTATACTGAATAACTTTATCGTCATATCATGCAACAGAGGTACTCTGCATAGGCTCGCTGATGTTGAATGGCCCACTTGAAAGCCAAGTTATAGCACCAAAACACACGAACTGCTGCTCATAATGATTAATGGCAATTACATTTTACTTATCCTGACTGACTTAATGATACACAGGTACTTTGCTTGTTACACGAGCTAGAACCATGGCTGATGTTATCATTTTGATATTGAGCTTATGCCCACTCCGGCATTAAAGTGCTTGGAAGAAAAGTTATAGCATACAAGCATGCAAAAGGAGGCTCATAATAACAATTGGATTTCTATATAATGAGTGACTTACGTTACACAGCTACTCTGGTTGTTACAACAGCTAGAATCAGTGCTTCATGTCTCCAGTGTGCCTAGCATTTAGTTTTTGCCCATATGGCCATTCAGCACCATTACAGCACTAGAAATAAGCAAAATATGACTCATACAGAATTATGAGGATGGTTTAAAGAGCCTCTGCTGCCCTGTCATTTGTTTCTAACAAGTTCTCAGCGATTTTTCAACTGAAACCATTACTATTAGCATCATTAGCATAGACATATAGTTATCTAACATTAAATACATTTTAAGGTGGTTAATTCAAAGCATTTCCTTACCCAAGTCTGTAAATGATTAAAAACCTGTCTACTGGATTCATTATGTAAAGAAGGCCACTGAAACAGCAAAGCTTACAGTTCTGCTTTTACAGACCTGTCAAGGAGCAACATCACTCCAGCCATGTCCAGCTTCATTCCTTCATCAGTAATAAAATAGTCCATTTTGGAAAATCACTACCAGTGTTTATCCTGGTGTTATTACATTTCTTGTGTTTTTTTTCCCTGAAGCATAGCATAATTTTTGTTAATACAAGAATTATCTGCACTGGGAGCTTACAGGCTTTGGCCATGTTTCTTTCCTCTCCCAAGTTGCGGTGGGGGAGAAGTGAAAGGGCATTGGGGTGTGTCTATAAAATCACTGAAAGGCCCATCCATTCCGCTCTGGAGTGAAGTGCATTTGCAGTTTTGCACATAATCAGCTTGTGCTGAGACCATGGCTTAAACTTTTTTTTTTTTTAATCATGTTCTGTATTTTTTCAGGTTATTTGTACATGTAAGAAATAAAAAAAAAAAATACTATTGATATGATAAAACACTCATTAATTGCAATAAATGTACGTTCTAGCTGTTATGTCTGTATCACAAACAGACAATGAAAGTTTTACTTTCAAACACAAGGAGTAATTACAATTTACAACTAATCTATAGTATGGGGTAAGATAGCCTGGGGTTAGAATTATGACGTGTGTATCTGTGTGTGTGTAACAAATAGGCAAAGATTGAAGATTTGCGTTGCATCACACTGACAGTTTATGCAGGACCTATTTTATCTTGCTTTCATTTTTACATTACAAAAACCTCCAGTTTTATCATGGGGGTGTGTAGACTTTTCTGTCTACATCATTGTACGTCTTTTTTTCCCCCAATAAAATGGGGGATGTGCCAATCGGCAAATGAATCTGAAATAATCTGAGAAGGTCTTTTGAACTCTCCAGTATTAAGTGACACAGCCTGGAAGCCCCTCCACCTTCCCCCAATCCCACATGGTCTGGACACGTGCAGTACCCTCGCTTTCTGCAAGGGTAAATGGAGAATAATTTGAATTCATTAATGTGAAATGAACTCCATTATTGTATGTTCAGCTTATCCGAAATTAGACAAGAAGCCCATCAGTTTAATATATTTGTTAAGGATGCCACCAAAAATGGTCAAAAATGGTCAAAAATCTGTTCTTTTGGTTTTTGTCCAAAAGAGAAAAAAGAGTGAAGATTTTGACACAAATGAAGGCCTACAATGAAGTGTCGATTCTAACACTTTGCAAATAATGTTAATGGGGATGATAATTAGAAAGTGAATAAATATATTGTTTTTTTCCCCCCACAAGTGCTCTCCTCTGCTGGTCAGCATTCAGGTGTATTCAAACATCAACAGAGAAAATGTCAGCCATGTGTACATTAGGCAGCCAATTTGTTAAATAAGAATTAAATAAAAATGCAGGGATTTTTTTTAAATGGTGAAAATGCTTGGTCTTCTGGACAAGTAAATCATTTACTACAAAATTTTTAAATGGAAAATCACTAGACATGAAATATCGCATAAGCCTACTCTTACCAGCATGGTTTTAGAGGTGAAAGGAAATATAGGCATGCAAAGAGCATGCAAAACTCAGAGACAGTAATCTGAGCACAGTATTAAAGTGGACTTTCCAGCTGTGAGGAGGCAATGCTACCTGCTGTGACAACATGCTGCCGAAGTCCTTCACTATATGTTTACAACATACATTTTAACATTTCTACCATTTCTGAGACATATCTTGAGTGATATTTCTCCCCATAGGCTCTTACCTTTGGTGCATTCCACATTTTATACCACATCTTGTACAGACAAAAAACAACTATGGTTACATACTAAAGAAATAAAGAAATTCTTCATGCAAATACAAGAATCAACAAATGAATAAAAGAAAATACAAAACCAAAAAAGATTAATTCTGTAAAATAGAAAAATAGCACTAGCTAGTTCCTTTTTTTTTTTTTATCATTACCACACTGTGCATGTACTAGGCTCTTAAAGGAAACCAAAACTTTATTCATGGATTAAAAATGTTTAGTTAAAAGTTCATTTTAATCTATAAAGTGAATGTGCTAGAATTCTATCCAACTCAAAGTAAAGGCCTTTGTTTACCATCTGAAGCGTCCTGTAGCACCAGACTTTCAAGCTCAGCCCATTCTGTGTTAAGTCTCTTCATCAGCTTGTAAGCATTCACTGGATGAGCCAAAAATGCTTCAGGATCAGTAGTTGATGCAAGAGTTAACACATCCAGCCTGTTTGCCCAACTGTAAAGGATCCAAGAATATCAATATAGCATAAAAATTTGACAAACAATTTTTGTACATTAACATATATACTACATGAAACATTTGTGCTTTTTGCAAAACCTCCAACCTCGCCCCCTTTGCTGTTAGAATAACCTCCCCTCTTCTGGGAAGGCTTGGTTTTCCACTAGATTTTTTTTAACATGGCTATGAGAATTTGCCCAGTCAGCCACAAGAGTATTAGTGAGGTCAGGCACTGAGGTTGGGCGAGAAGGCCTGGGGTGCAGTCAGTGTTCCAGCTCATTGGAAAGTTCAATGGGGTTGAGGTCAGAATTCTGTGAAGACCACTCGAGTTCTTCCACATCAACCTTGGCAGACCATGTTTTCATGGATCTTGCTTAATGCACAAGGACACTGTCATGCTGGAACAGGTTTGGGCTTGGCCCCTTAGTCCCAGTGAAAGGCAATTATAATGCTACAGCATACAAAGTTATCCTATATTATTGTGTATTTCCAACTTTGTGGCAACAGTTTGGAGAAGACCCACATATGGGTGTGATAGCCAGGAGTCCACAAATATCTGGCAATATATGGTATATTTTGGCCTAGTTATAAAAGTGTTATGCCACACATATGTGTACAATATATGAATACAACATATTAGAAAATAAGGACAGAAACTTTCTTCCATATGTTTGCCTTGTGTAAGGATGTACCTTTTCACAGCATCAAGCTTGGCCTCCTCTGCTTGGATGTATTCCTTCAGGGAGTGAACCAAATCCCTCTCTGCAAAGATCAAGTCTGTCATCTGGCCTGTGGGTGAGATAAGAGTGGAAAAACATTTGTGCAATGCTTCAACACAATAGTGACTTCCTAACTGGGTTGTACAATGGATTGTTTGTTAAACATTATTGCAAAATTTGCATTTTGCAGATTGATACTATATCAATATGGCAAAGGCCAGTTGATATAGTCATCCTCTATATGATTATTTTATATTGGCACTAAGTGGGTGATAACTGAAGTGTGGATTTTTAGAGGAAGAGAAGTGCTGTGTTCTCTTATGCCTTCAAACCATGAGAACACTGAGTAATGATGGGGTTACACTGGATGTGTGTATAGATACAGTAGCAACACAGGCAGCATTGTTCAGATAATCATCTGCATATTTTATGTATAGCTGGAAGAAAAGTGATATCACCTAGACGTATGTTTATGAAATATTGATATTTTTCCCTGCTCATGATTTACCATTAAAAATATGATTAACAGTTGCATTTAATGTTAACTAAAGTCAGGTCCATATGTATTTGGACAGTGACACAATTTTCATAATTTTGCCTCTGTATACCACCACAATGGATTTGAAATGAAGCAATCAAGATCTGATTGAAGTGTAGACTTTCATCTTTAATTCAAGGGGTTTATCAAAACCATTAACCATTGAGGAATCACAGCCAATTTTTACATAGTCCCTCCATTTTAACAGGCTCAAAAGTAATTGGACAAACTAACAATTATAAATATAAGGATTATTTTTAATACTTGGATGCAACTCCTTTGCAGTAAATGACTACCTGAAGTCTAGAACCCATGGACATCAACAAATGCTGAGTTTCCTCAGTTGAGATGCTTTGCCAGGCCTTTACTTCAGTTGCCTTCAGTTGCTGCTTGTTTGTGGTCTTTCTGCCTTCAGTTTTATCTTCAGTAAGTGAAATGCATGCCCAGTTGAGTTGAGTTCAGGTGATTGACTTAAGAACATTTAGGCCATTTAAGAACATTCCATTTTTTTTTTGCCTTAAGAAGCTCTTGGGTTGCTTTCATGGTATGTTTCATGGTGTGAAAGGGTGTTTCTTCACCAAAAAAAGAATTCTGCGATCATCCACTTTAGTTGTCTGTGTGGTATTCCAGGCCTTTTGGTGTTGTTGAGCTTGCCAGTGCATTCATTCTTAAGAATGTACCAAAGTGTTGATTTGGCCACTCCTAAAGTTTCTGCTTTCTCTCTAATAGGTCTGTTTTGTTTTTTGTTTTTTTTTCAGCCTAATGATTGCCACTTTCACTTGCATCAACTGTAATGCATATTGAGATTTTCCATAATGCATAATCATCACTTGTAATGAACTTCAGTCCTTTTATCTCCTTAATTTGCCATTAAATAACGAGGAAACAGGCCACACCTGGCCATGAAACTGCTTATCGGTCAATTGTCCAATTACTTTTGAGCCTGTGAAAATGGAGGAACTATGTAAAAAATGGCTGTAATTCCTAAAATGTTAATGCAATATGTTTGTTAAACCCCTAGAATTAAAGCTGAAATTCCATATTTCATTCACATCTTGATTTCTTCATTTCAAATCCATTGTGGTGGGTTACAGAGGCAAAATTATGTAAATTGTCCAAATACTTAGGGACCTGACTGTATATACTTGTCTAATGTTAGCTAATTTGAACATACTTTGATAGATCTCAAAACATTCTCCCTTTAACTTGACAGAAGGACACTCTGCAAGTCTACGTGAGAACATGTGGGGAAGGGGGGTGGGGCTTCCAGGGGGTGTCAGTTAATATCAGAAAGTACACCTGCACAAATCATTCCAGATTTATAATCGTACTAGCCTACTCCTATGTTAAGTTGCGGGAACTCCTACTTTAAACGTGTGAAGATTGGAAGGTTTGGTAATATAATATAAATGGAGTAAATATCACTAGATATCATATCAGCATAAAATCGTGTAGATGCAATTAAATCATTATACTGCACAAACCTACCCAGATGACATGTCAGAGCCAAACCATCCTGGTCTTTCAAGTTTCCATGTCAATCTCTAAAATGTTTAGCGATTTCTTACCAATCATTCAGGAACACATTTGTCTCTGTGAAAGTTTCTCTTTAAAACTTTCCTCTCTTGTCCTGATTGTTGTGATGAGCTGGGTCTCAAAAAAAATCTATGACCTTACAAACAAATGTATTTACCGATCTTAAAGGTCATGAAAATTGGTAGGCAAAGCAGGCTTTCTGTATGATGTGGGGTCTTTGATGAAATGAGAATCATGATTTTTGGTTTAGAATTGAGATTTGCTTCTCAATAACAAGTCTTTGACCAATTCTCTAAGGGACAATATGTAATTATATTTATTTATTAAATTCTTACATTACTGCAGCAGACTTTCTTAGTTGCATTTTCCTAACAGATGTTTTTGAATGACAGCTCATCTGCATTTTAATTACTAATTTACTGCACAGTTGTACTGCAACTGCCTGAATCCTGAGCAAAAATAACTACTTCATATAAATCTTTGATCATATTATGGTGCCAAGAGCACAGTGTGTCCTCCCAAATTTAAAAGCAACTCAGAAATATTACTTGCTAGTTAAATAATTATTCATGTTTCAAGATTGCATGTCTCTGCTCAGGGAGTGTCCAGTGGCTGGGTTGTCCTACCTTAAGCTGTCCCATTTTGGGCTTGAAGAATCTTTTATTCAACCTTGATTTGAGCTTGCTCAAGTGCGGCTACTGAAATATGCTTATATACCACATTACTATAATCAACAACATATTTATTGTCGTATCAAAAATCTTCTTCCTATTATGAGAATATAGAAGTGAAACTTCTATAAGAACTTTTCTGTAAAAGAGAGGCATGAGGGATTATCTTCATAACCTAATGTTCAATTTCAGTTGATTCAGTCAGCATAACAGATTTAAACATACATTCATGCCCCACACAACCATAGGATGTTTTTTGCTTTTTGCACCATTCTGTGTAAACTCTAGAGACTGTTGTATGTGAAAATCCCAGGAGATCAGCAGTTTCTGAAATACTCAAACCAGCCCATCAGGCACCAACAACCATACCATGGTTAAAGTCAGAGAGATCACATTTTTCCCCCTTCTGATGATTGATGTGAACATTAACTGAAGCTCTTGACCTGTATCTGCATAATTTTTTATTTTTGTTTTTATTTTTATTTTTTTGCATTGTGCTGCTGCCACATGATTGGCTGATTAGGTAACTGCATGAATGTGCAGGTGTTCTTAATTAAGTGGACAGTGAGTGTATATACACTACACTGTGCACAAGAAAAAAGCTTCTGTACCATAGGTATTAGCCAATCACAAGCCACTGATCATAGTTTTAAGTCTGCCCTTTCTAGTCAAAACAGGAGCACTCATTTATCTCAGACAACTCAATCTGGCTTTATAGAGTTCTTAGGTGTAGTACATTTAGAATTATCACAATAAGTATTTCTAGCATACATAAATTTTATCTTGGATTTTGAAAGCATGCACAAAGAATGGGGCCCTGGGACAAAAAGAAGAACCTTGTAAAAATTCCTATGGACACATACTGCTGACTGTTACACAAGAAATTCCTAAAACACTTAAACCTATATACAGAATATTTTCAAAAGGATGACTCGGTATTTTTAAAGATTTTTACAGATTAGTAAAAGGAATATGCTCTATATAAGGTGTATACATTTGATTTCCTATGTACTAGGGCTTCTCTAGAGGCTTCATGATTCAGTGACCATAATGAGATTATAAACATATACTTTACACATCCTGATATGATTTTAAAACACTGAAAATTTTAAAACTAAAATTGTTTTTAATAAACAAGGATCTACTGAAATCACCATGCATTATCCTCATTAAAATGACTGTATATATACATTAATTTTCTTTTTGAAATAATAATAAAATATATAAAATAAAGCTGAAAGCAGCAATTATGGGGCGAAGCATGACAGAGGGAATATAAGGAGCTATCCAAGCATCAGAGCATGATCATGATTTTACATATCAAGTTTCAATGCAATAGGCAGTAGTGTTGCCAAGATATTGCATAAAACACTATGCGGCGCTCATGTCAGCTTGGACGATGCATTACATGGAAATGATTTTGAGACATCAACAATTTTTTTCAACACGAATGACATATACTAAATTTGGCCTGAATACACTAAAACGTTATGGAGATAGAGCCTCACGTCCATTTTGGCGTGCTCACCATCGAATTCACTTTCGCGTTATTCGAGAATGGTTTGACTAATCAGCTTGAATTCCATAACTTTTTGTCAGCATTGTCTGAAGATGATCCGTTTTGATTTTCATGAAAATGATCTAGGAGGAGTTAAAAAAAAGTAGGTTTTTCAGAAAATTCAAAATGCCAGAAAATCTAGTCAGATGAAAATTGGAACCTCGGTATGCATTCGACTTGGAGGAATCCGCACGTATATTCAAATACTCAATACTTTGAATCTTTGGAGTTTTCAAAGTTTCATAACACTGCCATAGACTTCAGGGCCCGTATTCACAAAGCTTCTTAGAATTCTCTCAGAGAGCTCCTATCTTAGCCTAAAAAGTCCTAGCTGGGA
>CM075017.1:13837069-13850786 GCA_037576675.1 Pangasius sanitwongsei | reverse complement strand
AGAAGATAGGGATAGGTGGAGAGTGATGATTCGTTGTGGCGACCCCTGAAGGGAAAAGCCGAAAGAAGAAGAAGAAGGGTTTCAAAGTGCAAGTTTTTGAAAACGCCGCCGTTATCGCCTCCATGTAAACACCCAATACAGGAATCTTTGAAAACGGTGACGTCATGCGTGTGCGTAGTACGTGTTAGGTATGTAGACATGTGCAGTACGTGTCTATTGTAAAGGCAAGCGCATACGTAATATAGCATTTTTGGCCACTATCGCAGATATGTGTAAACGTGAATCGTTTTGAAAACGTTGTCGGGTATACGTTAAACTTTTTGAAAACGCAAGAGAAAAACTTTTCCGTTTTTGACTACATCGTTGTTGTGTAAACGTAGCCTCAGGTTCCAGTCACACCCAGGTGTTAGGATCAATGTCATCTTCATTGCTGTGTTCTGTGCTACCCTACCCAATTGAACCTGAAATTTGGTGTTTCTTATGACCTGGTCAGTTGACTCCCTCAACTCCAGGAATAGCCTAGTCTTCTTCTGCATGTTCTAAATAGAGAGGCTGTGAGATTTTTCTGCTTTGATTTCCATTCTGGCCCATGACTTAGCTATTCCAACCTATTCAAGAGAATTTTATTTAGGAATTTATTGACATTAGCTAAAATGTTATATACTTTTTATTATGGATTACCACTAAAAGACAGGAAGTACTATTTGGCTAAAGTAACACTTTCAAATGATGTAATTCTAGAAGATCCTTAAGGATTGGCACCCTGTCATTGGTTAAATGATCCTAAGCAGTGGCCTAACCTGCAATAGCCAGACATACAGTTCCCTCCAAAAGTATTGGAACAGAAAGGACAATTCTTTTGTTTTTGCTATACATTGAAGACTTTTGGGTTTGAGATCAAAAAATGAATATGAGATGAGGTCAGCCAAGGAAAACAAGCTCTGCCAAGCAGTTTCGCACTCTCTCACTCTCTTTTTTCTCTCTCACTCCCGGGTTAGAGGAGTCCCCTGAAAGCACAAAGAGACACACATAAATCAACTCAGGCTAATGAAACACCAGTGAGTATCATCACGCATTACCTGCTGATAAGACCCACCTCCTCTCCGTCCAGAACTGATGCTCGATCACGCCCCAGCTGCCACATACCCCCATCACCAAATTCAGGATGGGGAGCCATCCAGCCTGCAGACCAACACCCCCCAGTTTCAGGAGATTTGCTGTGCAGGAGGAGATTTGCAATGCATCACCTCTATCTGCTCGCCTAACCTCATAGTCAACTTCTCTGACTCGCCATGTGACCTCAAAGGGTCCTTGCCACTTTGCAACTATTTTGGAGCTTGACATGGGTAGCAAAACGAGCACTTCCCGTAGCCGAGTACCCATTTTATACAGCCAGGATTGATGTTCTTGTGCCTATAGCAAATTCTCCTGTGTTAATTTCCCCAAAGTGTGGAGTTTTGCTCTCAGGTCAAGAACGTATTGAATTTAATTTTTGCTAGTAGAAGGTCCCTCCTCCCAATTTTCTCTGATTATGTCTAAGACACCATGAGGCTTGCACCCATGCAATAATTCAAATGAGGAAAACCCTGTGGAGGCTTGCAGGCTTAGCAGGCTCGGACTGCAAATAATAGGGGCTCGAGCCACTTATCCCGATTCCGTGCATCATTGTGAATGAACTTACGAATCATATTTTTAAGCATTTGATTAATCCATTTGACCAGCCCATCCGTCTGCGGATGGTAAACACTGGTGCGAACCGATTTAATCCCCAACAATTCATAAAGTTCTTATAGTGTGCGTGACATAAACAAAGTGCCCTGGTCAGTCAGGATCTCTTTAGGGATCCCAACTCAGGAGATAACATGGAAGGGTGTCTCTGCAACATTGTGTGCTGAGATATTGCGCATGGGCACTGCTTCCAGATATCACGTTGCATAATCCACCAGGACTAGCACAAAGTGATATCCTCGCCTGCTCCTTTCTAATGGCCCGACGAGGTCTATGCCAATTCTTTCGAAGGGGACTTCAATTAAGGGTAATGGGCGCAATGGTGCTTTTGTGGTGGCCGGCAGACTCAATAGCTGACATTTGCGACACGTCGCACTCCTCCTGTGAACATCGCCGCGAATGCCTGGCCAATAAAAATGAACCATTAGACAGTTTAGTGTCTTATCCTGCCCTAAGTGCCCCTCCATTGGATTATGGTGAGCTACCTGGAATAACATTTCCAAATGGCTCTCTGGGACCAACTACTGGGTCATCTCTTCTTTAGTTTGAGTGTCCTGCGTCAGTCAATATAACCTATCCTTAATAACTGAAAAGTACAGGTGGGTTACCTCAGCCACTGTGTGTAGGTGAAAAGGCGGCTGGTCTTGGAGAGCTATTGGCAGTGCTCCTCAGGTGTCTGGACGACACGCTGCAGGACCGAGGAGTGCTTCATGTTGGGTTTGGTGGAGGGTGGCAAGGGCTTTGACGAGCTCGGCTAGCAGTGAGTCCACCTCAATCCCAGGTTTTGGCACCATTGTAGAACCCCGGTGTGGGAAAGTGTAGAAGAAGACTCAGGAGACAGTCGGAATTTTAGTGGAGCCCTGGGCTTGTGTTTATTTATTTTGATCAAAGGTGATCTCACTGAACTAATAATGGGGCAATGAGCAGGAAGTCAGGAAGAGGTTGGTCTTGTGCTCTCTGCCTCCCTCTGCTGGGCAGGTCGTGGTGTGAAAGAAGTCTGTTCTGTTGAACTTATCCACTGTTCACTGAGGAAGCCTTGAGTGCGAAAGCATAGCAATTGTAGTCCTAAGCCATCATAGCATAACTGTTCATATGAATTGTAGTCAAAAGCCATCTTCATGGGTTCTAAGTGGTATGAACACGCACACACAAACACATGTGTGCCTAAGTAGTTAATAAAACAAAGGGGGAAAAAAAAGAAAGCTATCTGAAATATCTACCCAAAATAGGCCTACAAAATATTGGCTATATAAATTAATGTATCTGTAGATGTTAGCCAGCTAGCTAGCTAGTATAATTAGCCTCTTACCTGTCATCCCCACTTTTGAGCATAGACTGGAAAATGACATAGCTAAACTTAAATGATTGCAATTCATGAATGCTTTAGACTACAGGCCTAATCATGGTCTCTTTTAAAAGAACACTTGCAGTGTTTTGGAGAAGTGAAAGCAAGCAGTTAACTGAAATTAAACAAATTATAGAAGCTTTAGTTTATTTTAAAGGAAGCACACTGTGCTTAACTTGCACTAAGCGCACAGTGTCCGTGTCAGTTAAGAGGTTCTAAATAAGCTATTTCAAAATAGTAAATAAACATCAATGGCTGACATGAACAGTCATTAACTTGACTTACCTCTATAGTCTTACATCTATATTGCTCTTTTTTCTGCTCCTCTTCTTTTCACCACTTCCTATCTTGTGTACCTGATAATTTTGTTCTTTTTTCACTCATTTTTTCCACATATGATGAGGATCCTAATTGCGTAGCGCTAGCAGCATAACTAATGCATATGGTAACGGTGCAGGCATGCATAATTAATGCATTATGGTGATGAATCATAATCACGTCATGATATTTGTGTGCATAATTAACACGAGAGGGCGCACTTCTGAAAAAAACAAACGAACAAACAAAAAAACTTCTTGTGCAGCACCCCTCTGTCATTTTGCACCCACCATAAGCAACCACCTATGTCGCCTATGCAATAGGCTGGCCCTGCATGTACTCACAATTAATTTCTCTGACCAATCAGAATAAAGAAAGCTGTACATAGCCCCAAATGTTTTCCCTTCAAATAGTTTACTTCTTGCTATGTAGAATACCATTGATTGTGTGAGTGCTCAACTATAGCCACTTGTGCAGATGCACCGAAAAAGCCAAATTCTACTCTGGAAAGATTTTTCCAAAGTAAAAATTTTAAAGATTGACTTAAAGATAAAAGATAAAAGATTGCTTAAAGATAAAATTTCAGTATTGGTGATTATCATAATGCTGACTGCTTGCACAGCTGGATTTTCTGAAAAAAGGGACCATTGTGCTTTTCACTGTGCACACCACGTTTCACTGTGTCTGTACCTGGCCATATCCAGAGCTACTGAGTCTGTAACCTTTGATCAACACACATGTCTGGAAAAACTTTTGAAAACGGTCTACAAACTACAAGCGTAAATGGAAAAGAAGTACAACACACATATTGTCACGAGCTGGACTTGAACTTAGGTCTCTGGTGTGATGGTTGAGAGTTCTACCACTGAGCCACAGGGGCAGTAATATTTGACCCAAATGAAACACTCTAGGCAGTACTCCAGGCAATGTAGGTTTAATAATAAAAAGGTCTTAGCAACAAAAAAGAATCCAACAAAAGTTCTTCTCAGAGCAGAGGTATTAATAACAGTAGAGGCAATGGAAAAACAAAATGGGAAAATAAAAAACTCCATGAGGGGAGAAAACAAAACTAGGGAACATTAACAAACATTAACTAAGAACACCTACTTGAGGAAACTTGAAAGACTTGGTGAACCAAAGCAGGAAACTCACAGCAATGACTCAAAAACCAAGTGAGGAAAAAAGGGGAAAAAACACCATTAAAATACCCTAGGGAAAACAAGGCACAGGTGACCTGGATAAAGCTAACAAGGACACACGAGGAAGAACTAAGGCAGAGGGGAACACAGGGGGCCTCTAGAGGCACGGAGACCAATTACAGGAGGTAGGATGCTGACAGGACCCCCTCCCCTAGGAACGGCTCCTAGGAAAGGGAGAAGACAAGACAGGTTTTAGTAATGAAACATGAAACGTGGGATTAATTCTAAGGGAACGAGGGAGAAACAAACGATAAGAAACAGGGTTAACTTTCCTTGCTATGCGAAAAGGGCCGATGTATTTCTGGGAAAGCTTCTTGGATTCGACCCGAAGGGGCAGGTTCTTAGTAGCTAACCAAACTCTTTGACCGGCTCGGAAATTAGGGGCCGCCCGACGGCGGCGATTAGCCTGGCTTTGGTTTCTCTGGGAGGTCCGAAGGAGGTTATGCCTATCCTTCCTCCAGGTTAGCTGACAGCGTTGGACAAAGTGCTGGGCCGAGGGAACACCAACTTGCGCCTCTTCCTCAGGAAATAATGGGGGGGTATACCCAAACTGGCATTCGAAGGGGGATAATCCAGTGGCCGAGGACTGGAGGGTGTTGTGGGCATATTCAGCCCAAATGATATAGGTGGCCCAAGATGTGGGATTACTGGCCACCATACACCGCAGGGTGGTCTCCAGCTCCTGATTAATCCGTTCTGTCTGGCCATTAGACTCTGGATGGAACCCGGACGAAAGGCTGGCTGTGGCCCCAATAAGCCTGCAGAAGGCCCCCCAGAACTGGGACGTGAAGTCCAGAGAAAGGTGCGACCATGGTCTGCGGGGAACAGTTAAGGGATGGAGCAGTCCTTGAGGTCGCTGACGTGTAAACTTTCCCTGGCTGCACACGGGGCAGGCCTCCACATAGACCTTAACATCTTCCTTGATGGACGGCCACCAAAACCGCCGCTGGAGGAAGTCAAGTGTGCGAGCACTTCCTGGATGGCATGTCAAAGGAGACTCATGACCCCACTGCAAGACCTGGGCCCGGGCAGATTGAGGAACATACAGGCGTCCAGCGGGACTACCACCTGGATCTGGCTCATGGGCAAGGGCCTCTCGTACCTCTCTTTCCAGTTCCCACTGAAGGGGCGCTAGGGTGTAATTTTCCATCTTCACCCCTCTGACACAGGATGGCCCCTACACCCACCTCTGAGGCGTCCACCTCCACCACGAAAGGTCTTTCTGGGTCAGGGATCAAAAGAATGGGAGCGGAAGTGAAGCAGTGCTTGAGATCCTCGAAGGCCCCCGCTGCCTCCGGACCCCAGTGAATCTTGGTTCCTCCTGCCTTGGTAAGCGCTGTCAAGGGGGCCACCACAGAGCTGAAATTCTTAATAAACCTCCTATAGAAGTTTGCAAAGCCAATGAAACGTTGAACCTCCATGACAGTGGCAGGTATGGGCCTTCTTAGGGTCCATCTCCAGGTGGCCAGGAGTGACGATGAACCCGAGAAACTGAGCCTGGGTAACATGAAATTCGCACTTCTTGGGTTTAACGTAGAGATGATTGTCAAGGAGTCTCTGGAGAACCCTGCTAACATGCCCCTCATGCTCCTCCAGTGACTTCGAGAAAATGAGGATATCGTCCAGGTATACAAAGACGAAATGATTAAGCAGGTCTCTGAGGATGTCATTAATCAGTGCTTGGAATACTGCTGGGGCGTTGGTGAGCCCAAACGGCATCACCAAATACTCGTAGTGGCCCGTGGGGGTGTTGAAGGCCATCTTCCATTCGTCCCCTTGCCGGATCCGCACGAGATGGTAAGCATTGCGGAGATCCAGTTTAGTAAAAATGGAAGCCCCTTGAAGCAGCTCAAAAGCTGTGGCCATGAGAGGAAGGGGGTATCGATTCCGAACCGCGATCTTGTTGAGGCCCCGGTAATCAATACAAGGTCTGAGACCCCCGTCTTTCTTCTCTACAAAGAAGAACCCCGCCCCCGCCGGGGAAGTGGAGGCACGGAAGATGCCGGCTGCCAAGGACTCCTTAATGTAGGTATCCATTGCAGAGCGTTCGGGGGGAGATAAGGAGAAGATCCGACCCCTGGGAGGGCAGGAACCAGGGAGTAGATCAATAGCACAGTCGTAAGTGCGGTGAGGTGGTAAGGAGGTAGCCCGGGACTTGCTGAACACTGCCTTGAACTGATGATAGACACTGGGGACTCGAGACAGGTCGACAGACTCTTGAAACTCGGAATTAGGGGCTGAGGGACTCTGAAGTAGGCAGGTGAGCTGACAAGTGGAACCCCAGCTCAGAATGGTGCCCGTGGACCAGTCGATCTGGGGATTATGTCTGCGCAGCCAAGGGTGACCCAGGATAATAGGATACTCGGGGGAGTCAATAAGATAGAAGGTCTCCTCCTGCTGGTGTTGAAAGATAGTAAGTCGCAGGGACTGAGTGGCCTCTGTTACTGAGGTCTGCCATCCAAAGCTGTAACTGCCTGGGGGTGAGGAAGAAGTTGGGTAGGGATCTTAAGTTCCTTAGACAAGGATAGATCCATGAAGTCGCCTGCAGCGCCGGAATCGATCATAGCCTGGACCGGATGCTGGTGGCCCTCCCAGGACAGAGTGGCTGGAACAGCTAGGACGGCGTTAGTAGGAGGAGATCTAATTTTCCCCATCACAGCCCTCCTGTAGCTGGGCGGGGACAGGTGTTTCCCGAAAGCTCGGGGCAAGTGGAACGGAAGTGGCCGGAAGCACCGCAGTAAAGGCAACGATGCTCCCTCATGCGACGTTCCCTCTTATTGGGAGAAAGCCTGGAACGGCCCAACTGCATGTCCTCCAGGGAATCATGGAGCTGTTCAGAGGCCGGGGAAGTTCTGGACGAAGGAACACAAACTGGAGAATCAGACCTGCTCAGAGGAACTTGGGACTGAGACTCCTTGCAGCGAGCCGCCCTCCGCTCTCTCAGGCGATTGTCCAGGCAGATGGCCATTGCTATGAGGGACTCGAGATCCTCAGCTGGTTCTCGGGTGGCTAACTCATCTTGAAGGGGCTCAGACAACCCTCCCTGAAAGCAGACCATTAGCGCCTCATCGTTCCACCGCTCCTGGCCGCTATGGTCCGAAACTCAATGGCGAAGTCAGCCGTGCTGTGAGAACCCTGACGGAGAGTGACTTGGAGAGTGACTTGGTGAACCAAAGCAGGAAAATCACAGCAACGACTCAAAAACCAAGTGAGGAAAAAAGGGGAAAAAACACCACTAAAATACCCTAGGGAAAACAAGGCACAGGTGACCTGGATAAAGCTAACAAGGACACACGAGGAAGAACTAAGGCAGAGGGGAACACAGGGGGCCTCTAGAGGCACGGAGACCAATTACAGGAGGTAGGATACTGACACATATCACGTGAGTGCAACAAATTTATCCAAGTTTCACTGCGATGGTCTGTTACTAAAAGTGGTGACTGCTTCTGATAATAAATAAGGCTCTGAGGTGAAGTCTGATCAAGGCAGTTGGCATGATCTACAAACATACTTTCAACAGATTGATGAATTATCTCAAAAGTTGGAGAAAAACAAAGAAATGAAAGAGAGACATGTAATTCTACATGAACTCTTCTGAGGTCACCACTTGCTACACTTTCAGTGTTGATCAGAAACCCCACTGATAGTGAAATGGCCTGCTCTGGGTTTAAAGATGGTGAAACATGGGTGAAACCCTTGAAAAAAGAAAGCTGTCAATGAGAAATCTGTCAATGAATGATGAAACTGACAGGTGCATAACCACAACAACACTGCCCGTCATCTGAGTGCTGACGAGAGAACTGCTGGACAGAATAATTGAACAAGATCTGAAAGATGACTGTTGGGGATGTGTGACTGATCACCTGAGCCAGCTCCAGCATACATGTTTGTTCAATCCACATGTGTACTATCTACACTTGAATGCCAGGAGATTGGTGAAAAAAAAAAAACAGTTAAAACCATGGTTGAAATACACCCTGGCCAAAGCTCTGAAGTTGTGCAGCATAGAACGCATTCCATCCCTGGAAAAAATACAGGGCATTGCTAAAGCCGCCTCATGCATGATTGGAGAGATGAGCCTCACATCAAAACAGTTCTGAATGATGTGAAAGACAAAACAAAAGACAGTTGCAGTGATCAAGTTTACGACAAAGTCGTAGACTACTGGACCATTCATATGTCCCTGGAAGCTGCTGCTCAACCGCATACATGGGAAACTTCAAAACACGCTACATCTATTCTGACTATAAGAGAAGCTTGAAGAGTTTACCTCAGTGAGAGTGAATGACAAAACGTTTTTTACTAATCTTTTCATTGATATAGAAGCTGTTTACAGACTAGAAATGTTCATAAATGATGTATGAGGATTTACTAAACATTAAGATTCTTTTCTAGCTGTAAATACTGTGTATCCTTTAGACACCTATTTGCAGAAAAACTTATTTTCCATGCTTGATCAACCATTTGAGTGCAAAATTAGTTACGTATAATTCATATTTACCTACATAATTGATGTTTTAAAATTGCTTAGATTGTCTGATTGAATATTTAATGAATAAAAATATAAACCTTCAACATGTCATGAGTTTTCTGAGATTGTAACAATATGCTCTCATCCCGATGCTCCAAAATGACTGAACGACAGTTATAAACACAGTATATACAGTATATAATACAGAATCAGACCCTAGTTCTTATGGAGGGATTGAGAGTTTACAAAGGGCTATTTTTTTCCCTGTTTAAATGTGCAAGTTGATTGATGCCTTAAGGCTCATTAAGCTAATCTTTTGGAATTGCCTTGTACCTCAGGTGGGGCGCGGTGGGATGGGCAATCTTATTGTGAGATGCTATGGAGGGGGCCCTGGATGCCCTGGATGGGACCTGTCTCACAGAGGCTGTGGGGAGATTTTGGGCAGTCCTTTAGATTATTTATTTATTCATTCATTCATTTATGTAATTAAATAAAATAAATAAATAAGTAAATAAATTTATTCTTTTTCATTCTCACTTTTCTCCATTCAATTGTAATAGCTATGGCTATTTTCACTGCCTTTTATTTTTCATCTCCCCCCGCTTCATACAGATATCCTTATAATTGCCCACAGTTACATATACACACACACCCTGAACCATTAACTACAGTATGCTCCCAATCATTAAATGCATACAAACTACACATTAACATTTTTAACACCTACAATCATAATGAAATTTTTGTCTTAAAAAAAGAGCTGTTGTTGAGAAAGTATGTAACAAAGTTAATGTTGCAGAAATTTAAAAAAAAAAAAAAAAAAGTGGTACAGGATGCATACACTCTACATAAACAAGTATCTGCAAAGTTGAAAAGAAACAGAGTTTGACAAACATTGACAAACAGTGGCAAGCTGATTTAGTTCATGTGTACAGCATGTCAGTGAAAAACAATGGTGTGAAATATATGTTAACGTGTATAGATATTTTATCCAGGTACATGTGTTACAAAACAACATCTGTTGAGCCTTTCTCGCACTGAATGTATATAACAGGGTGTGGAAATATTTCACAGCCATCAGCACACAAAAATATGCTGATGTAGTACAGGATTTGGTTCAAGCATGCAATCACAATTACACTATATGGCCAAAAGTTTGTGGACACCTGACCAATCACATTCATATGTGCTTCCTAAACATCCCATTCCAGATTTATTCCCCCTATACTGTTATAATCATCTCCACTCTTCTGGGGAGGCATTCCACTAGATTTTGGAGTGTGGCTCCGGGGATTTGTGTTCATTCAGCTACAAGAGCTTTAGTGATGTCAGGCACTGATGTCGAGGTGAGGAGGCCTGGGGTGCAGTCAGCATTCCAGTTCATCCCAAAAGTATTCAGTGGGGTTGAGGCCAGGGCTCTGTGCAGGACACTCAAGTTCTTCCACTCCAACCTTAAACACACCATGTCTTCATGGAGCTCGCTTTGTGCACAGGGGCATTGTCATGCTGGAACAAGTTTGGGCCTCTTAGTTCCAGTGAACGAAAATTGTAATGTTGGAATATACAAAGACATTCTATACAATTGGGTGCTTCCAGCTTTGTGGCAACAGTTTGGCGAAGAACCAAATATGGGCGTGATGGTCAGGTGTCCGCATACTTTTGGCCATATAGTGTATCATTCCAGGATCAAAACGAAGCCTGTCAAGGTCAACAAATCCAATTTAAAACCATATATGTACTATCTTCCCCAAAAATAAAAAAAAATAATAATTCAAGTTTAAAGTCACTGATGTTTTAAGAATTTCATGGTTATAAACAGTTCAAAAAAAGGCTATGAGCAAAACTTTATGGATATTGGATATTGAAAAACTATATGAAAATTTTATGATTTGCAAGTGGATACCAAGAGATCCCTTAGTATACAAATTGCAAGACTACGATGTTGAAACAATTGAGGGAATGTTTTATGAACCCGAGTTACAAAAGATTATCATTGGAAAAGACAAGACAAAATAGAGAAATTCTTGGCTGAAAAGACCCGAAACTGGAAAATAGTTTGTCTGTTGAAATCTGTGGGCTGGCCTGATAAATTCAATTCTTGTGTTCCGGCCTAATACATGGTTAACATACAGCTTGAAAAAGATCATTAAATCATGGGTGAGTGCAGGTTCTTTGTGAACCTCCCAAGCAACTCATCGATGGCCATTTACCCTAACAAGATGGTTGTATGCTACAATAGATTTGCCAAACCCATAGATTTGAAAGATGGAAAACTGCTCATTTGAAAGTCTAGTATAATCACAATGAGTACTCGTAACTGAGCATGATTACTTATTTCAAGTGAGTCTGATGGATGGTGTAAACAGAATAGAATACTATCTCTGTCAAATCACATAAGGATATTATGAAAGTATAGAAAAACTGGTTCATGAAATGAACAAAGCAATGAATAAGTTGGGTATTGAAATGGAGATATCCTCCAACCTTATTAAAAATAAAGTAGGCATCACCACACAAAAATCCTTTACATTAAAGGCTAATGGAATCTTAATATATATGCTCAGTATGAATCCAGATGATCTGTTAACTTACAGTGAACCAGAAGTGCCTAATCCCACTGATATTCATGCTAGCTTTTATACAGTGTATGTAAATGTAGACATTATTTAGTATCCATGAGTTGATGATAACTTTGTACTCAGCTTTAGTTAGCTTTAATCAGATGATAGCTTTACTCTGATGCATACCGATAACAGGGGAAAACAACAAAGTCGTCACTATTATGTATGACAAATAACATTACATACCTCTCACCACGAATCACATAACTGTTATATATAGTCCTCGCCACAAGTATTGGAAAGGCAAGGCCAAATCTTATGTTTTTGCTATACACTAAAGATACCTGGGTTTGAGCTTAAAAGAATATGAAATGATAAATCAAATTTCAGCTTTCAATTTCTAATATTTACAGTGGTGTCCAAAAGTCTGAGACCACATTGAAAATCTGGGATTTTTTTTTTTATATAAACAGAAATAAACAGAAAGGTTTTTTTTATTTTTTTTTATTTTTAAAGTTTATTTATTTGAAAGGAAATATGCAGCATCCTCACTACTCAATATTCAAGATGTTGCACAATTTCGAGGTCACTATGCTAGGAGTTAAAAGGTGTTTTTGGGTTCTGTCAGTTTAGTTTTATGATGGCTGCTTCTCATTGGAGTACTGCTTCTGGAGCCATTAAAGGTGTTAGTGACCATTAAATAGTAATTATGTTTAGATGATGTGTACTTTTGCAGCCTTGTGATTTATGTAGTTCATTTAACTGAAGTTTAAAATTTACTTATAAAAAAAGAAAAATGCTAGTTAAATTTACTTACATGTTTTATGAGCATAATCTTTGTTGTCATTTAAACTTGTCTTAAAATATGTTTAGCAAAATTTACTAAGACACTACTACCAAGACACATGTCGGGTTAACAGTGGCTAGCTTCATGCCTCAAGGATGAAACAATTGGAGAGTTTCAGAGCTAAGGGGTTATCATGTTTTATCTATGTACAGTAATGATTTTAAAAAAATGAAGATATGGTTGTATCTTATAAAAAGCTAACATATAGATGTGTACAATGTGTTACTTCTCCTGATATGTGAAAATTGTATGAGTATCTTACAGAATAATAAAGTATAAAGAATATTACAATGCTTCACAAGATAATGTTGAATGTAAAGTTGTTCTATTTAAATTGTAAACAAAATTACAAATTATGTCTTTCAAAAATCAAACCAGACAGAACAATTAAGACTATGAGAATTAAAAACAGGTTCAGACATCAAAGGAATCATAGCCTATGTTTTTAGGGAGTGAAGGAGGGGTAAAACATTTTGGCGTCGAAGAGTAAGGACCTTTAGATCTTTTCATGTCAAATATTTTATGTTGAACACCTGCATCAGAAATGGTTAGGCTAGTTACAGCCTGTAATAATTCACTGCATCCTAAAGGTCTCCATTCATCAGTTACTTTGTGTAGGTCTGTGAGATTCTTAAATAAATCCATCATGTGTGACCCTTTAATAGTTTTTCCTTTATAAATGAATTCACTGTTATCATTCCATGAAGCAACGTTGCTGGAATTTAAAAATTTTTATAATATTTTTATAATAATATACATTTTTTTCTGCTCCTCGCAGAAATCTTACCTAGCACCTCATGTATAATTTAATCTCTGGGCAGTCATGGACCTTCAGCCACTGAAGATTCTGTCTGGCTTTTGGATAATTAAGGTAATGTCATCTGAGCCATTTCCTGGTCTCCTAGTTTGACCAAATTTAAAAACCTCTGCAGGGCTGATACGTATAGTTTTGCCTTCTCATATTCGTTGAGGGGTGGGTTTCCCAAAAATTCGTAATGCTAAGTACTTCATTATCTCATTTGTTAGAAAGTTCTTTAATTAACAAGTGTTTCCCAAAACTCTTCCTAATTAACATATTATGAGCCAGAAGCTAACACAGACATGAGAGCACCCTGGGACATGAGGCAGCCAGCAACTCCACCTTCGACAAACCTGAGTGAATGCGTGAGAGTGGGGGGCGACAGCATCCAAACATCCCAGTTCACCACAACACTCTATGCCTGTGAACCCTCCAGACCTGCCCCTGTA
>CM075017.1:13823249-13834623 GCA_037576675.1 Pangasius sanitwongsei | reverse complement strand
TTCTCTCGACCTAGCTGTGCCCTTCCACACTAGGCAGGGATTTGTCAGTCTGGTGGTGTTAGATACTCGTTCCCAAAGCATTGTTTGATGCAGCTCGAGTTCCCGAAGGGGAACGTCCCTAGGTTACGTCGGTAACCATGGTTCCCCGAGGGAACGAGACACTGTGTCTCGGTACCATACCTCCTGCATCCCTGCAAGCACTTCCTTCACTCTTCTGAAGCTGGCGCCGGCTCCACCGCATGCGTTTTTATACTTCTGGGTCGCTACGTCATCCCGCCGGTGACGTCACGCGATTCCATGGACGGATTACACGTGATTCAGAGCGTGGACACGCAGAGGCGTTCCCAAAGCGTTGTTTGATGCAGCGTCTCGTTCCCTCGGGGAACCATGGTTACAGACGTAACCTAGGGACGTTCTTTCCCCAGGAACACAATGATCCCAATGCTCTCACCACCATTCACGCATTCCACAGAACCCAGCTTTAACAAATGCATCAGTTTACCTTACATCTCCTGTAAGGACAATGATTCTTACAATGATGCACCGTGGTTTGAAAAAAAATTTCTTTTTAATGCCATTCCTTATAGGTACCATGCCTATAGCCACCAGTTCGTTATGATGCTTTTGATCATTTAACAGGTATAATAATGTTAATAAGTATATCAATAACAGCAAGTATGTGGTCTTTGGTATGTGTGTGATCATTATTTAATTTCCTAAGGGTTGGGATAAAGTAAATTTGAGTACAATGTATTACATCCGTGTTACAAAATTCATGACCGAAGTTCTAAGTTTACCCTGTGGAAAGTTTGAAAAAGCACATAGCTCAGCGGCCAGTAAGCTAATTAGAGTCAGAGGAGAAAAATGCAGTTTACGCTCCGACCTAAGATCCTGCTGATTGGAGCAAGCACTTTGGGGTCAGCCCAGCTGGAAAGGGTTAAAACCCTCAGACTACTCCAGGGGAGTTCTCATCCATCAACAACTTGGGAGTTCTCATCAACCAAGAGCTTCAGAAGTTCTCACCCCTCAACACCATGAGAAGATCCTGCTTGCTCTGAGCATCAGCCGAGTCTGTAATGACCAGTTCCTGCAAAGCCTCCCGATTCCAGCCACAACAGTGCCAAAGAATCGCTGCCACAATCATCAAGCAACCTCCCTGCAATCCACCTACGAGACTCCGCCGGTGGGCTTTTCACTCCATTCACCATCCTGATTGGTCTTCCAAGACGTCACTCAAAAGCAACCAGATCGCTGACGAATCCCCATCTAGAGCAGCATAAACACAAGTACAATACATCCAGATTCTCGCTGAACTGGTGCTTTTAATATAAAGTTTAAAGCCCTTCTAAAGAAAGGAAAGTAGGTTAAATTGATAAGCTGATGGTTCATGCAGGCCATGGTTTGAGAAATAGAATTCACTGCTAGAAACTTGGGATTTCATTCATTCTCTGTTCAAAACCCTTCTTCTCTGAGCATTGTGTGTGAGTGTTTACGTGTTAGATTAGTTTCTGTGTCTTAGAATAGTCTACTAAAGTCTCATCTGATTTTAAAGGCAAGTGTCTTGTGTCTCTGTGCTTATAATTTAATGCCTTAAACTGCCAATCTTGTTACTGCGCTCTTAATATAGTGTTTCACTACATTTAGGATATTATTGCTGGTGGTCACAGAGGTAATATCCCATGCACAATTAATAAAGGCACTAATTTCAACTTATTGCTGGATGAATAGTCAGCTATTAAAATATTAAGTTTGCAAAAAATTTCCCCCTCTGAGCTTGACCTAAACAGCTAATTTCTTACATATTTTGGTTGAGGATGAGGGCAGCTTAATCTAAGTAGCTAATTTCCTACAAGCATATTTTGTCTTCTCTATTAGGATTCTATTAGATTCTTAATGGTCCTATTGCGTTATTGGAAATATAAAAGATTTCTACTAGATCTCATAGGTATCACAAACGAGTGTTAAGACTGTACCCTGCCTCTATTAGGATCAAGTAGGAGATTTATAATATTTTCCCTTATGATCTAATCTTTTAAAGTAAGAATACATTTAATTAGTTACGTCAAGTCTTTGAGATGTTTGTCAATCTTGATTTTGATTAGATTTGCATAAATAATAGACAAGTAGGGAAATTGACAGTAATGCAATAAATGCAGAAACAGTAATCAAAGGTCAAAAATTAAAAGTTTATTAACTATGAATCATCTTTTTTCACGTTTAATCATGGGCATTTAGTATACAATAATGGTACATCTTTTAGTACATGAACACACGCGAATAAACAAAAACAAATATATATATATATATATATCCACTGGAAGTTTTAACAATATTTCCATGCAATGAACAACAGTAATGGAGCAGCATTCATAAAAAGATGAAAAATCACCAAGCAACAATAAAACTGCTCTAGTGATGTATATTCAAGGTTTCCACAGCATTGGAACAGTTTTCTGTGAGGAATCGATCGAAATTTACGCTGTAGTCATGTAAATCTGCTTTAATTATCATGGGTGAGTTTATGAAATAAGTGTTGTAATAACGTCCGATTTGTGAGTATTTGATAGTGGTTCATGGGAACTCTCAATATGCGGTCCAAAAAGGTGTTGATGCAAGTGAAAGAGGCCATCATTAGGCTGAAAAAACAAAACAGACCTGTCAGAGAGACAGCAGAATCTTTAGGAGTGGCCAAATCAACAATTTGGTACATGCTTAAAGAGAAGGAATGCACTGGCGAGCTCAGCAACACCAAAAGGCCTGAAAGACCACGGAAGATAACTGAAGTAGATGAATGCAGAATTCTTTCCTTGTTCAAGATAAACCCCTTCACAACATCTAGCCAAGTCAAGAACACTCTCGAGGAGGTAGGCATGTCATTGTCAAAGTCTACAATCAAGAGACACCTTCATGAATGTAAATACAGGCGGTTTACCTCAAGATGCAAACCACTGGTAACACTCAAGAACAGAAAGGCCAGATTAAACTTGCTAAAAATCTCTTTTAAAAAAAAAAAAAAAAAAAAGCCTGCCCAGTTCACGAACAAGATTACCTTGTACCAGAATGATGGGCGAGAAGAGTATGGAGAAGGAAAGGTAGGGCTCATGATCCGAAGCATACAACATCATTTGTCAAACATGGTGGAGGCGGTGTTATGGCATGGGCATGTATGGCTGCTGTATGGAACTGGGTCACTGGTGTTTATTGGTGTGACTGCTGAAAGAAGTAACAGGATGAATTCTGAAGCATATAGAGCTATACTGGCACTTCACAGTACAGATGTATAATGACCCAAAACATACCACAAAAGCAAGCCAATGGCGTCTTAAGTCAAAGAAATCAAATGTTCTTAAATATCCAATGATCTCATCATGAACCCAATTGAGCATGCTTTTCACTTGCTGAAGGCAAAACTGAAAGCTGAAAAATACTGAAACTGAAAGACCCACAAACAAGCATCAACTGAAGGCAGCTGCAGTCCTGGCAAAGGATCTCAAGGGAACAACACAATGATACATGTTAAATGATCAAAAGCATCATCATGAACTGGTGGCTATAAGCATGGTACCTATAAGGAATGGCATTAAAAAGGCAACAATTTCCTTCACCTTCAAACCATGGTGCATCATTGTAAGAGTCATTGTCCTTTCAGGAGATGTAAGGTAACCTGAAGCATTTGTTAAAACTAGTCACAGTTCTTCTGGAGACTTTGACTGTCACACTTGCTTCTTATTTTTGCAGCAAAACCCAGCAGCCTTCATTATGTATTTTTGTCTGAAAATTGGTCTCTTATGTAATATTCTGCTTTCTTCACTGGCATATAAACATTTTTCTGTAACATTTAATTTTGTGCTGGAGAACTAATGTTTCGAAATCTAAAATGTTTTTGTACTGAATCATATAAAAAAACATATAAAAAAAAAGAATACAGTGTAAGAGTGTAACGTGACGTGGTAGTGCAGTTGGGTGTAAACATTGTAGATATAGGTTTTTGAATGGAATTAAAGTGGCAGGGCAGTGCAGTGCATTGTCAACAGTGTAAACAGTGATAAATTGATAGGGATATACTGTACAGTATTATATAGAGTAAATATGAGATGTGGAAAGAAAAGGGGAAAATGAATAGAAGTAAAGTGGCAGTGCATATGGATATGAATAGTGGAATGGTGGTAAAGTCCAACTGTCCAATGAGCTTATCTTAAAAATCATTTTTACACAAAGCATTTATAGTGGATAGTGATCTAAGTTGCAAAGTATACCCTCCATTAATTTCATAGTGAAGGTAGGGAGCTAATTTCTCTTCATCAAGTCCACCAACTGATGGCTCATGTACTGTTTATATTACAATTATTCTAGTAGTCTGAAACTACTAGAACTCAAGAATGAAGTGTGGGATTTATCACTGATAATTTTGACCAATATATAGGTGGGGAAGCTTGAGCTTCTCTGTAACAAACATTTTAATGTTGAGATACACTGTTAAGGGACAGAAGTTACCTTGCAATTTGTGTTTGTTGATATCTAACATATAACGCGTTAGTGCAGTTATCTCTAAGGGCAACCCAGAAGAGCATTACCATATTGATCTAATCTGGAAACAAAAATATCATATATAGGAGAAACTGATGGATAGTAGCCTTAGAATGAGCATAGGTCTGGATGTCATCTGCTGACTATGAAATACCTAATAAACTAGCAACATGTATCTGAAGTAATAACTAATCATCTGGAAGGCATATTATTGTGCCCCTGGTGGCCATTCTAACATCACATCCCTCAGTTAAACAGTGGACAACCTGGGTAGAATTAACAGAGATCAACAACTCAGAGGTATAGTTCTCATGTCTTACGTTTTAAGTTCAAGTTTATTTTTAAAACCTGCCTTCTCATACATGGAAATTTGTGGGAATCGGGTACTCCTGAAAAGTTTTCCAGGAGAAGAATTACTCCTTTTCTCACAGTGAGTCTTCCCCCACTTCCCCACTAGAATCAGAATAAAAGTTTTAAGAAAACAAATTATAAATAAAGAATAACACGTGACAGGCCGTGCTGTTACACAAAAATAATGCACACCTTCTGACCAGTCATATTTGAGCATTCATCTGGTATAAAAATACAATACTGTAGAATTGTTTGTTTACTTAATAGTTATGGCCTTTTTAATATAAATATGGCCTTTTCAGAAATCTTTAGTCTTAACACCGGAGTTAATTTCAACACTTGTGGTCTGCCTCAGTGCTGAAGACACCTCTTAAATAATCACTAATTATTAGGTCAATCAATCATTCAAACTTTTTACCATTATCTGTACAGAGTGTATAAGCACTTTTCTGTTTTGTTAATGAATTGATGGATTTTTTTTGACAGTTGGTATCCGATTACAAACTGAACTAATTAGATTATATCCGTTTCACTCCAGCACCTACTTATCCAAGAAGTTGATCAAAGCATGACATGTATTCATTGTGTGAGAAAAGCATGTTTAACTACAGTAGCGAGATCTTGGGCACCTTTAAACAGACTGACTGTTTTTAACCACCAATTTTATTAAACAGGCTCCTTACCAAACATAATCTTTATAGGACAATAGTCTAGAGAACATTTTGTGAAACATATTTATGGCATACTAAAGAAGAGGTGTCAAATTAGAACTAGAAAAACCCTATTGGCAATGATGAACTGTTTTGAGGCTTCTTGTTATTTGTTAATAGTAGAAGAGGTGACCCCAATCATTTACTCAGATTCAATTTTTAACTTTAGTCCACAGCATTAAAATAAATTTCCTTTCCAATCTTTATTTTGTATTTTTAAACTCATGGTGATCACTGTTCAGAAACAGACTGTGTCTAAAGAAATCAGACAGCTGATTCGATTTTAAGTTTTCATGTGCTGGATACATTACTCCCATATACTAGGGATACTTCTCCAGCCTAGTAAATAGATTTATGGCTTACCGCACCACAGAGTACTTATTAACAGTATAGGTTACTTCCAGCCATGTTGTCATATGCTGTCTAACGCTACAGCCAGTGATTGTATATCTGTACAGTGCACCTGTCTTGTAGGTGTACTTGATAAAATGGACAGTGTGTGTAGTTACAAGACAAATGCAAAGTTACTGGATTCAGTAATGTATCCACTGAATGTAAGCACATACTAAATGTATAATGCACCCTGAAATGTGCTTTGAGTTTGCAGATAGTGAGTAACTGGTAGTTTGGGATAGATAATACAGATTTAAAAAAAATACATGGCAAATGTAATTAATAGCAACTTGAACACATAAAACATGTCTTTCAATCTCTTTCACTGTCCCCATCATCATCATTGTCTTCTGTTGATCTGTTCGGCTCGTTCACATCAAGCAGGCCAGAGAAAAAGTCCCCTACTCCACCAAATGCTTTATTGCTAAGTGCCTTGAGACGGCCATCTTTTTTCTTCTGTTGTCGGTAATCGTTGACCCTCATGGCAAAGAGTCCTGAAATGTCCCAGAACTTGATGAGCTGATCATGAGCGCAGCTGGCAAGAAAGCGTTTGTCCCATGAGCAAGCAATTTCCTCGATGGGCTCACCGATGTGCTGCCCTACACTGCCAACAACCCGATTGGGCAAGATATTGACAGCTCTGCAGAGGAGGTAAAGTATTATAATCAATATATCAAATGCAGAAAAAAAGCACAATCCAATGTATGATGTGTGGACAATTATGGATGTGTAAAACACAATTAACACACAGCTAACAGAAAAAATTACAAAGCTAACCATTCTGAATTCACTTAAATAAATCTTTATGGCAACTACTGCTTTTCGATGTATGCACGCTGGTATAATTGTTTAGTAAAAACTATTTTCTCTTTCCTTGTGTGTCCTCATAATATATAGAGGCCATGCAAATGAAGCAGAACAATATAACAGGGTTCATACAGCCATCACTTAGTTAAAATAAAGGAAGCATTTTTAAGCACCAAAATTAGATTTTCAAGGAATTCACAGGAGTACAGTCAGGTCCATAAATATTTGGACATTTACAAAGCTATTGTTATTTGAGATGTCTACTACAGTATACTGGAGTTTTAAATAATAAATCTGAGTTCAAAGCAGATCTTTAGCTTTAATTTGAGGGTACTGACATCCAAATTGGGGTAAAAAAGAGAAGTTGTCTCTCCAGGAAGACAATGGGACAGAAATTTATCCAAACCTTTGGTGTTATATCACCAAAAACACTTTAATTTCAAACACATAAAATCTGAATATTACTCAGGACATTCAGAATCTCCTTTTTCATATACTGTGTTGTTTCTGTGATAATTGCATGCTCCATGAATGTGTAATACCGCTGTGTTTCTCAAAGGTACAGGGAACTCAACAACTTGGTCATGTTTGGTTTTGTATGCATTGTAAAATCATGCTTGGAACTTTGGAGTATGTTCTATGAATGCATAACACAACACATTGATGATCTACGCATTTTATGAACATACAAAAAGTTCCCCACACTTCAGGCCACCCCAGGACTTCCCTTTGAACAACAACCAATCAGCACCACTGAATGAGGAGAGTCAGGAACACTGACCTGCCCCATTACACCTCAGTTTAAAATCCAGAACCTCACAAACATCTGTGAGTTGGCCATCTCTGCACATGCTGACGCAACTGAGGCTACGTCTGGACCACTGGCGCGAGTTCCACTGAAAACTGTCCATACGGAGCCAAAAGCTTTTATCCGTAATCCCTGGAAAAGCAGATGTGATGCTACGGCTAAATGTTCAGCATGATTTCTACTTCACTGTGCCACACTGTGGACTGTTTCTCTGTGCTCCCTTTTGATGCCATGGCTGACTACACTTATGTTGATTCACAGATCAGAACCAAAGACACCATCAGAGCATTGCTATAAAGCTTCTCCACGTACCTTCTGAAACCTTCATAGTTTAGCTAGAATTAGTACATTAAGTAGATCCACTCTTTCCCATTTTACATAAGATCCAAACAGCTGCCTGATTTCACTGTGTATGTCTGCCAATAAGTTTAGTTCCACTCATTATCCAATCATCTATCAATTACCTTCACTACATTTGTATAAATTGTCAGTTGCCTTATATTTTGTATTATATTGATGCATACCTTTCTTATTCTTATTAAACATTTTGTTTTACCTGTATGTTTCTTGTCACAAATGAATTCTATAGCTATCAACAGATTCACCTAATCTGATGTCAAATTAATTCAAATATCCTTCAGATACTAGGCAAATTATTATGATTTCTTATCATGGTGATGTAACCATCATCAAGTCGTATCTCATTCTGAGATTATTTTGTACATTGGACTGGTGCCCCGTTTAATAGAATTATTATTATTAAAATAAATAATCATTTTAACATTTTATTTAATAGTAGTAATTTATCCACATTACATACCCAGAAACCACAAAATGTAAACCACTGGTAAATCTCAAAAACAGGAAGGCCAGATTAGATTTTTGCCAAAATCATTTAAAAAAAAAAAATAAAAAAAATAAAGCCCGTACAATCCTGGAGCAACATCCTATGGACAGATAAGACAAAGATCAACTTGCACCAACTTGCATCAACTTGGGAAGACAAGAGTATGCACAAGAGAAGGAACTGCTCATGCGCTGAAGCATACCATCTCTTACAGCGTGGACATGTATTGGTGCCAGTGGAACTGATTCCCTTGTATTTCTTGATGTGACTTGTATTTCTTTGATGGCAAAAGCAGTAGGATGAACCCTTAACTGTATAGGGCTATTCTCTGCTCAGATTCAGCCAAATACTTCAAAACCCATTAGAAGGCACTTCACACTGTATTTGGACAATGACCTGAAGCATACTTCGAAAGCAACATTTTTAAGGCAAAGAAGTGGAATGTTCTGCAATGGCCAAGTCAGTCACCTGACATGAATTCAATTGAGCATGCATTTCACTTGCTGAAGGAAAAACTGATGGCAAAAAAAAAATGCCCCAAAAGAAAGCAGAAACTGAAGAGAACTGCACTGGCAGAGCATCACCAGGGTAGAAACCCAGCATCTGGTGATGTCTATGGGTTCTAGACAAAGGATTTGCAACCGAGCATAAAAAAAATGACAATTTAAATTATAATTATGTTAGTTTGCCCAATTATTTTTGGTCCTTTAAAGGGGGGACCACACATAAAAAGTGCTGTAATTTCTACACCATTTACCCAATTTGGATGTAAATACCTTCAGATTTTAAGCTGAAAGCTCTTTGAGAATAATGAATATGAGCTATTTCAACTCCAATATACATGTGTATGTGGTAAACAGCTAAAATAAAAATAACTTTGTCAATGTCCAAATATTTATGGTCCTGACTCTATGTTTTTTATATGATAGAAATGGCACTTTTTTTTTAAAAGCTTTTAAAATGTATGTAAATAAAAAGAATACACAAGAAACCACATTCAGACAAGTACCAGCTGAGGGTGAGTGAAGTGGTATAGGCAACACTGAACTCTTACACATTATTAATACAAATTTCTCTATGACAACCATTTGATGACATGAGTTAAAAATTATTCTCAAACTGAAGAATGACCACGTTTCTTTGTTGGCTCCATAACTACAAAGTATCTCTGTATCACTAATAACTGTAACTAACTCAAACCACCATTTCTTCGAATGACCTTATAAACATCAATTTCCAAAGCCACTATGTGGTTGTGTGTTGAAATGAAGCTTTAGACATCACTGGTCACATGTTTTGTGTGAATAAATCAAGCCCCTATACAGTGCTCTGAAGCAAAGAGTGTTTTTTTGACACATGCCTTGGAGTTTCACTATCAAGAGTGACATCTATTAGGTGATAACATTTATTATATGACTTAAACGTTTTATACACTTTAATTTTGTGTAATTGTTTTGTAGCTTGGTGCAACATACAAATGACCATAATGCTAGACTATAGTTCATTAACTATAATAAAAAAAAATTGGGGGATGTCAAACTTAGCTTAGACAGGAGAAGAGGAAATCTACCTGAACTAAGAAATAGCAAAAAAGAAGTTTAGTAATTCTGGCTTCCCATTTCAGAAAACAGGAACTTAAAATACAATGCAAATGGGAATAAAATAGTAAAAGAAAGTACAATATTGTAACTACAATTTCTAGGAACAGCCAGCAGTTTGAATGCTGTTTATTTGCTTCAGTTTTGTGCACTGCAGTGTTTTGTCCCTCTGTATGTCCCCTTACCTGATGACTCCATCCATAGAGGCAGTACACAATATGCTGTCTGTAATTGGTACGATGCAGTCCACAGTCTCTGCCTGGAGGGCAAATCGATCACTAGTTGCTCCAAATCCATTCCAGTTGAAAATGTAGAGCATCCCTTCGCTGGAGCCACACACCACTTTTCGACCATGCTGTGATTCATGAAAAGAACACAGACAGGTGAAGTTTTCACATTTGTTTCTTCTTAAATATCATTATCATTCTAGCATTATGCTTATGTTTAGGTGATGTTGCTCTTTCTTGAGCTACAGTCTTGACAGGTTTCATGCTTATACTTAAATTATATCCTCTTAATAGTTAACAGCAGAATTGATTACATAATTAAAATTCAACAAACAAAAGCTATAGCTGTTTTTTATTTTAATCTAAAATTACAAATCTGGCTGGCTGTGGTCCTCATTGGACTGGTGAAAATGACATTGAATCTAATTGGAAAAATTAATAAGGTGTGCGTGTGTATGTCACCTTCATAATGGACACAGAAGTGAGATCTCCATCCTGGATTTCAGAGAGCAGTTCAAATCTTCTCTTTTTTAAATTGATCACACCCATAGTTCCATCACCACTAAAGACAGCAACCCAAAAAATAAGACAAAATCAACAGGGGGAAAAAAAAAAGCCGTGATTTGAAAAAGGCCATTTTGTGACACATGGAGACAAGACATATTTAGAAATAATTTTGGCAAATATTAAAACTGAAAGGATCCAAAAACTGTTCAGAGGCAGAAAGGGCAATACAAGTTATTAGAGAATGTTTATATCAGATTCAGACCTTTGAACTGATAACATTTATTTTTTACTAATGATATTTTAACATACACTATTTCATAATTTTTATTGCCCATGATAATGAATGAGCCTGTGAAAACTAACCCAATAAATGTCTACTTGCTATAAATAAAATTTCATTGACTTCATTTTGTCTTAAGGGCATACAAACATTTTAATTTGACTGTACTTACAATTATTGATTCAGCAGATGTTCTTATTCAAAGAGCCAAATGGGCTGATTAAAACTGATTAAAATCCAGGCACACACACACACATACACAATCACATGCTACTCTGCCCACTTCATTCTTTGAGTAAACACACTCCTACAAACTATT
>CM075017.1:13763339-13786510 GCA_037576675.1 Pangasius sanitwongsei | reverse complement strand
AAGCCAGAATGTTAAGCTATTGAACAAAACCTTTTTTGTGTCATATCTGTGATTTGTTTGTTTGCTATAAAGTAAAATAGCTGGGTGAACATCCTCTAAGTGTGTGTCACTAAATCTTACTTTGCTGAACAAGATGCACTGTTGTGTTGAATAAAGTAAAATTGTAATAACATAACTAAGTGTGTCACTAAATCTTACTTTGCTGAACAAGATGCACTGTTGTGTTGAATAAAGTAAAATTGTAATAACATAACTTGTTCAGCCAAAACTACCTCAGAACTACATGGAATAGATAAGAAATATACACTGAACAGATGCAGCTAAAATTGAGTCAACTTTAAATTGCTTGTTCAGTCTTGATGAATATAATTATATTATGAAAACTCAAAAGGCCTATTATAATCAGACACTCAAGAGGTTTTAATGCTTACAGCAAAATGTCCCATCCCAAAATGTGGCCAACAAAAAGGCAATGCTTTCAGCAGAAAAGTGATTTTATTTCTTTATTTAAAACTTAAACTTTTATTAGCAAAATAACATTATAATTATATAGAGAAACAAGACCAAATTGCAACTTCAACAACGTCAGGTTTCAGACTGCATTCTGCCTTTTGGCCACCTGATGGCAACCCTGAGGACCTTCTATTAGAGCTCCAGTTAATGTGTTTCAGCTGTGCCTCATTTGTCTGTGTACTTAAGTTGCCCTGTTGTTAGAGTGTTTGCTCAGTCTTTGCCTTGGTTTTTGCTTTGTGTAAGTCTCTGCCCTGCTCTTCTGCTTTTTGTCTTTTTTTTTTTTTTTATACTATCTTGCTAGTTCTTTTTTTATGGACTGTTACTGTTAAAATCCTGCCTTGGATCTTTGCCCTGTTTTTTGTATTTTGTTTCCTTCATGGAATTTTTGCCCCAGCTTTTGTGTTTTATCTTTTGATGTCTTCTGAGCTTTGCATTGTTTTGAGGTTTTTTGCTTGCCTGTTTTTTTCCCTTTTGGATTTTTTGCCTTTTACTACCAGTCATCCTGCTGTCATTCCTGGCCATTTTTTGCACTTCCCCAATTAAACC
Organism: Pangasius sanitwongsei; assembly: GCA_037576675.1. NCBI lineage: Eukaryota > Metazoa > Chordata > Actinopteri > Siluriformes > Pangasiidae > Pangasius > Pangasius sanitwongsei. The sequence continues at coordinate 13,785,451 of CM075017.1, read as the reverse complement.
ATTCAACCTACTCCTATACCAGCCTCTGCTTTTGGGTCCTCTTATCTGTGTTTAGCTCCATCAGTAGAACATTAGACCTGCACCCAGAGATCCTGGGTTCGTTATCCTGCTCTGGTCCTGACAAACAGTTTGTCAAAAAGATAATAACAAAATCTTTTTTCCCCATAAAAGTCACAAAAATATGAACATGTTGTAATAAACCTACAACACAATTACACAGTTAAACAAGAAAAATCCTTCATTGCATGAACCTAAATCAATGACAGAAAAAACACAACATTAACATGTAAAATGATTCAAAAGACTACCAGTTGAATATGCTACCTGGCTACATTAAATGAGAAACATTTGTAATTCCATATGAAACTGAATGGTTATCAGAGTCTAGTAATAAAATGTTCCTGTTAGCTGAGCAAGAATGGTAGTTAACTAGCTGAATGAGCTCATTAATAATCTAGCTGGTTTTAAGTAATCTAGTTTATGTCTTGTTACCCTTGAACTGAAAAGACAAGAATCAGCTGGCTGATCTAATTACCAACTAAATTATATCAGGTATGTATTTAAAAATATACTTAGCAGTATTCAAGTGTGAGGGATATGTTGGTGTTTTTGAAGTTCACTGAAAACTATGTCCTGATTTGGTGGCTGCTCTTAAGTAGATTGTGCCAGCTAGGTCTAACTAGCTGGTGTTGGAAAAGGTGTATTTTCCTGCATGTTTTGTTTCAAGACTGAATAATGAAATCATTTAGACAGTTAACTGACAAATTAATCTAACAAACTTCGCTGGCTGACCTTTTCTGTAGACTACGGTTGTCTCTCCTCTCATGCAAAATACGAGGGAAAAACATGCACACAACACTCCATTCTCACAGCAGACTAATCTTTGTTCACAGAATGTGAACAAGATGACACATTTAATTCCAAAACTATTCAGAAATTGTCACCAGTTCCACCCAAATAAAGGAAAATATGTCTGACCAAAAGTTTGGTACAAAACAGAGATTAGTTGTGAGGCTCTACCGCAAAACAGTGAATCTGGTTTGTAATTGAAGAGACATTATAAGAAAAATGAACTTTATAAAACAAACATCTACATTAAAGACCAGTTTTGGTTAGGGAAATGTCAAAAGTAAAATTGCATTAATTTCAGTAAGATTTGGCACGATGCATGAAAGAAAAGTACACCGCCAAAAGCTGGTCCAACACAGACCTACAAGTAGAAAATACACAAATCTGAGGCAAACATCAATGGAAAAAAAGATAAAATCTTTAAAATATTAGAAGCACTTACTAGAGCAAATGGGGGGAAAAATACTGCAAGGCAGGTAACATGCCTTCATTCAGTATTCCTACACTTACGGCACTCCACTGGTGACATCCCTGCTAAAAGGGAAATTATATCATAAAACTAGAATTTAATGTATTATTTCTTATGGTATGTAGTATTCTGTTGCAATGGACTATCCGCAGAATCACTTACTGTCCACATTTTAACAGTTTTCCTCTTTTCACCTGAATGCTATAATACCCAGAATGTAATACGCAAATACATAATTCAACCACTGGGAATCCCTACTCCATACATAATTCAACCACTGGGAATCCCTACTCTCAGCCCTATTTTCACTAACCCCACTCCTGACTAGGTTGCAGACATGTGCTCCAACCCATCTCTGTTTCCCCCTCTCACAGACCCAGAAGCTCTCATGCAAAAACCAGAGGCCAAACTACCAGTAACCTCATCTACCCTCCTCTGTTGTCTCAGTCTCAAACAGTGGTGGTAAGTGGGTTCTGGAATTGTCTGCTGTAAAGAAAGCTGATTTCATCTCAGCTTTAGCTTCCTATTACTCTCTTGACTTTCTGGCACTAACTGAGACCTGGATCTCTCCTCAGAACTCAGCACCGGCTGCCCTATCCTCTGCTTACGCTTTCTCTCACACTCCACAAGAAGCTGGCAGGGGTGGTGGTACAGGTCTGCTGTTGTCTGGGAAATGGTGCTTCACACATCTCTCCCTGTCTCATCTCAACATCTCATCCTTTGAATTCCATGCAGTTACAGTTACATTCTCGTCATTGTCATCTACTGCCCCCCTGGTCCCCTAGAAGACTTTCTTGAAGAATTGGACATGCTCCTCAGAATTTTCCCTACTTACAGCACCCCTCTTACTGTCCTTGGAGACTTTAACCTCTCCTCTAACAAGCTTCAGTCCTCTTGCCTTCTACCTCTTCTGCATTCCTTCTCCTTGATATTCAACAGTTCCCTTCCCACACACAAGGGAGGAAATGCGCTGGACCTGGTCTTCAGCCACCCCTCTCCAGCTACAGATATTAGTGCAACCCCACTCCACATCTCCGATCATCACTTGATATCCTTCACCATCACCCTCCTTATCCTGCCTAAAACCAACTATCAATACTTCTCTCCTACTCTTCAATACATCCACACTATCTCCCCTTTCTCCATAGCTTCATGCACCCTATCATCCCTTCCAAACCCTGACTCCTTTTACTCCTTACCATTGGAGTTAGCCACAGACAGCCTCATCCATGGACCTCCTCAGCCCTCTATCTTCTAAACCCTTCTAAACCTGTTGCCCTGTTCCTTGGCTATCAGATGTGTTACACAGTAAACAGAGAGAATTAAGAACAGCAGAGAAAGTGGAAGAAATCACAACTTGACACAGACTCCTACCATGCTCTCAAGCTCCACAAAATCTTTTCTTCACTACTCAACCCACTGGCTCCTCCTGCTCCATCCTCCCTGACTGCTGAAGACTTTGCCACTTTTTATGATGGGAAGATTGAAAAAATCTGCCAGACCTTCATTTCTATCCCAACTCCTACACTACACACTAAGGATTCCCCTTCTCCATCACTGGCACATTTTTCTAAACTAGCAACAGAAGAGATCCTGCAAATCATCTTTACCTGCAATCCTACCACCTGCCCATTGGCTCCAATCCATTCCACAATGCTCCAGACCATCTCACAAGACCTCTTCCCCTTCATCACTACTATCACCAATGGCTCCATAACCTCTGGCCATGTACCAACTGCATTCAAGAGAGCAAGGGTTATTCCCATCCTGAAAAAAACCCGACTCTGGATCCCTCCAACATCAGCAACTACCGACCGGTATCACTTATCTCTTTTCTTTCTAAAATCCTTGGGCAAACTGTCTACAATCAACTGTCTCTCTATCTCTCACAGAACAACCTCCAAGATCCTAAACTGGCTTCAAAGCGGCACATTCCACAGAGACTGCCGTTTTGGCCGTCACTGAGAAGCTACATGCTGCTAGATCAGCCAAACCATCATCAATCCTCATCTTCCTTCACCTTTCAGCAGCATTTGACACAGTGAACCACAAGACTCTCTTGTCCACCCTCATGAGTCTTGGAACTCGTGGTGCAGCGTGGCAATGTTTTGCTTCCTACCAGGAAAGTTGGTTATATCAGGTGATGTGGAGGGGATCCAAATCTGCTACCTGCAGACTCTCCACTGGTGTCTCACAAGGCTCAGTACTTGGTCCTCGTCTGTTCTCCCTCTATACTCGATCTATGGTGTGGTCATATTCTCACATGGGTTTTCATACCACTGCTATACGGATGACACTCAACTCATCCTCTCCTTTCCTCCCTCAGATACTCATGTTTCTGCTCAGATCTCAGCATGTGTAGCAGACATCTCATCATGGATGACAGCTCATCAGCTGAAAGTTAATCCCAGCAAAACTGAACTGCTGTTCACCCCAGGTGATTTATCCCCATGTCAGGATCTTGCGATCTCCTTGGACAACTCTTTGATCTCACCTTCAACTACTGCACGCAACCTTGGGGTAACCATGGACAATCAACTGTACTTTTCCTCTTACACTGCTAATCTGACATGCTCATGTCGATTATTCCTTTATAACATCAGAAGGATTCGTCCATTTCTATTCACACAGGCCACTCAGGTGCTTGTTCAGTCCCTTGTCATTTCAAGATGAGACTACTGCAACTTGCTTCTGGCAGGTCTGCCTCTGTGTGCCATTAGACCTCTGCAACTGATCCAGAATGCAGCTGCACGACTGGTTTTCAACCTTCCTAAGTTCTCCCACACCATATTCCTGCCACTGGCTTCCTGTAGAATTTTAAAACACTGATGCTTGCCTACAAAGCCAAAACAGACTAGCACCCATTATCTCAAAGCACTTATCACATCCCACACTGCACTACACTCCCTCCGATCCTCTAGCACTGCTCGACTGGTCCCACCATCTCTCAGGGTACAAGGAAGGTATGCATCAATACTCTTCTCTGTTCTAAGATAGAAGAACTAGCTAATCTCTGTTAGCAAAGGCTTGTCTTCCCCCATGTAACTACTAGTAAGATGGCTAGTAAAGTTGCTAACACAAAGGTAAATAATCATGTAACTTTGCTAGCTAACATTATGGGAGCTGCTTGTGTTGTTGTTAATTTCAGTTATTTGGCTCAGTGTAATTTTGAAAGACTTAGAATTGCTCTCTGCTTGTCTCCTGTTGCTCTTCTCATTGGTTCTCTAGTTCTTGTATTCCGGCTCTACCATGTATGGTTGGATGTGTCAGTGTGCAACAGTAAATTAAAAAAAAAATCCTGATCCATCGAGTGATTTCTGTCATTTGAGTAATCCATTCAATAATTCATTTATAAAGCAAAGTGATTGCCTACTAGCAGTAGCCCGCTAGCTATCTGGCTTCCCTGAATATACCATTATCTAGTGAGCACCACCCCCAAGAAGACTCTGCAGAAGAAGTCTCTGGAGGCAGGTGGAATGTCAGCAGAGCTCTGGGCTTACATTTAATTTTTTACTGTGTTTTTCAGTGCACTTCTCAAAGACTCCACAAAAAGGGACAAAACAACAGAAAAGGGGCCATCACTAGCTCGTGGCTTTCGCCCCGTTCAAGTTCAAGGTTCATGTTCACACTCTGCACGTGTGGGGGTGTGTATGTCTTGCAAACTCTCTCTCTCTCTCTGGTTATGGGCCTTACTGAAAGCACAAAGAAACACACATAAGTAGACTGGCGGTAATAAAACACAGTTGAGAATCATGATGTGTTGCCTGCCGATTCAACTCGCTTCCTCTCCGTCTGCAGCTGACGCTCAACCACGCCCCCACTGCTAAATAATCTAGTGCTCCCTTTTTAATGAGGTCAGTCAGCGATGTGGTGATATCCGAAAAATTAGGTACAAACCTCCAATAAAAGCCTGCCAGCCAGACCCATGAACTGCCTAACCCCCTTTTTAGTCTTGGGTCTCAGGCAGGCTGCAATCTCTGCTGTGTTAGGTGAATTAAGCTTTGGAGTTTTGCTCTCAGGTCCAGAACATACTAGAAGGTCCCTCTTCCCAATTTTCTCTAATGTCATCTAAGACTGCGCCCATACTATAATTCAAATAGGGATGGAGGCTTGTGGGACCTCTCATACTGCAAACAACAGGGGCTCAAGACAGTTATCCCAATTCCGAGCATCATCTTGAGTGATCTTATGAATCATATTTTTAAGTGTTTGATTAAACCATTCAGCCCATCTGTTTGCGGATGGTAAATCGATTTGTACCAGTGTTTAATCCCTAATAATTTGTACAGTTCATGAAGAGTGTGTGAGACATAAAAGATGTGCCCTTTTCAGTCAGGATCTCTTTTGGTATTCCGACTTGGGAGATATCATTTGAAGCTCATGTAAATAATATTACTAGGATAGCCTTCTTTCATATCAGAAATATTGCTAAGATAAGAAATATAATGTCACTACATGATACAGAAAAAAATATTTCATGCTTTTACCACCTCGAGATTTGATTATTGTAATGCCTTACTGTCTGAATGTTGCAGTAGGTGCATAAAGAAGACCCAGTTAGTACAGAATGCAGCAGTGAGAGTCTTTACTAGAACCAGAAGATCACCACATCACCCCTATCTTATTCACCTGCACTGGCTCCCAAACAAATTTTGTTATGAATATAAAATACTACTACTGACTTATAAAGCACTGAATGGTCTCGCACCTCAGTACCTGAGCGAACTTTGGGTCTTTTATGATTCGCCATGCTACTTCAATCAAAAGGTGCAGGCTACTTGTTGGTAGCTCAAATAGTGAAGGCTACAGCAGGGGGCAGAGCTTTCTCTTACAAAGCCCCACAATTATGGAACAGCCTTCCAGTTATTTTGTTTAAGTGTTTAAGTCCTTGGCTGAATAAAAATAGATGTGGACAAATTTGTTGTTACCCTTCCATGAAAAAGAAGAACCCACAACTATCTCTGAAATAATTTGAAACTGACAAAAGTTAATGGCATCAATCACTGTTAATTCCATGTTTAACACAAATCAGACATTACTTTTGATTTTCAATTAAACTGAATATTTTACATAATGAATCAAAAGAAAAATGACATGGACAAAACAGATGGTACCCTTAACTTAATATTTTGTTGCACCACCTTTACAAGGAGACTTCTATATCAGGTAACAGGTACTTTGGCCCACTCAAACTGCTCTAACTGTCTGAGGGTTGAAGGGTGCCTTCTGCACACTGCATTTTTCAGATCTTTCCACAGATGTTCAATAGGATTAAGATCAGGGCTCATAGAGGGCCATTTAAGAAGAGTCCAATGTTTTTTTCCCAGCCGTTCTTGAGTGCTTTTAGCTGTGTGTTTTTGGGTCATTATCCTGTTAGAGGACCTAAGACCTGTGACTGAGGGAGAGCTTTCTGACACTGGACAGTATGTTTCTCTCCAGGATGCCTTGATAGCCTTGAGCCTTCATTGTGCCCTGCACAGATTCAAGGCTCCCTGTGCCAGATGCAGCAAAGCAGCCTCAAAATTCCAGCAAATTCCAGTCTGGATTTTTTATGTTTTCCTTTCAATAATGGTGTTCTCCTGGGTCTTCTTCCATGGAGCCCATTGTTGTTTAAAATGCGACGGATGGTGCGATCAGATAGTGATGTACCTTGACCTTGGAGTTCAGCTTGAATGGCTTTCGATGGTTTCCTTGGCTCTTTTTGTACCATCCGCACAATCCTTCTGATCAACCTGGGGTTGCATTTCTTCTTGCGGCCTTGTCCTGGGAGGTTGGCTACAATCCCATGGACCTTATACTTTTTAATAATATTTGCAGCTGTAGTGACAGGAACATCAAACTGCTTGGAGATGATCTTATAGCCTTTACCTTTAAGATGGCTATCTACAATTTTCTTTCTGGGCTCCTCAGACAACTCTCTCCTTTGCTTTCTCTGGTCCATGTTCAGTGTGGTGCATACAATGATACCGACCTACACAGTGGCACGTTTTCTCTTTAAATAGGCTGATTGGCTGTTACAGATAGGCTGATTGGCTGTTACAAAGATTGAAGACACCTGTGGCACTTAGTGAAACATTTAGTTTGAAACATGATTAGAATGCAATGATTTCTAATCTTTTTAGGGATACCAAGAAATCTGTCCAGGCTGTTTTAGATTCTCTTGGTAAAATAAACAATAAGTAATTTCTCTTCACAATTTTATTGGTTTAATCTATCACATACCATTGGCAGGCAGGTATATATGAGACTATTGCTTTTGGTTTAATCACTTTTCAAGAGCATTGAATCTTTGTTTCAAAGAACTGTAAGGGTACCAACAAATTTGACCACATCTGTATTTGTTTAGACAAAACTTTTCTGAATATTTTTTTTCTTAGATAAAGGAGCAGATCTGGGTTCACGGGCATAGAGTGTTGTGGTAAACTGTGATGTTTGGATGCTGTTGCCCCCCTTCTCTCACGCATTCACTCAGGTTTGCTGACAGTGGAGTGGCTGGCCGTTTTATGTCCCAGGGTGCCCTCATGTCTGTGTTACCTTCTGGCTCTCTCTTTTAGCTATGCTGTCATTGCTAGTCTTGCTGGAGTCCCTGCTTGCACTCTGTACCTATTCTTTAACCATTATGTGACAGTTAGCATACCTAACACTCTCTCTCTCTCTCTCTGTCTCTAGCTTACACATGCTATTCCTGAGATGCCACTGATCCTGACTCCTTCTGCTCTCCGGATCTGCCCAAGCCATCCTGATGCCCTATTTCTGCTTGGATTTCTCATCATTTGGAAACCACTCGCTGCTGAACAGCCTAAAGTGACATGAGATTACTGTGGATGGTACCACTTAGAAACCATGAAGATGGCTTTGGACTTTAACTGATATGAACAGTTTTGCTACGATAACTTAGGACTACAACTGCTTTGATAGCTTTAGGACTGCAATACACGCAAACAGTTTTGCACTCAAGTGTCAATCAGTTAACAGCTTCAACAAACTAGGTAGAGGTGAGAGAAGGAGAGAGCAAGAAAAGGGAGGGATGTGTGGACCAGGGGCCATGGCCAATGATCCTCCACCAGCTGAACAGCTTTGTCCAGGGACACAGCTGGAGAAGTGGCGGGTTGCAGCAGCTTCTGGAGTGCCCATCAGCTCTCAGCCTTCTTCTGCCTGAGGGCTTCCAAATGCAGCTGCTGCTTGTGAAGCAGGTTGAGAAGTGATTGTTGTTGGGTTTGGTGGAGGCTGGCGAGGGACTTCATGGTCTTGCCAAGTGGGGAGTCCTCTCAGCTCCCGGAACCTCGAACATGCCCCCACTGCCACTCTCATAATTTATAATATTCATAAATTAGAATGTTTTAGGCTCTGCATAATACTTTCACTGTCAATGCAGCCTTATTGCTGTACAAAGTGATGTTTTATATCTTAATCGCATTTTTAAATGTTAACTTGTACAGCCGATTTGCACCCAATTATTAACTTAGTTCTTTCAGTTTATCAATATAATTAGGAATAAAATGCATAATTTTACACTTTGATAAAAATACAAGATGTGGCTCCTGAGTGGCACAACAGAAAAGCATTCACCCTTTTGTAGAAAGATTGAAGTTTGAATTCTGACAATGACAATTGGCAGGTGACTGAATTGGTGAAAAATGGGTGATTAAAAAGCATTGCTTCCCTGTGAGCATGTGTACAGAATAGGGGTAGGTGATCTGGCAAAACTATCATATCATCAGATAAGTCTTTCCAGCACTTAGTTGTTTTCTCATACTTATTGCCTTTTTCATATGCAATTGTTTACATCAGTGCTGTTTCTGGCTGTGGTGCTGTTACCTGTGTTATCTTGACCTCAGTACACTCTTTAGGGTGCTTTCTTTGGTTAAACAAATTCATTGCATTTCCAATATGCCAATCTTGCAGTCAGGATGAGAGTCCCTGATGACCCCAGAGAGGTGATTGAGGCACTGGAGTGTGCCCTGGCAACACTGGTGATTGGACGAGGCGAGAAGAGGGAGCCTTTTGTTAGCCTTTGACATTTCCCCGCTTCCCCCGGCGCCCGGATCCAAGCAACAGTGGAGATGGCAGAACTCACAAGAGCCACCCCGCCTACACCTCACCAAGGGACGAACCCATGCCAATCGACCCAGCGCCATCACCGACTCCCTGGGCCAACAAACCCTAGTTAGCTGGCTGCACCCTCCACAGAACTATTTCTATTCCTTACAAATACATGGCAGGCCTGTCCCAGCCCTCCTCAATTTGGGGAGTACAGTCGTGCTCTCCTGGCCGGCGACTTGCCCCATGCTACCAAGATGTGTGGGAGCCTCTCGGTCTCCTGCATGCATAGAGATGTCAGGGAGGTCCCCGGGTCAGGGATCGTCAGGGTGTGTGGCCATTGCTGGTGGGGAACTCTCAGTGTCACTACTCCTGGGGAGGGACTAGTCAGGGTTCTGAGCAGTTCCACCTGCCTTCACCGGGCAGCCAGACCCAGCCGATGGAGAAGACGGCCACAACGAAGCTCTCCTCAGGTTCAGGCCGCTTACCTCGTCCCCGAAGAAGATAAGGCTGATGCGGGAGCGGAAGATGAGCCCAATAATTTGTCTAACCCTGTCCCCTCTGTCTACCACCAGGTAACTTGCGAGGACAACTTCGGGCGTGAGCAGAAGCAGGACGACCACCTGAAGCATTGCTGGATCCAGGTGCTACCAGAGGGCTGACGTGCCGCTGCCAACATCTTATTTCCGGATCAGAGACAGCCTCCTCTATTACCATGCTGAGCGGTGGGGTCAATCCTGTGACTTCTTAATAGTCCCCCACTCCATGGTGGATGTGGTAATGCACCTGGCCCACTCGCACCCCTTGGGCAGTCACTTGGGTGCCTGCAACATGCTAGAGAACTCAGAGACCATTTCCACTGGCCCGGAATGGAGGCAGAAGTGAGGAACTTCTGCCGGCGGTGCCGTCAGTGCCAACGAAACTCACCCAGGAATGCCATGCCCGCCTCGCTCATCCTGTTCCCCATTATTGGTCTGTCCTTCAAGAGGGTTGGCATGGATCTGGTAGGGCTGCTCCCAAAGTCCATCTGGGGCAATGAATACATCCTCGTCACCATGGACGACGCCACCTGGTATCCAGAGGTGGTTCCCCTCCGGAAAGCCACCTCCCGGAATATCACCAGGGAACTCGTGTTTCTCTTCAGCTGTGTGTTGATCCGGAAGGACCTCTTAACTGACCAAGGCACGCCCTTTAATCTCTAAACTAATCTCTGATCTCTGCCAGCTGTTGCAGTTAAACATCTTAAGACATCAGTGTACCACCTTCAAACTGATGACCTGGTAGAGCACTTTAACCAGATGCTCAAGAGGATGCTACGATGTCTGGTGGACGAGGTAGGGAGAAACTGGGACCTGCTCCTACCTTACATCCTGTTCGTCTTCTGAGAGACTCCCCAGGCGTTCACGGGCTTTACCCCATTCAAGCTTCTCTTCAGTCGAAGGTCTCGAGGACTGCTAGATGTGTCCAAAGAAGCCTGGGAAGAACAGCCATCCCCATACCGCACTCTCATCGAGTACATCCAGGAAATGCAGGAACAGATCGACCAAGTAACCCCCATTGTCCAATAGCACATGAAGGAGGCACAGGCAGAGCAGCTCAACCACAGGAGTTCCAGCCCAATGACTGAGTGCTCCTCCTACTCCCATCAGCCATCTGCAAATTCCTGGCCCATTGGCAGGGCCTATACATAGTCCTCGAGAGGGTGGGCCAGGTGAACTACTACCTGCAACAGCCCAGTAAGCTCCATGGCACTTAACTACATCATGTTAATCTGTTAAAAATGACTCCTTCCCAGCGCCTAGACCTATCAGTTTGCTGATGTGTTTTTGGTCTCTCCCTGACCCATCTAGTACAGCATGACATAAAAACCTCCTCGCGAGTGGTGATACGACAACGACCCTACTGTGTCCCCAAAGCCCACCACAAAGCTATTGAGGACAACGTTAGCCAGATGCTAAGAGATGGCATTATCAAAGAGTCCACCAGCCCCTATTCCAGCCCCATCATGGTGGTCCCAAAGCTCAATGGGAGTCTCAGGCTTTGTAATGACTTCCAGAAGCTCAACCAGGTGTTGGACTTTGATAACTATCCCCTCCCCCAAGTGGATGACCTCGTGGAACAGTGAAAGCCCACTTCATTTCCACTCTGGACCTCACTAAGGGATGCAGGTAGTCCTATCCCCAGACGCCAAACCCAAAACAGCGTTCAGCATAGCCAGTGGCTACTGGCAGTACAGGGTTCTCCCTTTGGGGCTCCATGATGCTACCGCGACATTCCAATGCCTTATGGACATCATCCTGCACACCCACCAGCAACTTGCGGCAGCCTATCTGGATAATGTCGTCCCACCACAGCAATGCTGATGGCCTTTATTGGAGGTACAGTCTCTGGACACAAACATCCCCGGCAGTAGTCTCAGAGCTGAGGGGGGTACTGTGGCAGCGGGCCTCCAATTCACGCATGTGAAAGGCTGCCTGCTCCTCGCACGACTGCCACCGAGGCTCTGAAGGGACGACACCACTTCAGCACTGATGTTGTGGAAAGCATGAAAGCACATGCCTATAAGGCAGGGCAGCTGAACAAAGCACAGCTGGAGACTAAGGCAGCGGCAGCTCTTCACCCTCACAGAGAAGTCAAGAGAGTGAAACTCGGGGTGGACACAGAAAGGTGAGCGCATTGTATTGTCACAGTTATGCTGGCTCGTCTCTATCTGTCCCCAGAATTGGAAGACAGCACTGGAAAAACCTCTCTCCCTCTACACAGTGCTCGCAGGACACCTCCAGACTCTGCACCGCCACACCTCCTCACTCCTCACCTGTGCCGCTGCACCCAGATAACAGCGACTCTCCTGCCATTTTCCTTACTACGCTCCACAGCCCAGAAAACTATCCACTCTCACTCTCTCTACACTAGCACCTCCTTTCCCCAACACTTCTACACTAAAATAATAAAATTCATGTGTGTTTGCACTAAATCCTTTTGTGCATTTGTGGTTGCATTTGCTCATTCACATGTTACAACTCAGCCAAAAATAAAATGCCTTTGCAATCCTGTTTGTGAACAATGTGAACAAGGCAGACTTTCAATCAGATACTACTGACCTTTTGATGCGGAGTGCAGGTTTTGGAGGAAATGCCGTTTTTGGTGTTTTGGTGGAAATGACGAAATGGTTTTAACCTTGTGATGGTAGTGTTGAAAATATGGAGGTCATAGCCTCAATGGTTAGGGCAAATTCTAACAATTGCCTAAAGTCCCTCCAGTAGTGTTTGACTGACTGCCTTGTTGACGGAGAAAACACAAACAGGGTTGAAAAGGCATTTTATTTTGTCAGAGTTGGAGCATGAGGATAAGAAAATGCAATTGCAGGAGGATTGCTGTGACTTTTTAAGTATGGCAGAATCACACCAGTTTAGACACTGAAAATGGAATGTCAATTAAGCTGTGTTTTAATTTTGGCAGCCACTGTATACTGTTGAAATTATAATAATAATGAAATTATTAATTTGCTATTACATATTTCAATGCTACTGAATTTAAATTATGTCTTAAATTATGGGCACACATGGGACATTTGAATAAAACTTTTTAAAGAATAATGTCCAGAGTATTTATTTTGGTTGCTTGGTAGATTTTACAGAGTTGAACCAATCATCACAGCCTGTATGAATTAGGGTTTTTTGGAACAGGATGAAAAGTGCCCATAACGGTGTGAGATCGTACAGAATACTATGACATTTTTGGCCACTGTTTAAAAAAATAAAAATACAAGATTTTGTGAATAACATCGAAAAAAAAAATTTTGAAAAAAAAATTTTTTTGAAAAAAAAAAGAATTAATATTTTGAGAATAAATTTGTAAAATTTCAAGAAAAAAGTCATAATATTACAAGAAAAAAGTAAACTAGTACATATAACATTTGTGTGTCAAAATGAAGGATGCTGAGAATTTTGTGAAGTTTTGTGAATTTTGTAAACTCACAGGCAGTGGTTGCCTTCAAGACTATCGATGGTTACATCTGTGTGCCCTTCAAAGAAGATGGGAGGGTAGACGAATAATAATCAGAATGATCCATCCAGATGTAGTGGAATCGCTCAGCAGCAAACCTCAGCATTATGCCTTATGGAATGGTACGATAAACTTAAGCCTTACGGTTAGTCATAAAGCACTGCTGTACTGTTATACCGATTAAGCATTTCTTTGTTTGTAAAGTAATGACGAGGCTGAAGTTGGCATTTCATTCACCAGCTTCTTATTCAGTTTTCCGTTCCACCTTTCCGTTCCACCGTCCAATACCCAGACTTGTGACCTGGTGCCATGAAGGGCAATCAAATTACTTATATAATTCAGTGAACACTGTGCATTAAAGAGGATAAATACGCTCCTTTCGTACATAATTTAAAAAAACATGACAGTTGCATATAAATACGGTGTTCACCGTATTGTATAAATACTCAATATGAAGAAACTTTATTGTAGGAATTTTTAATAATAGCCCTGTGAACTTGGCATTTGAGACTATAGAATACAGGCGAATTGCATTTTCTGCTTAGTTCCTATGCCATTATCTCCTGGTTTTCAAAATGTCTGAAAAATCTGAAGATTGCATATGAAGATATGTGTAATGTACTATCAAAAGGCTCAATATGAAAAACTTTAACAGAAAAAGTTTTAATAATAGACCTGAAAAAAACTTTTTTGAGATTATCAAATAGAAATTTTACTTCATGCTTAATTCCTATGCCATTATCTCCTCATTTTCGGAATGTCTCAAAAAAATCTGATGGCGCTTTGACCTTGTGCCTTCTACTTCCAGGTTACCAAGGCATGTCAAGAACCTGGCACTCATTTGTGAGACACAATATTGCAGACTTTCAAAATTCATATGTGTAAGATATTTTAACAGAGTCTTTTGTATCAGGAACATCTGAATTTACTATGCAACACTATATGTTCCACCTATAATAGAGAACATTGGTTTTCAGCTTTGAAATAATGCTTTTATATTTAAAAATATAACAGCCTTGAAAAGCAACATGATCACTTGAGACAAATAATGATCTAATTTAAAAAAAAATGTAGAGTTGTATGGTGTAAATTATGTTGTCATGTTAACACGTTACTCATGAACAGTGAAATTGTACATTTTGCATGCCGTAGCCTATACTCCACTCAACAAGATAAATTCACAAATACTTATTCATAAATATGAATGAAAAATACAAACTTTTATACTTGTAACTTGTTAAAATTGTACTGAGACTAGGTAGATTAAAGAGAAAATACTGCAAAAAAGGATTATTTTATTATTTTAAAAAAAGCAATTAAAAATATACCCGAAGTTCAAGAACTCCTCACAAATAGCACCCCCCAGTGGCCAGATCTTGCCAAGATACATAGAGCAATAAAGAGACTATACATGAACATACACATTAGTGCTAGATGATGGCATTCCCTCAATGCTGGCTGTGTAAAATGCCTGCTGGAAGCTGATTGGTTAAAGGTGGCTATGTTTTTTATGTAATTCAGTGACAATTAAAAATCCAGTTACAGATCAATGCAGCACTCCAAATTTTACCTCAACTGGACTTTTGCTTCCTGACAAACAGCTACTTGAACTTAACTCTAAACCGTATGAAAATGAACAGCGCCTCCCAGTGGCCAATTTGAGTGACATTGTATCAGGTAGTAGTGGGTCTTTTACCTGAACTTACCATACAAGTTTCATGAGGATAGCTTAATGGTAACCCTGTCAAATGCCAGCTGAAATCTGACTGACTGATGGTGGCCATGTTTGATTTTTAATTTTAATTACTTTAATAAATAATTAGGTCATCATCAAAAATCTACTTACAGATTAGCATGGCCATTTCCCAGATGTTTCATATGACCTTGGAATTTTGTTCTGTATATGATGTTTCAAGTTTGATGCGAATCCATGCAAGCAATCATGAGTTACACCTGTTTGAGTAAATTAGGCTCCACAACATTTGAATTTATTGACATTTGGCAGCCATATTGTTTACAAATCTCAACAGGTTTTTGATAATTATTATGTTGGCTTGACAAAGCCAACATTCGGTTCTGCTGTTTAAGCTTATTATTAGTGGTACTTGCTAAGTAATGCAAGCATCGCTATTATAAATGTCCATACTTAGTGGTGCTTGCTATGCTATGCAAACATCACTATTATAATTGTCCATTATTATTATTATTATTATTATTATTATTATTATTATAAAAAGCACTGAAGGTGCGTTGGCACCTATTGTAATTGTTGGTGGTGTTCTTATTATTAGGGGCCAATTGTAATTGTAATTAGGGGGCCAAGCACTGAAGGTGCGTAGACATCCTATTGTTATTCTATCTTTTCTTCTTCTTCTTCTTCTTCTGGCTAGGGTGTCCCTGGATTCCCTGGGTTGAGACAAGTTCAGCACACCCTATAACATCAATTTCCACCTAATTATATTTTCTGCCATCTTGGATTTTGTCAAAAAATGTTTTTTTCATTATCCCTGTTTTGTCAAATCATCACCAAATTTAGCATGTCATCTTCAGAGTAAGCCTCACAAAACTTATTAAAAGAATTTTGATTACTCCAAACGGCACCAAGATCTGAAATTCAAGTGTACTTCCTGTCGACCATCTTGGATTTAGTCAAAAACTGTTTCTTCGCTACTACTCCTACAAATTATGTCCAGTCAACACCAAATTTGGTGTTGGACAAAAGTTATCAAAAGAATGTTGATATTCCAAATGCTTTGCCCGTAATGTACCAACAAATCTGACAGTGAAGCCACCAAACAAAAAGTGAGGCTGCATCTCAGCAACAACCTTGCACACTGACACAAATCTTGGTATGCATCTTCAGGACCATGCTGTAAGGCTCTACAACAACTTTTGTTAAAGCACCATTTACTGGTCAAAAGTTACAATAACATGACCTGTCTAAACTTGCACAAAGTGGGGGGAAAAAGGCCCAGACTAATGAGAAAAACATAAATAACTTAGATGTTTTGAAATTGCAAAAAGAACAACATTTTTAGGTCAGAAGAGTAGCAATCACGACCAAAAGTCAAAGTAGCAACAGACAACTCCACAGGTCACAGCAGTAGTGGCAGGTGCAGCAGCAATGCCACCCTGCTGCTCATTTGTTCATCTACACCTTTCCTCCTACAGTCAGAGAACTGCAATACTGCCTGTGTTCAAAACATATGCATCATGAGTGAAGCTAAAAATCACTCTTGAATCCCTTTACCTTTTGGCTAGGGTGTCTATGGCAGCCCATAGAACCATCTGGTAAAAAGTTGTGAAATTTGGCACACGGATTAGGGAGGGTCTACGTAACATTCTGACCAAATTTGGGCCAAATGTTGCCAATGCTCCAGTGCCACCATTGCGTCAAATTTGGGCCTAATTTGGAAGTACATTTAAGGTCATAACTTTTGAATCATGTGTCTAAAATTTAAAAGCCAGGCACTGTTCAATGCACCCTATGATGTCAATTTCTGCTCACTTAGATTTTCTGCCATCTTGGATTTTGTCAAAAACAGTTTTTTCGCTACTCCTCCTACAAATATTGTCCACTCATGACCAGATTTGGCACACATAATCTTCAGAGTAAGCCTCACAAAAGTCAAAAGAATTTTGAATAGTTTGCCTATAATGGGCCAACGAATATGATGGCGAAGCTGCCAAACAGGAAGTGAGGCTGTATCTCAGCAACAACTTTGTACACTGACACAAAACATAGTAGGCATCTTCAGGACCATAACCTGAAGCTATGCAACAAATTTCGTGATAGCGCCACCTTCTGGTCAAAAGTTACAAGAACATGCCAAAAATGCTTACATCTAACTGCCATTTTTCCTACTCCTCCTCCAAATTTTGTCCAGTCTTCACCACACTTGGCTCCTGAGATCATCCTGAGACCTGTCTGAGCAAAAGTTCTCCAAGGAATTTTGAGATTCAAACCTGTTCTCCTATAACACACTGGCAAATGCAAAAAAAACAGGATGTGAGGGTGTATCTCAGCAATGCATCTACATATCATCATAAAACTTGATAAGTATCTTCATGACCATGCCCTGAATGTACCCAAGAAGTTTTGTGACTGCACCACCTTGTGGTCAAGAACTGTAACAACTTAATTTTTTTCCTTATACAATTTGAAGAGTTTGTGCTAAATTCACAGTTAAATTTTCCTATAATTCCTTGGACTATGCAGAAGTGAACATAAACCAACATCTGAAATTCAAGTGTACTTCCTGTCGACCATCTTGGATTTTGTTAAAAACTGTTTTTTTATTCCTCCTACAAATTTTATCCAATCATCACCAGATTTGGCAGGCATCATCTTCAGAGTAAGCCTCACAAAAGAAGCCTTATCAAAAGAATTTTGAATATTCCAAACGTTTTGTCCGTAATGGGCCAACGAATCTGAAGGTGAAACTGCCAGGAAGTGAGGCTGTATCTCAGCAACGACTTTGTGCACAGACACAAAAGTTGGTACGCATCTTCAGGACCATGCCATGAATATATGCAACAAATTTCACTACAGAGCTACCTACTGGTCAACAATAACATGCTAAAAATGCTTACATCTAACTGCCATTTTTGCTACTCCTCCATCAACTTTTGTCCAATCTTCACCAAATTTGGCTCAGATTATCTTGACACCTGTCCGAACAAAATTTATCAAAGGAACTCTGATATTCAAAATGGTTCTCCTATACATTTTATGTGATCATACTCTGATGCTTGTTTGGCTCCTTACTTTGCTCTGTTGTGCTTGGCCCTGTAATTGCTGCTTGCAGCTATATTTACGTGCCAATCATCACAGGTACATAGGCATCTATTGTTTTCGTCAACTTTCTTATTATTATTCTGCTTCTTCTTTTTTCCACTCGAGTCTATGGCAGCTCATAGAACTGTAGATAGGAAAGTTATGAAATTTGGCACACAGATAGGGGATAGTCTGAAATGGTACCATAGCAAATTTGGAGTCACTATCTCAAACCCTATAGCACCACCAATAGCTCAAAGTTGCACTCGTTTATGCTAATAACTTTTGAAAAAATTCTTTTTTCCTCTGCCGAGTCAAAAGCATACCATGGTTTCAATTTCTGCCCTACTACTTCCCAAATAACGTGCAAATGAATTCAACAGCATGCACTCTGTAATGGAGGCTATATCTCTGTAATGCTTTAGCATATTCAGAAGAAACTTAGTATATGTGATAGGCATCATTACTTGAGGGTACCTGCACAGTTTTGGAACAGCATCACCTAATGCTCACGAGATATGAAAAAAGCATATTTTTGCTTTTTCGGTTTTGTCGTAAAATTTTACGAACATTTTGTTGTAAAAACCTGACACTAGTCTTTTTTGATTCTGTTAGGCATACCCTGTCGAATGAAATGAAATTATCCTATGTTGGCCATTTTGGTTGTCGGCCATTTTGAGTTTAGTTGTAAAATGGCCAACATCTTCAGGACCATGACCTGAGGCTATGCAACAAATTTCGTGCCAGCGTCATGTCGAGAAAAATATAGAAATATCGCTTAATCAGCTTATGGGCAGCTTAGTAGCCAGCTTTGACTATATTAGGAGACATAAGTAGTTTATGGTTTGTGTGCTATTATCAGAGGTAGAAGTCTGGTGCACAACACGCAGAGGCAGGAAGTGGACGAGCTCAGCTGCAAGAGCAGGCAGTTGGTGTGACAGAAGGCACACTGAAGGTTACATCCGGTGTGTCTATGAAACTGAGCTAAAGTAGAGTAGAGAATAAGATTAATCATAAGGCTAGCTTTAGGGCGATATACGGTAGAAACATTATCTCTTGGTACAAGTTAATCAAGCATAAATAGTAATAATGACTATGCATAATCTAGAAAATATAAGTAGGAGGATGTAAACAAGCAGTAAAAGCAAGAGCTGCTATAGTCAAGAAAAATGCAACTAGGCCAGGGGTCAAGAGACATCTCAAAACAAGATGAGAAGTCTAGATGTGGTTTAGAACCCCATTTTTCAGACAAGAAAAACAGGATGTGGGGTCTCAGAAAACAGAAGTGTCTGGGTAACAAGTCAACAAGTCTGGTTAACAAGTCAACAAGTCTGGGTAAGGGGAAATTCTAAGAAGACAGACAAGACAAAAGGTCGGTAGGAGGGGATAATGGGAAATGGTTGAGTGTATGTAAATTAGGATAGGAGGAGTTAAAATGGTTTAAACTGAAGATCATGGGAAATTACTGACATAGGCGGACCAAAAGGGGGTGGCACCAGCAGGCGTCTGGGTATGTATGCAAGGGAATTTGGAGGACTCGGGGCACACAGCTCTCAGGCTTGAGATTGCTGTGTCACCATTGAGGGAATTCACCTTCTTTGAGCTCATTAGAACGTGTTGTATTGCTACTGCAATAAAGAAGTTTGCTTCTTCTCATCCAACGACTGGCAATTCTTCATTGTGGTGAATTTTCTGAGTGAGTACAATAAGAGACATATACGTAATTGGCAGATTGTTCAGTCCACCCGCGAATGTGTCCACTCAGGGAAGGACTCTGAGTTCCGACATATTTTATTGGCGCCCAACGTGGGGCTCGATAGGCCAGCGTAAGTTCAAAACCTGAACTGGGACTGCGTAACCCGGGCTGCAGACGCCGGCACCCAAAATTAAAAGGTGGTAAGCAGACGCCTGTTATACTCAAAAGTCTGTATTAAAATTATATCTGTAGCCTGTGGGGAACAGCCCCGGGGAGGGCGTAGACCAGACCTGGGCCTTTACTCGGCCCTTTGGTTGACTTTGACCGGCCCGCGTAAGGTTAATAGTTCAAAATAAACATTTTTTTAGTTTACCTCATGCATGGATTGAATGTGCATTACTTTTATTTTGAAGTTGTATTTTTATTTACGTCGTGTACAGGTACGTAAGGCAATGTGCGTGACTGAATTGACGTTGCAAGCAGGTCACAGGTCACAAGACGACTTTAGCCCCCAAAATGTCCACTAAAAATAGAAAGGTAGATGCCGAATGCAGGGCTTTCAACAAAACATGGACTGCTAAGTATTTATTTACTGAAGTCAGAGGTAAAGCAGTGTGTTTGGTTTGCGGAGACCAGATTGCCGTGTTCAAGGATTACAATTTGAGTCGGCATTATGAGACAAAACGTGGAGAAATATAAAAACTTGACCGATGCTGAAATGGCGCGGATATCGGAAGATTTGGTAGCTAAGTTACAAAAGCAGCAAGGGTTTTTTACCAAGCTTCACACATCCAGGAATGCAGCAACCAAGACCAGCTTTGTGATATCCCACAAAATCGCTAAAAACAGTAATATGTTCTGAAAAAAAAGAAGCATTTGAGCAAGTCCCGCTGTCCAGGCGAACCGTGACGAGAAGAATCGAAGACATTGCAGGAAATCTGGAGCTTCAGCTCCAACGTGAAGTGGCAAATTTTGACTTTTTCTCCTTGGCTTTGGACAAGAGCTGTGATGTCCGTGACACAGCCCAGTTACTTGTATTTGTTCGTGGGATAACGGACTTCAAGATTACGGAGGAGCTGGCAGCAATGCGCTCAATGAAAGGGACAACGACAGGGAGCGATCTGTTCACGGAGGTAAATGCATGCATGGACACACTGGGGCTGAAATGGGACAAACTGGCAGGAGTCACAACAGACGGTTGTCCAAATCTAACGGGGAAAAATGTCGGACTGTTGAAACGTATGCAAGATAAAGTGACTGAAATCGATGCAGATCAGAAAGTGGTATTGTTGCATTGTATTTTACATCAGCATGTGTTGTGCAAGTCAGTGCTTAAAATTAACAATGTAATTGATGTTGTAACTAAAATAGTAAACTTCATCAGGGCATGAGCATTGAATCACAGGCAGTTTGTTGCACTTTTAGAGGAGCACGAGACTGAACATAGTGACATCAGCTATCACACAGCTGTCCGATGACTCAGCCTGGGCAAAGTGCTAAAAAGAGTTTGGGATCTGAAAGCAGAGATTGGAGAGTTTTGTGAGAAGAAAGGCAAAGACATCCCAGAGCTCTCAGATGAGGAATGGATGGCAGATTTTGCATTTGCTGTTGATGTGACTGCACTGATGACTACACTGAACACCAAACTGCAAGACAAGGGCCTTTTTGTCCATGAAATGCACAACCTGGTTAAGGCTTTCATGAAAAAGTTACAGTTTCTTACAAGGCAACTGGAGAGCAACAATCTCACTCACATGCAAACCCTGAAAGAAGTCACACCATCAGCCGATCACCTCTGCAGGTACTCATCCATGTTAGGAGCACTGCATGGTGAGTTTTCAAGGCGATTTGAAGATCTCAAAACGATGGAAGGTGAAATGCACATGATTTTTTGTCCCTTTACCTGCAATGTTGATAATGCACCCAGTGATGTCCAGCTGGAACTCATTGACCTGCAGTCTGATGCAGTACTGGCAGAGCACTTTAAGTCACGATCACTGCTGGAATTTTACTCTTCTCTCAAGGAGGAGAAGTTTCCAAACATGAGGAGACATGCTCAGAAGATGTTTGTTCTCTTTGGCTCTATCTACACATGTGAACAAACACTCTCAGTGATGATCATCTGTCATCTGTCAGCTGTGCTTCGCATTTCCATCTCAGACATTCAACCTGACTTTGATGCACTTGTTAAAGACCAACAGAGACTAGATTTCTCTCACTGAACAAGAAAAAAGAACTGAAATGAGGTGATTAAACTACAAATGTAGGCAATATTA
>CM075017.1:13742172-13760788 GCA_037576675.1 Pangasius sanitwongsei | reverse complement strand
TAGGAATGGGATGGCACTTAAGTTCATATGTGAGTCAAGGCAGGTGACCGAATACTTTTGGTAATATAGTGTAAGTCGTGCCTACCTACGCAAATATAATACAGCCATATATATCAAGAAAACAAATGTCGACATAACATATAAACATTCTTACCATGTTTAACATTGAGTGTGTTTTAGCGTAATGTAGCTGAGTTACTAGTTGAAGACAGCCACGACCAGAAACCTGTTAACTTCCTTGTCGAATAAACGTTTTAAGCGCTCCAGCTGGGCACACAGCAAGACAGTTTACCGCACGCTGACCTGAGTCACTGAGCATTTAGCTTACTGCAAATAACTACAAATAACTTGGCTCAACTCAAGATGGCAAGTTAGCAAAGGAATTTTAAAGTGACTCATTAGATATTGTTAAAAACTTACATTCTTCAGTTTAAGTAAGAAATACTTTTATAGGTCCAAGAAACCTGACTTTTTTTGCTCATTCAGCTTGAGGAAAAAAAAAAAAGCCCTTCAAACTTTTGGTAAATTGGATTTTATTCCGACATTTTGAGTGCTTCTATGAAAAGGCTGGTTATTTAATGTGGCAGTTCCCAGGAGAGTTTGAGGTTCTGTCTGGCTCTTACTTGAATGACAGCAGATTGCAAACCATGCATGACCCAAAAAAAAAAAAAAAAAAAAAAAAAAAAACCTTAAGGAAATTATGATAATGATTAGGCCTACATTATTTTTATTTGTTTATCTATTTATTTAAAGAACAAATCTGACTACTGATAGATGACTGATGTAAATGCAATCCCCTTAACAAGTCAATTATACATAAGCTATTAGTTTCTCTAATCAAATTCATTTCCTTCAAGGTTTAGTTTCAGACAATCAATACATTTTATTTGCCTTAACATGAAAGCTTGATGGTCTGGTACCAGATGTTTGTTGTATAACTCTAATGGTATCATTTGAACCCTGATGCATCTCATAAATGCAAAACAGTTGTATAAGAGCATTCCAAATTTACCCTCCCAAACACATGTGTGCATCCCTGAAGGCTTTTTGTGCTGGAATCCCCCAGAGTGAGACGAAGTGTGGCCCCTGCTAGGTGTCTTGCCTCAAGCGCTTACTACCCTTTCACGTTTGAATGTCAAGTCTCTCCATGCACAAAACTGATTCCCAATGATACTATTTAGTGCTTGGTTAATTCCTGACAAACAATACACTCACTCAAACTAGAAATGAAACCCAAATTCTGTAAATAAATAACTTCCACAAAATTATGAGGATGGCACACAGAATTAGGCAGATAATTAAGCACCAGCTTTGGATGCTTTAAGGGTTTGGTGGAAATATGGACTGCCATGTCTGTCTACACTCCAACCAAAGTTACTCTTTTAAAAATGCTGTTTATAGTTTTGCTAGGTGTTTGTTATTATTTCTGTTTTTAATAATTGAGTTATACTTATTACTGTGAAGTAATTCTATATTTTATACTGTATAATGGATGCTGTTACAGCATTGTTTGCTTGATTGAGTATTTGTAGGAGTATCTCTTTGTTTTTGGTTTTGTGAAAAGCACAATAATAACGAAACCTTCTGATTAATACTTTTATTACTGTAGGCTAACCATTCAGTGGTGCATGTGCAGACATGAAACACGCTTCAATGACATTTTTAGGTGACATAGTTTCACTCCTATTACCCACTATTACACCATTGCTTACACCCTCTAACCCCAAAACAATTTTAATTCTCCTGAACAATTCTCTTGTGCACTTTGCAACAGTATTTTAAGGAGGTAAGAATGTTTTTCATTCCAGCATTCAAAACACCCACCTCACATTCACCAGGCTGGGATTAAACCTGGCCCATGTGTCAAGCAGTAATTCAAACGCCAGGATGTATTTTGTTTTTCGCACCATTCTGTGTAAACTCTAGAGACTGTTGCATGTAAAATTCCAGATCATCAGCAGTTTCTGAAATACTCAAACCAGGCCATCTGGCACCAACAACCATGCCACGGTTAAAATCACTTTTTCTTTATTAAGGTGTTTGTTATGAACATTAACAGGAGCTCTTGACCTGTATCTGCATGATTTTAAGCATTGTGCTGGTGCCACATGATTGGCTGATTAGATAACTGCACAAATGCACACATGTACAGGTGTTCTTAATAAAGTGGATGGTCAATGTATGTCCCCCAGATAATTAGCTATCTGTTCAGCTACAGCAGCACTAAACAAATGTCATCAAACTCATTACCTCTCAGTTTTAACCTCATAATTATTGCAGGTAAGCAATTCATTTTCAGATTCTGAAATGAACAGTAACACTTTATTTGAAGAGTACCTACATAGGGCCTTTATAGCAGATAGCATAAGTCTTTTATAAAGTAATGTTAGAGAAGTTATGAAAAGCTTTTGCAAAAATGTGACATTTTCTCTCTGTGACAGAAAAGAAGAAACAAACCTCAATTATTATTGGGGGTTCACTGCTTGAGGCTTCCTTTACGTTGTAGAGGGTATACATTGTGCTTCGTAATAGCAATTCTGCAATTCTTACAAATGTGTTATAAAAGCAGTGTAGGTATCCTTCACATAAAGTACTACCAAGAGATCTTTTATTGTTCAGTTTGTAGCAAACAGATTATTGTATCACAGTCTGCACTGTAACTCAGCCTATAGAAACTGTCCTATCACATTCTGAAGAAAATATATGCCTCTAGGTATTTACGATTTGAGCAGACTGTAGTGTTCACGTTGATTACATGTATTCACATACACAAGTCTAATGTAATGCACAATGACATTTTAAGTCTTACTAAAAATTTGAAACATGTTAGGAACAAAACAAGCATTATTTATTCACCAAGCATTTCATTTGAAGGTAGAGAGCTTTTTAGTTGCATGCTTTCAGCTTTGTATGCCAACACTGGTGTGGTCAGGACCATACGACCAAAGAAATGTTTTCAGGTACACACAACAAACCCAGGTATTGACCTATTCAGATTAGATCAGATTAGAGATGTATGTCTTCTACATGATATACGTATATAACAATGGTAACTGTGCAGCGTGTGGAAATCCATTATTTTCTTTTCACTAATTTTTAGATGGTAATTGAAGAGTACTAGTAAAGACTAGTAAACTAGTAGTATATTCTTCCTTCAGAGAAGAGCAGAGCCCAGGGCCAGAACAGTGTTACATAATGTTGAATTCCTGCATAGTCTTTCTTTGTATTTAAGCATTTTTGATCGGGTTTTTTGCTTACATTCAGCGCTAAATTATGCAAGAATGTAGATCTCCAGGAGAGTAGCTGGCAGTCACTTGTGTAAGATAAAGCTTCAACAAACAGTCATTTCATTAGGGACTATTTGCCAGTGGTGGGCTTTGAATATCATATTCAGTCATAATTTCCTGACCAATACTGTCTGTACTATCTGCAGGTTCTGAGCTACACACTTGTTTGTTCTCCTGAAGCCCATCCTCTCTCTCAATTACCACTTCTTCTTTGTGACTGTCATTCTCAAAGATGGCTCCTTCTCCCTGATCGCCATCATATATGATGTCCTCAGGGTTTGGAGCAGGTGGACAGAACTCCTCGTCAGGTAGCAGCTGATGAAACACTAATTCAGCCTACAAACACATACATACAGATTAAAATGAATAAAGCAAGGAACTTAACACAGCGTTAAGTTGAATGCTGCAATAGTACTATGTAGCTTCCAGAAGTTGTGTTTACATTCAAAATGAGAGAGAGTGAGAGATACAAATGGAAAAGGCAAGTAGTAAGGAATATTAGCAGCAAAAAGTGAAACTATCACCTTCTTTTTAAAAAGCTGACATTTGGGAACACTTTGGGGCCAGTGGTAAGAAAAAACTTGACAAACCTTTGCAATCTGCAAGACACACCTTGGTACACAGCCAAGGTACAATATCCCATCCATATGGCAAGCTGTTTTATCTTTTAGTAGTACAATTGATACAAGTTCAATAATTCAATTTTTACAGGTAAAAATGCAGTTATTACTAGTAATTATACTAGTTTTTATACTACTAATTTTTACTAGTCAGAATTCAAATTCAAGATATCTGTAATTCAGTTTTAACTAGTCAATATTATATATATTTTTTACTTTTAGAATTGTACTTTTAATAGTCAAAGGTGATTTACAGATATCTTGAACTGAATTACAGTTATCAACAAATATTTTTAGATTAGTAGTAAATTAGCAATAATTTCAAATCTAGATATCTGCAATGTAATTCTTAGCCATTTAGTGCTTAAGTGCAATCATCTTTGAGGTTGTACAGCCTTGTATTATATTACCAGACCAGAAAACCTTTACACATTCTGCATAGGAGCGCCGGAAAAATCTCAAGAGTACACTGGTGTTAGTCAGTAAAGAGTTAAAGTTCAGTGTAATGCGTTTTGGGTAGTGTAGTTTGGGGTGGGAGTTGAGGCTGTGAGTGTTTGTGAGCTACAGAGAGAGACAGACAGAGAGAGACCGTGCCGCTCCCTTTTTTAGTAAGCTAGCTTGCATATTCAGCGCCCCAGCACCAAGGGTGCGAAGGGCCCTATTGTTTCTGTTATGAAACTTGGTCAGTAGGTAGTTACTCAGGCAAGCAAGATGGGCCCAATCGGCCTAATGGTGGTGCTATAGTGCAGGGTTTTACATTTTGGTCCATATATCATGAAGCGTGAGTGTTACAAAACAAAATTACTTTTTCCTCTGATTCCTTGGGTTATCCCAAACAAAAAAGCCTTAACCCATTTAGCACCAACCACTTAGATTTTTTGTTTTGCTAATTTGCAAATTATGCAAAACTAGTTCTAGGACTTTTGGCCTATCTTCACAAATTTGGTGTCAAACTACTCAGCAGAGTGTGACACTCAATAATGATCAAAAAACACTATGAGATTTCTGAACAATATAGCCACCAAATCAATGCAAATGGGGAGGAGCCTAATTCACTCAAACTCATGACTGCTTTTGTGGATTCGTATGAAACTTGAATGGCATATACAGGACAAGACTCTGAGGTCATTTGCAAAGTTTGGGGCATGGTCATGCATAAGGCAGCGGAGCAAAGGTCAGATAACTCTTTCTCAAAAACCATACATCTGATCGAGCTGAATCTTGGTATACTACACCTTTATGCCAATCTGCAAGTGGATCTATGATGACCTGGTTAATTAAAAAACACAACCACCATCGGCCAATCAGCTTTCTGCAGGCATTTGACAAGGTAAACATTGAGCCATTATAATTTATGCAGTCAACTTGGCCTCTGTGGGCGCTATTCATGTTTTTGCACTTACAGTGTGCTTTGTCTTCTTACCCCCCAAAAATGTGCCTTTTGGACCATTTAGCTCTGTCCACTCAAATTTTTAATAATTTGTTTAACATGCATAACATACTTTTGAAAATGTATCCTAGGATTTTTGTCCTGTCTTCACAATTTTGGTGTCAAACTACTCAAGAAACGGTAACCCTCAATAATTATCAAAAGCATGTTGACATTTTTATACAATGACAAATCCAGCTATAAGCCAGGGTTATCACTGAAATATTGCCACCAAAATCTGGTAGTTAGGTCCCATATCCCACCCATATTCAGGCAAATTCAGTGACCCATACGCACCAGAAGGGGATGAGTTTACCTTTTGGTTTATCTTCACAACTACAAGGAATAGAGTAAAACTCATATCTGCAGAATTCCTGAGTCCTCCTGCATCTTTTTGCCATCTTAAATTTTCTTAAAAAAATAAATAAATAAAATAAAAAAAACATCTTTTTCAACTGAGTCCAAGGCTGTCCGATCGGCATAAAATATGAAATCTATGAAGTAGAACAAAGTTCTCGTGTTGTCCTCATCCAGCGACGCCGGTCAGTGGTACTGGAGCAGTTTGTCAACTACCAGAGGAGACGGCGGAATGGTTCCACTGCCACCAACCGGAGTTTAGCTGGCTGAAGACCACTTGG
This sequence comes from Pangasius sanitwongsei, assembly GCA_037576675.1. Taxonomy (NCBI): domain Eukaryota; kingdom Metazoa; phylum Chordata; class Actinopteri; order Siluriformes; family Pangasiidae; genus Pangasius; species Pangasius sanitwongsei. The sequence continues at coordinate 13,754,814 of CM075017.1, read as the reverse complement.
GGGTGTATCTGTGGGCAAAAACATAGAGTGGAGGCGGCAGTTAATCCTTGCCTCACCCATCTACTAATTCTGGGGACAAATTGGCCAGGGTTTCAGACATTAGCCAAAGAAATGTTTGTGGATGGGTCTTGCAGTAGCGAGAGACAGTGTGGAAAGTGCACAGCATTGCTGGGGAAGCGGTGCCGGGGCCGTCAACATCAGCTCCATATCAGGGGGGACACGAGAGTGGGGAGGGCTCTGGCCCTCCCGGCTTGGCGGGGATTCCCCTCAGGGGTTTCCTCATGGAACAGTCGTGTGACTTAAGGCATGCCTTCGACCAAGTGAGAATAATTGAATGTTCCGCTATCCCATCTCTATTTTGCGATTATTAAAGAAACGTTATACTGAGTGACGCAGGACACTCAAACACAGGGAGAAATAACCCAACTGTTGGTCTCGATGAGCCGTTGGGAATTGTTATTCCAGGTAGCTCACCATAATCCGATGGTGGGGCACTTAGGACAGAATAAAACACTAAACAGATTCATGGCCCGTTTCCATTGGCCAGGCATCCACGGCGATCAATGGTGGTGTGCAGAATGTTGTGTATGTCAGCTGTTGAATCCGCTGGCCAATCCCAAAAGTGCCATTGAGCCTCTTTCATTAATCGAGGTCCCCTTCGAAAGAATTGGCATGGACCTTGTCGGGCCATTAGACTGGACTGCACAAGGGCACGGCTTTGTGTTAGTTCTAGTGGACTACACAACACACTACCCGGAAGCAGTGCATCTCCGATCCATCAAAGCACGTAATGTTGCAGAGGCACTTTTCCGTGTCATCTCCCAAGTCGGGATTGTGAAAGAGATCCTGACTGACCAAGGCACTATGTTTATGTCATGGACACTTTGTGAACTGTATGAATTATTGGGGATTACACTGATTCCCACCAGTGTTTACCATCCGCAGACGGATGGGCTGGTCGAACGGTTTAATTAAACGCTTAAACTTATGATTTGTAAGTTCGTTCCTGATGCTGCGTGGAATTGGGATAAGTGGCTCAAGCCCCTGTTATTTGCTGTACGAGAGGTCCTGCAAGCCTCCATGGGGTTTTTCCCATTCAAACTGTTGTATGGGCACAAGCCTCATGGTGTCTTACACATCATTAGGGAACTTAGGAGGGGGGACTTTCTAACAGCAAAAATGAAATTCAATACATTCTTGACCTGAGAGCAAAATGCCTCACCTTAACAGAGGTGAGGAGCTAGAACGCCAATCCTGGCTGTATAACACGGGTACTCAGCTACAGGAGTTTGCATCGGGAGATCAAGTGCTAGTTTAACTACCCACATCGAGCTATAAATTAGTCGCAAAGTGGCAAGGGCCCTTTGAGGTCACACGAAGAGTTGGGGACCTCAACTCAGAGGTAAGGTGAATGGATAGAGGTGGGTCGTGGCAGATATACCACCTCAATCTCCTTAAACCATGGAGAGAGGTGGTCCCTGTGGCTTTGGCGATGGTCATTCCGGAGAGGGAGGAGCTAGGGTTGGAATCTAAAAACAGCAGCTCAATCTACCCCAGTCCCTTTCTGAGACCACTTCTTGTCATCACAAATCACGGAGTTTGCCAAGTTGCAGATGGAGTTTTCCGATGTGTTATTACCTCTACCCAGTCACAATAACCTCGCAGAACCCCACATAGAGGCACCCCCAGGGATGGTGGTACGCAACTGCCCCTACCATTTACCCAAGCACAAAAAACAGGTACTTCGGGATGAGCTCAGGAAGGCCATGTTCCATATGGGAGTAATTGAGGAGTCCCATAATGACTTGTCCAGTCCGATGCTTTTAGTGCCCAAGGCGGACAGTTCAGTCAAGCTGTGTTTGGACTTTATAAAAGTCAATGTGGTGTCTAAATTTGACGCATACCCAATGCCTCGCATTGACAAAGTGCTTGATCAGTTAGGTGCGGCTCTCTTTTAATCGACACTGGATTTGAAAAAGGAATATTGGCAGATCCCCTTGACTCCAATATCTTGTGGAAAAAAAAGATTTTTCCACTCCGTTTGGGTTACACCAATTCGTAACCCTTCCTTTTGTGTCGTTTTGGGCCCCGGCAATGTTCCAGCGACTCATGGATAGAGTCTTCCATCTACTTATACAGCTGCCTATCTAGACAATATCATAATCTATACTAGTGATTGACAGTGGCACATTCAGCATTTGAGGGCTGTCCTGAGATCGCTGACTCGAATGGGACTCATGGCGAACCCAAAGAAATGTGCGATTGGACGGGTGGAAGTACGGCATCTGGGCTTCCACTTGGGACATGGGCAGGTGTGTCCCCAAATTGACAAGACAGCAGCGATTGCAGCCTGCCCGACACCCAAGACCAAAAAGGAGGTGTGGCTGGCTGGCTTTTATCGTAGGTTTGTGCCTAATTATTTGGATGTCACCAGCCCGCTGACTTATCTCACTAAAAAGGGGGCACCATACACAGCTGTGCCAGAAGGCTTTTATTCAGGTAAAAGCTGCACTCTGTGGCGGACCACTCTTGCATTTTCCTGACTTCTCTCTCCCTTTTGTTTTGTAGACAGACGTGTCAGACAGAGCGTTGGGGGCTGTGTGGTCCCAGGTGGTGGTGGTGGTGGTGGTGGGGGGAGTGCCCAATGTTGTACAGCTGCAAGCTCTCGTACAAGCTCAAGTACACCATGATAGAGAGGAATGTCTGGGCGGTCCTCACCCTCCATTACTATATGTTGGGATAAGCCTGAGTCAGGAGGTGGGGGTATGTGGAAGCAGCTTTACAGAAATATATATACTCAGGATATAAATTTTAAATAATTTATTCCTAATGAGCAAGCCAGAGGCGACAGTGGCGAGGAAAAACTCCGAGACGATATGAGGAAGAAACCTTGAGAGGAACCAGACTCAAAACGGAACCCATCCTCATCTGGGAACCCATCATTCCCTTCTATAACTGTGTACTATATGGTCAAATAGTGCAATTGTGTAACCACAAAATTTCATTATAGTTTTCACGTAAAGTTATCAACTGTTCACTGATGGAGACTTCAGTGAAGAGACCTCATGTTTGAGAACAGTCTGCACCTGCCCACTAGGGATACAGTGCTTATTATAGAGAATGTTATAATTCATATTTACCTGAAATGGAGGCATAAGTGAAGTGAAGTGACTTGTGGCCAAATATGGTGACCCATACTCGGAATTTGTGCTCTGCATTTAACCCATCCAAGTGCACACACACAGTAGTGAACACACACACACACACCCGTGAAGGATCCTATGGTTGAAGAAAATGACACGTTATCGATTACTAAAATAAAAATATGAGGCTGTAACATCAAGTGTGTTCTTCTACACAATAATTTTTTCCAGATGGAGTGCATTATAACCCAAACGTTCTTGCACCGAACACAGTCACCGATTTTGATTGTAAAGTAATCAGATGTAAAGGTTACACTCACGAATGTTTGACTCATGATGTGCTCCTTCAATACAACGATCATATAAGAAAACACAGTTAATATTACAGAGTTCAGTAGGGGGAGAGTCAGATTCAAATAACTGTTTCTCAGACTCTAAGTCCAGTGAAGCTAAATTTGTTGTACTGCATTGTAATGCTAATCTGTGAGTGGATTTCTACTGTTGACTATGTTACTTCAAAAACATGGGGGCCATCAGCCAATCACATTGCAGCACATACTTCACAGTTTTAGGGTTAAGCTACCATCACCAAATTTAATAGTATGTTCATCTATGGATGGATAGTGTTCTATGCAACTCGGCGAGAACTAGCTACCTGTGGTGTTACCCGCATATGGTGCTTGGCTCCCGCAGGCTGCCACTTGCAACTGTATTTAGGGGAACAAGCACAAACTGTTTTTAACCCTTTTGGAATTGTTAGAATTTTTAGGATAATGACCTAATTACTTAAAAAAAACAAAAAAACAATCAGGATTCAGCAGGCATTTGACAGGGTTATTGCTGAGGTATCGTCACAAAACTTTAATGGTATGTTTGAGCTTCTGATGCAATCTCACTCGAACTGGGCACTGGGGGCGCTATTCATGTTTGTTCATACAAAAACAAGCATATCTCTTGGAAAATAAGTCCTACCCTTTAGCTCAGCCTAATTAAATCTGTGATAATTTGCATAATAAACATACTTTTGTGAACTAGTTCTAGGATTTTTGGCCCATCTTCACAAATGTGGTGTCAAACTACTCAGCAGAGTGTGAAACTCAATAATTATCAAACAATATGGCCACCATACACTGATCAGCTATAAAACCACTGACAGGTGACATGAATAACATTGATTATCTCGTTACAATGGCACCTGTCAAGCGTTGGGATATATTAGGCAGCAAATGAACAGTGAGCTCTCGAAGTTGATGTGTTGGAAGCAGGAAAAATGGTCAAGCATAAGGATCTGAGTGACTTTGACTTGGGCCAAATTGTGATGGCAAAACAATGGGTCAGAGCATCTCCAAAATGGCAGTTTTTTTGGGGTGTTCCCGGTATGCAGTGATTAGTACCTACCAAAAGTGGTCCAAGGAAGGACAACCGGTGAACTCATGACAGGGTCAAGGGCACCCAAGGCTCACTAATGCGCATGGGGCGCGAAGGATAGCCTGTCTCGTCTGATCCCATGGAAGAGCTGAAAAAGTAGCATGAATTGCTGAAAAAGTTAATGCTGGCTATGACAGAAAGGTGTCAGAACACACAATGCATCTCAGCTTGCTGCATAAGGGGGGACACAGCTGCAGAGCGGTCAGACCCCTGTCAGCGCCTACAATGGGCATGTGAGCATCAGAGCTGGATCATGGAGCAATGGAAGAAAGTGGCCTGGTCTGATGAATCATGTTTTCTTTTACATGTGGACGACCGGATGCATCTGCATCGCTTACCTATATGAGAGAGCACCAAAGAAGCCAAGCTGGCAGAGGCAGTGTGATGCTCTGGGCAATGTTCTGAAACCTTGGATCCTGGCATTCATTTGGATGTTACTTTGACATGTTCCACCTACCTAAACATTGCAAACCAAATACACAGCATCATTGCAACGGTATTCCCTAATGTTAGTGGCCTCTTTCAGCAGGATAATGCACCCTGACACACTGCAAAAATTGTTCAGGGTTTGAGGAACATGACAAAGAGTTCAAGGTGTTGACCTGGCCTCCAAATTCCCCAGATCTCAATCCGATCAAGCTGGATGTGCTGGACAAACAAGTGTGATCCATGGAGGCCCCACCTCACCATTTACAGGACTTGAAGGATCCGCCGCTAACGTCTTGGTGCCAGATACCACAGCACACCTTCAGAGGTCTTGTTGAGCCCATGCCTCAACGGATCAGAGCTGTTTTGGTGGCACAAGGGGGACCTACACAATATTACGCAGGTGGTTTTAATGTTATGGCTGATCAGTGTACATCAATTCTGAGAAGGCGGTGCTGGATTACTCAAATAGCTGTAATTCAATATTTGGTGATATGGATTTGAATCAAACTTTAAAGATATGTTCAGTACAAGGATCGGAGAACATGCGCAAAGGTTGGGGCATGGTCATTGAAAGGGGCGAAATTAGGTAAATTAGTTATTTCTCAGAAACCAACAACCTTTTTGAGCTGCAATTTGGTGTGCTGCATTGTTCTGCTTATCTGTAACTGAATTTTTAATAATCACTTAATTCACTTAACTTCTTTCATCAGCACTATTGGTGAGGGGTGCTTGGCCCCCGCAGATTGCCACTTGCTGCTATATTTCTTCTTATTATTATTATGACATAATATTAGTGTTCTGCCCATGTGTGCGTGAGACTTGATCCACACCAACAGTACAATGGTTGTATAAGAATATAGCTGCAAGCAGCACTTAAAGGGCCAAGCACTTTCTGTCCCTATCCCTTAACGATTTAGGAAGACTAGAAGCCACTGGGACCATCAGCGCTTGCTCCAAAGGAGATGTTCTAAATTTGAAGGCAAAAAGTCAAGCTGATATCTCATCACTTCCTGTCTTCAGTGGCCCTCCCCAGCTGCAAATGATGTCAAACTTTGTTTCTTAACTTCCAACCATGTTGCTAAATCTATGTGACAAGTTTAATGTCAATATATACATTAGCCATTAAATTAATTTGCAGATTATGGATGAAACATCACAGTAGTTAAAAATCAGAGAAATTTTTTTTTCTCTTTCGGAATGATTTCACAATGTTGTGATCTAAATTTCATGATAATTGTACAAAAATTGAAGCAAAAAACAAAACAAAACAGTTTTTATTTAATTTCAATATGGTAGACTTCCTGTTTGGCCTCCCAAGGAATCAAGAGAAAGAAGAATCATGATTGCAGATTAAGTGGTTCAAAAGTTATGAGCCATTTTACTAATTCGTAACTAGCAGGGATTTAGACCAAACTTCTTGGAGTACCATAGGACACTGTTGCTGAGATATGCCCTCACATGTTCAGTGACCTCATCTTTAAATTTGTTTGTATGTTATGGATGAACCATCCATCATATCAAAAATCTGAAAAAGAACTTTTGTTCCAGTTGGTCTCCCGATGCTCTCCTCAAAATTTTATGGTTATTCGACAAAATTTCTAGGAGAAGAAGTGAAAATTTTTTTTTATTCAAAATGGCCGACTTCCTGTTTTAGAAAGGACAAATTTGATAGATCAGTAATACTCCCCACCTTCAACAGATTCAATACAAACAAGAATCTTGATTTGATGTCAAGTGGTTCAAATTATAGCGCCACCTAAAGGGTGAAATTAGACAATTCTTGGAGACCCCTAGGATGAGGTCCTTCAGTGACCTACCAATTTTGGTCAATGTACATCTCAAGTTTGCTGAGATGTGCCCTCACATCCCATTTGGCGACTTTGCCATCAGATTTCTTTGTGCGCTATGGACAAAACATCCTGTAAAGCAAAAATCAAAGAAACTTTTTTTTTTTTTGGACAAGAAACAAGAATATTGATTTGATTTGTGAATTATAGCACCAGAGGTGCTAGAGATGAATTTAGATTATACTTCTTGGAGATTGCTAGGATGAGGTCCTTCAGTGACATACCAAGTTTGTTCAAAAACATCTCAAGGTTTCTGAGATATGCCCTCACTTCCTGTTTGGCGACTGCATTGTCAAATTCTTTTGGGCCTTACGGACTACCGCCCATCATATCAAAAATCTGAAAAACAACTTTTGTTCATGTTGGTCTCCTGAAGCTATCTTCCAAATTTCATTTGTTATTCAACAAATTTTGTGGTAGAAGAAACGTTATAATAAAATGATAAATTATGATTATATAAATTATAATTCAACACTCGGAACCTTCAAGAGACTCAATAGAAACAAGAATGTTGATTTGATGTTCAGCAATTCAAAAGGTATGAGCACTTTTACAAATTTGCAAATTATAGCACCACATAGAGGTGAATTTAGACAAAACATCTTGGAGACCCCACTGCTGTTAGATAACTGTACTGCTGTACACTGCTGTCTGTGGTCCTAGACATGTTTTTGAATCATCTGTTCTCCACTACTGAATAGTCTCATATGTGCAGCTATGAACTTCCCAATCCCTGTCGTGATTGATTTTGCCTGGGTTGGATCAGATGTAATGAACCAGATATCTGTGTGTGTGTTGCTTGGTGATTTCATCTAATTCTACTGACTGACACAGAAGGGTGATGTCGGCACAGATGTGTGAATGTGTTTGTGGTAATAGTGCTGGTGTTTTGTGCTCTTATTTGTCAGGTTTCCACACTGTAATATCGTACCTCAGGATCATGCCTTAGTGAGAAGCCAAAGTGCTCCCATATACTAGACCTAAAGATTTGTGGGAATGTTCCAGTTCCTGCTTAATGCCATCTGTAGTCATTTCTTTTTTCCCCGAGTTAATGCACGAGTACACTAGCTTGTGAAAAACAGCCTGCTTGATTAAGTTTAAATATTTATAGTACCTCACATTATATAAGCAGCGTTTCATGAGGAATAGCCTATTCTATACAACAGTGTGGTTGAATTCGTGAATCTGATTGGTCACAAGGTATGTATTATTTTTGTATAACAGCATGGCTCAGACAGTAGTTCAGCTGGAACATGAAAGATAAGTTAATATTAATGTGCTTGTTGAATACATTATTGTTTCTTCAGTAGAAGCTCATACACAGGAACTTGCACATCTAAGACTAATCTAAGTCTAATAACAAAGTTGTTTAACAAAGCTGTTTTTCTTCTTCTTTTGGCTGCTGCCGTTAGGGCTCGCCATAGCGGATCATTGGTCTGCATATTTGATTTGGCACAGTTTTTACACCGGATACCCTTCCTGACGCAACTCTCACCAATTTTATCTGGGCTTGGGATCGGCACTGGGAGTGCACTGTCTTGTGCAGGACTGGTTCCCTCCAGCGACCCTCAAAGTTGTTTAACAAAGTAAAAAATTATAATTGTTGATGTGGTGACGTTTTGGTGCTGCATCACACCCCCCCAGCGTGCATTATTTTTGTATAACCGCATGGTCTGTTGTGTGTTATTCTTTACTTATTATGCAGTCTGCTGACTGTATTGTTTAATACACAGACATATCGAATCAAGAGCCTTGTATTGAATGCTAAGCCATATTTTTACACTCCTAATAATTGAAGGCTTTTAGGAATCGGTTCATCCCTCTCAAATCTAGAATTGACAGAAACTACCATCCATCTTCTGAACAACAAAGTACACTGACTGAAACCCTCTGTTCTGAACTTTTAGATCACATCTCTGTCCAAGAAGGAACAAAACTCTTGGATAAAAGCAGCTATCTTGTGGGGGTTTGATATCTCCTCACCGCCAGCCTCTGACCTTCATTGGCATACTCCATGGGATCCTTTAGGGTAAATCCACCTCAAATCACCAGATAAAAAATAAAAAAAATTTCCTGACTGACCATATTTCTCATATTTGCTTCATAGTTTCTGGAAATAATGTCACTATTGTCAATAAATAGCGAAAATTTGCACATTTGAAATTGCAATATTTCATGGCATATTTCATACCTTAATTAATATAATTAAGGTTCAAGGTAACAACAATGAATTTTGTGCATTTGCTAATTAAAATATGCTATTTCAAGTGGTATAATTCTTTTTATGGTACACCTTGTCATACATGGGCGATATGCATTTAAAATATAGGCACAATTTTTTTCCCCCATTTTTAATACCTCAAATTACAAAGTTTGAGTTGTTTTAGACATATACTTAGTTGCTAAAAGAAAACTTAACAGGCCATAAATGGGCAAATATGAAACTGTGGACTTCTATTTAATTAAAGATATCTATATCTCCAATTTATTGGGAACAGTGACATTAGTTCTGGAAATTATTAAGTAAATCTGAGAAGGTCAGTTGGGAGGCCCCTCATGATTTCAAATGGATTCACCCTTTAGTAGTGAAGGTGTTGGAGAGGTGGCACTCTATAGGACCCACCCCACTAGATTAATGCGGGACACTTAGGCACCTCCTAGGCACCTCAGAACATGATTTTGCCTGCTGATGGATCTTTGTGGGCATTAGAACACAGAGCTGGTGGTGGCCTAAAAGCTCTATGTGGCTGGCCCATTTGGCCATGCTGGTTTCATAATTCTGAAGCCTGCACTCTCCTTTCCTCTCTGGCAGCAGGCAACCCAAGCACACAGGGCAGATTTTGCAGGGTTGATTTGTCCAGCAAAGGAGGCTTCCGGTTTGGTTGGCAACATGTGAAGACGTGTTTGACTGGTCTCCATACTGAACTGTTTATATTTGTTTAAGCAAACACATTCTCGACCAGCTCGAGATGATTTTATAGAACTAAAAGAGTAGAGACTGTTTTAAGGCAAGTTTGAATAAATAATCACCCTATTTTGAGGTTTATTGAATATGCCTGGTACATGCAGCAAACCAGATAAGATGGCGGAGAGCGCAACGGTGGAAGCAGCGGAAAGGAGAATGGAAACTAATCAAGAGCTCATTCTCCGTGAGATAAGAGTGCTTAAAATGGAGTTACTCTTGAAAATAGATGAAAAAGCCGCGGTCCAGGCCACAGAGATAATGACGTAATGCTTCAGATGATGTGAGTACTCTGCAGCGAGAAGTGGCGAAACTTAAACAAGATGTCGCTGTACTAGAATCAAAAAATGAGGATCTAGCCGCTGTAATTTACGCATCATGGGAGTGAAGGAGAGACGGGAGGAAGGAAAGTATATTCCCGACTTCATATCTGAGCTGCTTAAGGACTTGTTACAGCTGGATAAGGCCCCCGTAATAGATCGGGCTCACAGAACTCTGAGATCGAGACCAGAAGACGATCAACCAGCAAGGGCAATTATAGTGAAATTCCACTATTTTCAGGAGAGGGAATTATTGCTTAAGAAAGCCGTGCAGAGAAAGGAGATCGTCACACCGGATGGAGACAAAATACATCTTCAGCCTGACTACACCCAAAAGGTCATGAGACAGCTGTCAGCCTTCAACGAGGTATGTGGTCTACTCAGATGCTGTGAGGGTGTACGCTACGGCCTATTCTATCCTGCCGAGCTGAGAATCACCGCGAAAGATAGAGTGAGACGGCGCTTTAAAGATCCAAAGCAGGCTTTGGACTTTGTAAGAGACAATTTTAAGCCTTAATGCAAACGATAGGACCTGCAGCAAAAAGCCAATTAATAATTTAAGATTTTCCTGAGATCCAAAGCAGGCTATGGACTTTGTGAGAGAGACTTTGAAGCCTTAATGCAAACGATATTACCTGCAGCAAAAAGCCAATTAATGTATGGTGAGTTAAACAAAGAATTTTGGTCATACTTGTATCATTCGGACTTTGTTTGATTGCGTATTATTGGCTATGACACTCAGCATCTGAAGAAAAAGTCTGTTGATAGTAATACATTCAAGAGATACGTTCTTTTTATGTCTAGAATTTGAGATTTTCCTGTTAATAAGAGAAATACAGTTTGTGATAATGTTATTTTATTATAATAGTTCGGCTTGGAGTCTAAGTCAGTGTGGTGAGTGAAGTTAAGAGGATATGATAACTGGTAGTATTAGCAGCCTCCTTCAGAGGCCAGCTCAAGTTGTTCTATGTACTTTAAAAAAAAAAAAAATTATTATTTTCTTTATTAACATTCAAGAGAATGTTACCATTACTTAGATCATGCGAATACACAGGCATAGTAATTTCTGACCATAGTCCTGTACTGATGTCTCTCTGCTTTCCGGATAACATGCCATTATGGGGTATGTGGAGATTTAACTCTAAATTACTGGCGGATGAGAGGTTTGTTGCTTTTTTATCAGAACAAATAGGTTACTTTTTTGAAACCAACTGCACACCTGGTATGACTTACTGTAACCTCTGGGAGACAATGAAGGCCTTTTTAAGAGGGCAAATAATTTCATATAGTGTGGGTATGAGGAAAATAAGAATGGAGCAGATCAAACAAATGATTTCAAGGATAAATGATATAGATCAAGAGCACTCTAGATCCCCTGCCACTACTTTATATAAGGAGAGAGGAATATTACAGTCAGAATTAGATACCCTAATCACAGAGGCAGAGGAGGCACTATATTTGAGATCTAGACAGCAAGAGTATGGTGAAAAGGCTAGCAAGTTGCTTTCACATCAATTGAGACAGACAACTGAAGCTAAATATATAGCTGAAATTCAGATGGCGCATGGAGTAACCACAGATCAGTTGAGTATAAACAAGCAATTTAAAAAATTTTATGAGGAGTTGTATACATCAGAGCCATGTGACAGGGCGAATATAGCATGTTTTTTTGCTACAATAGAAATACCTACTATCAGTGACCAAGATAAAGTCAATCTTGAACAATCCATATCAACAGTGGAGATTGAACAAGCTATTAAACAAATGAAAAGCGGAAAAGCACCTGGTCCTGATGGATTTATAATTGAATTTTATAAGAAGTTTTCACACGAACTACCCCCAAATTTGAAAGAAGTGTTTACGGAAATAATTGAGCAAAAATTATTGCCACCAACTATGTCACAGGCTATTATCACAGTTGTACACCAGTCTATCACAAAAAAGATAAAGATCCCCTAAAATGTGACTCATATCGCCGTATAAGTTTGCTTTCAAATGACTACAAGATATTAGCTAAGGTCTTGGCAGTGAGGCTGAATCCTGTCAAGCAATCCATTATACATCAAGACCAGACAGGATTCATAGCTGGGCGGCAGCTCTCAAGTAATCTATGAAGACTATTTTATATACTCTATTCATAAGGCAGCTCACAGCTGTTGTCGTTAGATGCACGTAAAGCCTTTGACCACATTGAATACGAATATTTATTCACAGCCCTGAAAAATTTTGGTTTTGGATCTAATTTTTTGTACCTAGATTAGTATACTCTATGCACATCCAACTGCTTGTATAAGAACCAACAGGGTAATATCAGACTATTTCTGCTTATACAGGGGTACAAGACAGGGCTGCCCCCTGTCCCCCCTCTTATTTAATATAGCAATAGAACCCCTAGCTATAGCTTTAAGGAAAGAGGCAGATCTGTTAGGTATTAATAGGGGTGGGAGCACCCACAAGATTTCGTTGTATGCAGACGACCTCATAATATATATATCCAACCCAGATATTTCCAT
>CM075017.1:13722769-13737493 GCA_037576675.1 Pangasius sanitwongsei | reverse complement strand
TTTCCTTGCCACCGTCGCCACTGGCTTGCTCATTAGGGATAAATTCACAGGGATAAATTCACATATTTACAATATATATTTTTTGTGAATCCATTTATTTCTGTAAAGCTGCTTTGTGACAATGTCCCTTGTTAAAAGCGCTATACAAATAAAATTGAATTGAATTGAATTGGACCTAATGATCATTATAAAGTAGCAAAGTCTTCATTAAAGGATCAAGATACATCTTGAGACGGGTTTTAAACATGTTCACAGAGGTTGAGGATCTAATAAACATTACTCCATTCCATGTATGGGTAAACTTGCACTTGATAAAAGAAGCAAACAAATGCAGAATATTTATGAATGATGAAGTCTGTAATTTAACTCATCTTTGTGTAATTTAACTCAAACCACAAAAATGTTACAATTTCTGGCTCTCCCACAATATCCTGGAATTCATAACGCAATCAATCTTTACAGAAGCCACTGGACCACTAGCTGCAAAAAAAATCCCCAAAGCATTAACGATTCACAACCATATTTTACAGTGGGTGTTTTAACTTGTATGTCATTCCCAATATTTTGATAAACTTGCAGTAGTGTACATGGTGAAAACAATTATTGTAATCTCATCTGACCGCAACACACAACTGCAGTTGTAGTTCCAATAGTGCTTTGTGTAGTTCAGGTACCACATTTTGTGGATTGCCCTCAGAAATGACCTCCTTTATGAAACTATGGACATTGCCATTAATAATTAATTTTATTATTTTAATAGTTAATTGTTTGTTCAATTCTTGAACCAAACTGTACAATTCCAAAACTTCTTTGTGTACTTCTGTGCTTCCCTCACCATCCTCCTCAGTGTGTGCGGGTGTGCTTGCATGTCCAACTTCTGTAAACCTTCTGTTTGAGGAGAGTTAAGTAGTTTCTAAAATGGTTTTTGCAAGGGTCCCAATAATTCTAGAGTTAACTGTAGTGAAGGATGCTAGCAAGATATGGTGAAGACGACAATCTCACCTTGTACAGAATCCCCTGTGCAGCTACTGGGTACATGAAACAGCCTGGAAACAACAGGTGCCAGATCTTCACGAGCTGAGCCTGATGATGAGCAGGTCAGGTGGACCAAATCTGTTAAAACAGCCTGTAATTAGGCTAATTATGTAACCTTCATTTTATTTATACTATTTATTTATTCTTATTTTTATAATTAAAAAACACAGATACCCCAATAACACAAATATCCCAATAATTTAAATATTAAATAATTTAGTGTCAGTCATGCATGACAATAACAACTTGTCTCAAGTAATAATAACACTAATAATAATAACATTAATAATCATTGGTAATATATATCAGAAAAATATTACCAGACTTCCCCAATTCTTATCCTTTGGTAACCATAAATGTGACTATACACAAATCCTCACTGATATTAATGATGGCTGCTGCTGGGGATGGCCCTGCATGGATAGCCTAAAATTTGCTGTAAGATTGCTGTGGAATGTACCACACGGATACCCTAAAGATGACTGTGAATGTTCCCACTTTGACAGCCTAATAACTGCACTCCCTAAAAACTATGCTCAAGTCTCATTCACTATACAGTGGATAACCTCACCTGGATATTACAAACTTAAAGCTAAAAATCTATGGAAATAAAAAATGATCCACACACTCCTGTTTGACTCTATAGTATACAGTTGTAGAGGAGTAATGATTTATATTCTCATTATCCAGTGTCAGACAGAAGAGGATGGGTTCCCTTAATGTTTCTTCCTCATGTCGTCTCAGAGTTTTTCCTAGCCACCATCGACTCTGGCTTGCTCATTCAGAAATCCGTAAAGCTGCTTTGTGACAATGTTCATTGTTAAAAGCAATATATAAATAAAATTGAATTGAATTGAAATGAAATGCCTTTCAAGATTTTTGCCTCAAACTGATCTGAACCATTAAAAAAAGCCTTCTTGGTCAGATAACACCTTTGAAAGTTTAAAGGAATTTACCAGTTTAAAATATTGTGATAAGCGATGTAATCATCTAGAAGACGATCATAAAAAGACAGGAAAACGAGCAGTTCCACTATTTCAGGTTTAACGAGAGTATGGGATATATATTATATAATATATTGTAGTATATTATATAATAATATAACCAGCTGTAAGGAACTGTGGCAAGTGAGAAAACTCAGTTGGATGGTGGATTTTTAAGTGATTCTGCAATAATGTGTAGTAAACAGTAAAAAATAAATAAAAAACAACAGAATATTTTCAATATAATCATTTTACAACTCTGTTGTCTAATGGCCACATGCCCAACATTTTATGTTTATGTTGATGCTCAGAGTGCTTGTACACATCTGAGTGTTCACGGGTGGAGGAAGGCCGTAGAGTCCAATTAAAAAAACAAAACATAGAAACACACAAAAAGCATATTTAATCACTTTCTAATTATCATCACCATTAGCATTATTTGTAAAGTGTTAGATTTGACACTTTGTTGTAGGTCTATTACATCATTTTAGGTCAAAATCTTTATCTTTTATTAGTGGCATCCCTAATAAATGTAGTTAACATATATATATATATATATATATACTTGTCAAATTTTAGTTAAGTCGAACATACACTGTTAGAATTTATTTCACATTAATAAACTCAAAATACTCTCCTTTTATATTCGCAGAAACCGAGGGCCCTGCACTAGTCCAGAGCACGTGAGAAGAGGGGAAAGGAGCAGGGCTTCAAAAAGTTCAAAAAAACCTAGTAATGTAATCTGATTAAATGGCTCTGGATATCATGGCAGTGTAATGTCATGTAAGGACAATAAAATCACTATATCGCAAAAGCCTAATTTTTTAAATTATTCTTCTTTTATTCTATTATTAACTGTGATTTTATCTAATTCAGATATTCAAGAGCCTACATTGTGTTGACAACATTTATTTACAAATGAGGTTCAAAATTTAAATCACACATTTTTTAACATAACACAAAACACTGATTCTAGTAACCAAGGATTATGAAGTAAGCATGAATGACCCATATCCTTGTAGCCTTGTCCTGAGTTATACATTATGTGTAACTTACAGGTTCCAGGCATGCACGTCATGGAGGATGAACTGAGCTCCACCATCCTTACAGCCGGAGAGGAAGGCTCAAGAGGTGGCACTGTCACCAGTGAAATCTGCACAATGGACATACAAGGATAACAGGGCAAGGATAAGAAAAAATTATAACTCAATGCTTTACAAACTCAAATGATTTGCTTCGGGGGAAAAAAAGAGACTTAACAGGACTGCACTTAGCCTTTGTACTCAGCAGTCTATCAAACACTGAAAACACCCATAGAGACAAAGGCCCCATTGCCACCTGGAAATAACATGCGTCCTGGGTGATTGGATCAGTGGTCAGTGCTAAGTACAGGTGTGAAAGGGGCAAATGTATCCCGACAATGCATTGCGATTTGATCGCTCAAACCACAGTTGGAATTGGTCTGGGATGCATATGTCCACATCGCATTTGTAGTGTGAAAGCGAATGCAACTCGATACATCCTGGACAACATAAATTATGAAATCATTGCAAGAGAGTGTAATCAAAAAGCATAAAATACATAATCATTGTGAGACTGTTTGGAAATCACCCTGAAAGTTAGAGCTCTCCACATTTAAGATAAAATGGATAAAGACAATGCTATGACAGCAGAAACAAAAGCAGCTGCTGACTGTAGTTTCCTTCGGCGTCTCATGTCCCATTCATTTATAAGTTTTGTTAGCAGACCACGCAAGCGAACGTTTGAAACAGTCCTTAAAGGTATATAAAATAGGACTTGTGGGACGCTTCTGCCTGAAATTAAATGCAGCGGAAGGCTGATGTAATCAATTTGTGCGACACCCTTTCTCCTGTGGAAAGATGTATGAAATCCAGACGCAAGTGGTCCCAGGAGATGACTTGGCTGTCCACTTGTGATCCAATCACCCAGGTTTGAAAAGGGCCAAAGTGACCACGACCAACAGATAGTATGAATCTTATCTACATACATATACACCACAAGGACTGCGAAAAAAAAGTCTGCCTGCATACCAAGTCTATGTAAATAATGATGTGTGCAAACCCAACGGCATTCTCATTATGCGGTTTCATAAATCTAGATAAATCCATAAATAGTCCTAGAAATTTTATTCCACTTTATGCTAAACCAAAAAATAGCAATTTATAGATCAAGTAGACTGACTGCAAAGCACAGAAATGATACATACTGTTGAAACAATAAGAAAAGAAATGTCATTGTAAAGGATAAGTAGCTAATTAAACCAAGACTGAATATTTTGTCACAGTCGTCATTCCTCACTTCACTTGAGTCTAAAAAAAAATTATACATGGAGTTCATTTTGTGCCAAAAGTTTCAAATAAAATAATAACATCCACAAACAAAATATTAATGATCAATTTTACAATTTTTTTTAATCAGTCTTTTTATTGTTATTTTTCATAATACAAATATACATAGTAATAATAACAACAACAATAATAACAAAAACAAAGATAAAACCAAACTAATACCCTTGCTCCCTAGAGCTCCCCAATGCACCACCACTGCACATCACCTTATACACATTCTTAATCTGTAAACTCTCCTTTCAAAATTAGATAAAAACAGGTGAAAGAATTTCCATGAGAGGAGAAAAAAATTAAAATAAGGAGAGAAACAGAATAAAATATTCCATTCTGTAACACAATTTTGGCATCACAAGGCCAGGTATAGTATTAAATGAGAACAAGGAGAAAATTAAATATTAATTGCCAGTAGTTAACAAGTTTTGGACATGTGTGTATGATTAGCTATCCCATCTCCACACCTATCACACAAGGAGTCTACATTTGGGGAAAATTTTACTAATTTTGCTTTTGTCCAGTGTAGGCGGTGGACTACTTTATATTGAATAACTGTATGTCATAAAAAAAATTGAGGTTGAGTGAATCTTATTTATAATACCTTGCCATATTTCCTCTGAAAATTGTGAGTTAAGTTTGCTTTCCCATTGTTGTTTCAGTTCCATTAAAAATTTTAAATTCTGTGAACTAATCAAAGAGTATATCATGCCAATATTATTTTTGGAAAGTAGGCTGATTAATTTTTCAGAACGATTACTTCTGATTCACACTCATTTTGCTTTTATTCTGTCCTATTTGTGGATTTTTCTGATGCGTTTTTTTTTAAATATGACCATTCTAATTCTATGACAAAAATATGATAATTATGCATGAAACTAAATATAATATATTTTCACATGCTCTATATGAAGAGATGTACTGTGCAAATTTTTTTAAATAAAGGCACTGTGAACTTTTGCCATGAAATGGCATTTGACAATTGCATATGAAAAAATTGTAATGTGTTATAATAATGAGATAATGGTGTAGAAATTAGGCAAAAAGTGCAATTTGCCTGCATCCAATAGTCTCAAATGCCATGTTCACAGGCCAATTATTAAAAAAAAAAAATCCTACAGTTAAATTTCTTCATAGTGAGTATTTCTACATTACACTTAGTATTTTCATATGAAATTTTCAGATTTTTGCTACGTTTTAAGAATGAGGAGATAATGGTGTAGGAAATTTTTGTTTGTGAGTGTATGTGTGAGACGTGTGTGTGTGTGACACGCACGCACACACACACACCTTCCGTGGAATGTGAACTTGAACCTTGATCTTGAAAGGGGAAAAAGCTGCAAGCTAGTGAAGGTCATTTTTCTGTTGGTTTGTCCTTTTGGTTGAGTTTTTGAAAGTGTGCTGAAAAGCATGGTGCAAAGAAACACTAGCACGGAGCTCTGTTGAAATCCCACTTGCCTGGGAGATGGGAGTCTTCCTTTGCACCCATACACACCGGGTTCTACAGTGATGCTGAAAACTCAGGATCAAGAAGGACTCAGACGCCACCACGGAAGCCTCCCTACTCTGTGACATCATAAAGTCCCTTACCAGCCTCCACCAAACCCAAAACCAAGCGCTTCTCACCCTGCGCAATGAGCAGCAGATTTGAAGCCCTCGCACAGTAGCAGGATGAATGCTGGCAGGCACTCCAGAGGCTGCTGCAGCCCACAGCGGTGTCCACTGCCACCATCCCACACTTGATGCTCACAAGATGGCCTCCACTGATGATCCAGAGGCCCTCATGCAGCTTTCCGAGCATGCAGCACCTGCGTTGGAATGGCCGGAGGAGGAATGGGCTGTCCGACTCCTTCCCTTGCTATTAGGGGTAGCCCAGCTTGCCACCTAGCAGCTGCCGCCAAGGAGTATTCAAGCGTAAAGAGGGCGGTCCTGCAGTCCTCACCGAGATTGGCTGCCCCTTCACCTACTCACAGCAGTTGAAGGACTCCAGTCATCGGTAGTTACTAGCGGAGGAATGGAACGAGGAACAGATCATCGCTTGTTGGTACTGGAGCAGTTCATCGCAATGTGGGGCACTGGGAAATGCACGATTGGTGAAGGTGAGGTGCGTGCACTGAGATGTTCACGAGTATCCGCTTGAGCCAGTTATTATTAAATACTGGGGTCAAAAGCATAGAGTAGAGGTGGTGGTTAGTCCTCACCTCACCTATACACTAATTCATGGGACAAATTGGCCAAGATTTCAAGCACTGGTATGAGAACTGTTTGTGGATGGGTTCTTCAGGAGCAAGGCATGCTGTGGAATGTTGGCTGGGAAGGCGGTGCCGGGGCCGTTGATGTCAGCTCCATGACAGCTGGACACAGGGGGTGGGGAGATTCCAGCCCTCCACCTTTTGCGGGGATTCCCCTTGGGGATTTTCTCTTGGAGCAGTCACACAACACGACCCTGAAGTACGCAATCAATCAAGTGAGACTAACTGATGTTCAGCAAATTCAGTCTAATATTGTGCTATCCCATTTTAGCAGGGCGAAAGCTGAGAGCTAGTGACGGCCCCTTTTTCTGTTGGTTTGTCCTGTTTGTTCGAGTTTTTGAAAGTGCGCTGAGAAGTGCGGTGCAAATAAATGCATGCGAGAACATCTTGTGAAATTACGCCTGCCTCCCGCATCTTCATCCGCACCCATACACATCGGGTTCTACAGTGATATTAGATATTTCTCTGATGGGATTTCTTTGGTTAGCAATGAAAAATGGGGGGAGACTGAGGGGTAAGCGGGAGGCAAAAAGAAAGATGGAAAAACTGCAAAGACAGACAGACTAGCCAGATAAACTCAGACAAGTACCTGCTGATCAGATTCGGAGGGTAAAATCGACCGGTCTGTGATGACCACTGCTCTGGATATATGCCTGTGACAGACCACAAACATAGACAAAATAAATAAAAACGTTACTTCAAATAAAGAAATTAAATAACAAAAATTGTTATGTAGGGTTTAAGTAAATGGATAAACGGTATAAATGTATAACATTGTGTGTGTGAAATTAAGAAAATTTTAAGAAAGCAAGACAGAAAGGGAGAAAAAAAGAAAAATATACAGAGTGCGCAATATCTAACTTGCACCATTATGATTATACAAGATCTACATGATTTACAAGATTATGTAAGATTATATAAGAGTTGCAATTCATGTGACTGATATACCTGGCAATGGCTCTTAAAGTGGCACTTAATTTGTTCAATGTTTAAACCTACAATAAATTCTACAAGAGAACATAGCCAGACAAACGGGCCAGTTTCTGCCTGATTTACCTAAAAGTCCTTTACTGGGCTTCTAAATGTGACAGGACACTTCTGAGCACTTGCTGTTGTCAAAACATGATGTTTATTCTACAGGGCTCCAAGAGTGTAGAAAAAAAGAAACTGGAAAGGAAACGCTTCAACAGTGTTGAACATAACATTAATGATATCTCTGTTTGCACTGGAGCAATGAATTGAGGAAATGTAAGGAAAAAGAGTTCATACTCTGGGAACTTTTGAGCCCCATGGAATGAATGAACAGCTACTAAATCATCAACCATGTACATTAACTACTGGTTTCACTTTCTACAGCCTCTGTCTCTATCTAGTGATCCAATCACAAGTGGACAGCCAAAATACATAGCTGTTTACACCTGGCATTTTGATTGCCTCTCCAGTGACCATTTGTGATTGAATCTCATACATCATTTCTGCTGAAGGAAGTGTGTCTGGAATTTATGCCATTTGTTTTCAGGTAGAAACATCCTGCGAACGTCATGTACAATGCCACTACAAAGTTTGTGCACCCTTTACAGTTTTATGTATTTGTGCATAATTTTGACCTGAAATGTGATCAGATCTTCAAATGACACAAAAACATTATAAATTATTTACATTTATTTATTGAGCAAAATTACCCAAGATTAAAATCTCTTTGTTGGAAAAAGTATGTGAACCTTTGCTTTAAGTAACCGGTATGCAGTGATAATTTAAACCAACGTTTCTGTTCATTAAAAAGCTGAATGTAAAAATAAGATTAACTTTTTATTTGTCTCAACTCACTTGTATGTTGTTTGCATTCTCTGGTCATCTCGGATGTAGCTGTCTTCCACTACAAAATGGCTGCAACTAATTCGCTGCCCAAGAGTGTCAATCACAGCTTTACACCTACAAACAGCGAAGAACTTGTGAGAGGTGGACAAATGTTCTTGGTTAAGGTGCGCAAGACTAAATCTCTGCAGTTTAACGTCTGTTCATCTCCAAAAATAGACCAAATTTATAAAGGTCTGGTCTTGAACTTCCTACTAGTGACACCAAGATATGAACTTTCAGCACAAAAATGTACAGTAAATAAATATGCATAATAATAATAATAATAATAATAATAATAATAATAATAATAATAATAATATTTTATATGTAAAAGATCAAGGCCAAAATTCAGTCTAGTGGTCTTAAATTTTGTTGAGGCAACTGTATGGCACAAATCCAGGGCAAGTGTGTTGACCTTCCCGCTCTTCTGACAGATAAAAAGAGGAAGAACAGTGAACGTAGGGGAATCTGTCAGCTTGTTATGTCAAGAGTTATAAATGTGCTTTATAGGGCTCATTATCCAAACTAATGGGCTAGGGGTGACATCCTTGAAATGGACTTTCACAAAACAATAAAGGGCAAGGTGAGTGACTCAATGCCTGACAAAAAGTGTGGCCATCATTACAATCCTCCCTTCACACAGGACTGAATGCAGCACAGAGCTGTTTAGGTAAATGAAGATTTATTTACAGAGCAGAATTGACAAAGAAGGCTGAAGGCTTCATCAATTGCCAGGAGATACGGGACACAGCCCACAACTCACTTAAAATCACCTTTACCAAGGCAAACACATTCTGTGGATTCTTTTTTCCCACACTGTGGAACTGAATGGTTATCATGGCCACAGTGCATGGTGCAGGGTAAATGAGGAAACCAGGTTAGGTTTGTACACATTTCATGGCAAACTGTACCAAGGTGGAAATGTCATTGGACCTGTTACCCTTCATACTCCGAACTGTTCAGAAAACAGGCCAATTATTGCTGTAACTGATCCCAATTAACTAACATCCGACAAATTCAGACAGCTTGTGATTAGAGAGCTGTTGGTTAAAGCTTGCTGTAAGTGCTCAATAATGTGTGATCCCCTTCCCTTTGTAGATGAAAATTTTGAAATTGTTGTTGAAATGCATTTAAATATATTTAAACATTTTCCCACAATTACTATATAATGTACACAGACCTCAATCACATGATAAAACATGCAAGTTTACAAGTGTCTCTTGTCAACATTTATTAAAATGCTGATAGCTCCATTTGGGTTCAAGGCCAATTTCCACTTTGTAGATCACTATCATGTTCACAAGAACTGAAACTGAATCTGAGTTAACCATGCTGTCAGTGATGCAAGGTTCTAAATCCTTTTTAATATAAGGCTTATACATACCAAATTGTTTTTTTGGTTGTTTTTTTTTTACACACTTCCAAACAAAATACACATAATGTTTGCAGTATCATGGTGGTCCTTTATTTTATATTCAAAACCAGTGTAATAATTGTGTGTGTGACAATGGAAACATATAGCACAGAATAGGTTTGCTCAATACATAATCCTTAATTTTGAATCAAAGTTTAAGGTGACTGGTTTATCGTCAAGCAAAACTACTGGGTAAAACTAGAGGCAAAAGAGAACCAAAAAAAAAAAAAAAAAAACCCCAAAAAAACAAAAAAACAAAACAGAACATCAAAATACAACAAAATGCAGATGTGTGATAAGGGCCAAACATAACCAGCCAACTCAGATGATCACGTGGACCGTCAGCCTCACTAACAAGTTTGGCTTTCTTTGATGCCAACATGGCAGTCGGGCTCCGAGGTCCCATAATCCTCTGCTGCATTATTAATCTAGGTCTACCCTTTTCAGCTTTATGCCTGTAATAAGTCAAGACGTAAGGTGGTAATTTATGATACTGGGGAAATTAAAATCATTGTTCAGCCTGCCAGACACCTTGCCAACTCTTCTTTTTTCTACTACCTCTTCACCTTCATGGAACCTATTTCCTCTCAGTGATGTATGGCACAAGCAGGGCTGAGCTGACACCCGGGCGCCACAGCTGCAGGGCAGCAATTCTCTACAGTGTGCCCTCCGAGTGCATCTTATGAACTGATTTAACAGGCCTGATGGACATATTGGAACACTCAGAACACTTATGGATGGCACTGACCAGTGGACCAATGGACCTTGATCCACATACAGAACTTTGGGGTAACTTGGCCTGAAAACTCGAAAAAGCATGTATTATAGCAGGCTTCTTGTACATTCTGGCATTGATGGGGGGTATTAGTGGTGCAGAAACTGAATAAATCCATTTATTCATTTTTATGATATTGCTTGATTTTTTTTCCCAAGTTTCAAGTTTGTCACTTGCATGAGTACAGTGTACACTATGCAATAAAATTCATGCTTGCACACTGTCCCACATCAATATCAAAGCAACAGACACAAACATACATTATCTACACAACTGCACAGTGTAGACAATTGCACACTGAGCGGTGAGTGCCCCAGTATTATGTCAATTGCAGGTTCCAGATTATATTTGGTTGTGGATGGTAGCAGTTGATTAAATGGTTTAAAGTGGCAACTGTGTACAGAATTGCACAGTGACAAATATGGTACATGATGCTACAAATGTTACTATTTGTTTATACAGTGTATAGTATTTACAGTATGAATATAATAGTATAGTATTATATATACTGTATATAACGTGACATATGTAAGTCAGAAGTCACTGGTCATTGTGTGACAGTGTCTGCTGCATTCCAGGGTGTGACAGTTTGTAGTGCATGAGGCAGGCAATTTAAAAGTCTTCGTGTTGTTGAGAAGAAACTGTCCCTAAACCTGGATGTGTGTGGGACCTGAGCCACTTACCAGAAGAGAGGAAAAAATGTGAGCAGGGTGACTGGAGCAGCCTGCCTTTGTCAGGCAGCATGTGGTGTAATGTCCTGTATTGCCAAGAGCTGACTGTTTATGATTCTTTCAGCTGTTTTCACCACAGCACTGCTTACAGTCTTGTGTTAAAAGGACTCTTCAGGACCTTGGCTGACATGCAGGCTTCCTTTAGTTGCCTGAGGAAATAGTGGCATTAGTGGGCCCTCTTAACAGTGTGTAGTGTGTTGGTTCCACTTGAATTTGTCGGTGAGGGTGCCTCCAAGGAATCTTAAGCTTCTGATCCTCTCTACAGCTTCCCCTCTGATGATTATAGGCTTGTGGGCCAGTTCCTGTTTCTGGTAGTCCACAATCAGCTCCTTGGTCTTGCTCACATTTAGGCTGAGGTTGTTCTCCTGGCATACTACTTTCTCCTAGTATACTACTACTAAACATTTTCACTCTATCGAGCATTCACAGCAGATCCACACATGCAGCAACTTCCCGCGTTCTGCATGTGCCACATGTGCTGTTCATCTCACAGTGCTGAAACTCATGTTAAAATCAACACCTATTTGCTGCACCCATCAGACCCTCATCTAAAAACAATTTACAAACGTGTCGGATGTTGGCAGTGGCCAGAAATTAATTTCAAGAGTGATGAGGAAAAATATACTAAAAAAATCACTGTGTGATCTGTACAGTTCAGTTGAGTTAAGTGACACGCTCGATTTGGAGTGGATGCCACACAACAGTAGAAGCGGTGATGGCACGAATTTGTTGTTTTATTCATTCAGCACACAAGATATTGTCAACCAATTTTACCATCAAATAAACCCAAATAAAACATTAGCAATAGCAGAACATTAGCTCTAGCGCAGGAGTGTGCATGGGCGGGCTGTTGTTAGCGAAGCTCAAAGGGGGCATAGAAAGCATTTAGCTCATCCCAAAGTGAGGGGTCAGTGAGTGTGATAGGGAGCAAGCACACTCTGTAATCTGTTACAGTCTGTATGCTGTAACACACTCACCATGCACCGCCTGTGCCAGTGAACTGATGTTCTAGTTTAGCTCTATATTGCCATTTTGCAGCTCTGAATGCTTTGCAGAGATTGCACTTACATTTATTGTTTGCCTGCATTTCTCTGGTTCTGAATGCTTTACTGGGGGCTTGTATTTTATTGCGGACTTCTGCGTTAATCCATAGTTTCTCGTTTGTGGGTACATAGTGAGCCATGCATTTCCTGATAAGGTCTGTGACAACTGTCGCATGTTCATCCAGAAATCTCTTTAAGCCCCAGTCCAGAGAATCAGCGTGTTGTAGTTTCTGCTCTGCTTCTCGCATCCAGCACTGCATCAATTCTAGCCATAGGCTCCTCACACTTCAGCATCTTTTCGTAAACAGGAAGTAGAAATACGGAGAGGTGATCCAATTGGCCAAAGTGCAGCCAGGGTAGAGAACAATAGGCAGGGGGTCATTGCAGGGGGTTTAACAGTGGTCAAGAGGGTTAGTTCCTCTTGTGGGGCAGGAAACCTGTTGGTGGTATTTGGGGTAAACTTTGCTGAGTCCCCAGAGATAATAAAAAGTCCAGTGGGGTGGTCCTTTTCATATTTGGTGATGATATTGTTCAGTTCACACAGTGTAATGGCGCTGTTTCCGTGTGGCAGACTATGTAAACAGCAGTCATGATGAGGTTAAAAGGCTTGCATTTAATGATCAGATATGCCAGGTCAAATGAACAGTTCTGAAAACGTATTTCCACATTTGTGCATCAAGCATCATTTATTGTTATTTTTCATATGCCACATTAACTTCTGAAGACCAAACAAGTGCAACACTGCAAAAGTAAATCTGGCAGTAGAAGAACATACTACCTCGTACAGGGTCAGTTCATATAATTCAAGATGGATCTATATCAAATGAAACAAGAGGTAGGTAGTCACTTAGGAGCTTGAAGGTACTTTATGCTTTCTGCTAAAGGGTCAAATCAGCCATCTCAGCAGAGATTCAACGTCGGCTGACAAATTCAAAGTCAGATGTCGCAACAGATCCATTGTCATCTTTTGCATGGTGTTATGTTGGACACTAGCCTGGGAACACTGCCACTTAGAGTGATTCTTCTCTAAGAACCAATAGCCCAGTAACCCAAACCCACAGGGTCACTTGAAACCAGGATGAAAGAAATTCAGTATATCACCAAAGAAATGACTAGGGAACAAGTGGGAATGAAAGAGCAAGTGCAAGGCCAGGCAAAAAAACACCTTGATCTAACTAGTTTATGACAATAATCTGCCTTTGAAACTCATTAAAGGCATTTCTGTTGAGGCCTGATGCACATTATAAGCACAGATTAATCAAAGGACACTGAGTACGAACTCTCATTTTTTAAGAGGCAGCAACAGAGGGTTTTTTTGTCTCCAGATGAAAATCAATTAGTGGAGGTAAGGCCACAAGGAAAAATCTGCATCACTCATTGCCGGCCCAAGTGGCAGGGCTTGTGATTTGTCTTCTGAACGCAGATGCTTCAGGGGCTGCACACTGCTTTCTCCCTGAAAATTAATTATTTCTATATCTATAATTTTAACCCTTCCCTCCTACCACCAATTCACTCTCCTCTACCTTCTCTTTGCTATTTTGCGGAGTATCCTGTTTATAAGTCAAAGCTGAGGTTCAATGTAGTATTGAAAGTCAAATATGCTGCCTCCTTGTTTTTAATTTTTGATATTTTCATTTTTGTTTCCATATCACTTTTAGTTTGGTATATGTGTGAGAACTTGTCTCAGATCAATGATAAAGTACTTACTTGCCCGACTCCTTGTCCACAACCAGGCACTGCACAGAATGGCGCAGACAATAAATGCCCCCAAAAACAGCACACATTCTGTAAAATAAGGCGCACACACTTTTCAGACACAGAAGTTAATGGATCTAGCAAAAATCTATAATTACAATGGATAGCATGACATTAAACATAACTTGGAACAGATTTCTTACTCAATAGTAAAGGGGTTTTTGCAAGTTAATAAGTAGCAGAATAAAACAAGTACTGGATGCCAACAGTGTCAATGGGGATGGCTCCACTGCCAAAAAGTCTATTCCTTCTTGTTAGCAATTGGTATCCTTCTCAAATACCCTTAAAATACAGGTGCATCTCAATAAATTAGAATGTCATGGAAAAGTTCATTTATTTCAGTAATTCAACTCAAATAGTGAAATTCGTGCATTATATAAATTCAGTGCACACAGACTGAAGTAGTTTAAGTCTTTGGTTCTTTTAATTGTGATGATTTTGGCACCCTTCACAAGGAGGGTAAGCCACAAACATTCATTGCCAAAGAAGCTGGCTGTTCACAGAGTGCTGTATCCAAGC
>CM075017.1:13704076-13719510 GCA_037576675.1 Pangasius sanitwongsei | reverse complement strand
AAAAATAGACCCTTTACAGATTCAAACGATGTATTACTCTTATGTGTACGATCAAAAAAGACGGAGCATTTTAAGTTATTTTCGCTGCTATCATTAAAAACTGCAAGTGGTGGCACCCGCGCCACCGTCGACCCCAGGAGGTTAAGGCATGTGAACTTAGCTAGACTTGTAGGGGCACCAGCAGCACTAGTTAGGTGTATCCCTGAAGCCAGGGAGCCAGACATAGCAGGTAATCTTAGGGTCTTAGGCAAGCACAGGTTTTCAAAGATAGTTTTTCACGTAATTCACTTGATTTCACGTAATTTTTTCATGAGCTAATGATATATGCCTTCGTCAGTCAGAGGTTACTAAGAGTAACATTATAGAGGTGTGTACATTAGCGAAGGTGTTGTCTGATGCAGTAATATGCTCTGGCCCCATCCCAATGCGGCATGGCGATGTAGCTTACAGCAAGTTATGATGAACAGCTGGATTGCTGGATGTCCAGGTGGTGCTCCGAAAACAATGTGGGCTTTATAGATAATTGGAGTAGTTTTGAGGGCAAGGATGGTCTGTTAGGGCAGGACGGTGTCCATCCCACTTGGAAAGGTGCTGTTCTCATTTGTTGCAGCACAGCTCACAGTGTCAGAACAGGCCTAGTTAATCAGTGACAATCCAGAGCCAAGGCCAGGGAGCAAAAAAGCAGGCTAAACCGACCGTCTGCTAACTGCACTTCGTCGTCACTTGGGTTCCACCGTATTGAGACTGTGTCTGTTCCCCGAGCTAAACAAAAATGCAGAAATACTCCAAGTTTGATTTAGTAACCTAATTAACACATTAATTAATATTAGGGCTCTTACATCTAAAGCGCTTATTGTTAATGAACCTATTACTGATCAGGAATTTAATGTATTGTGTTTAACAGGAATGTGGATTAAACCAAATGAGTATATAGCATTAAATGAAGCTAGTCCTCCTGGATATTGTTATGTACATCAGATAATCTAGGCGTCACACAAAAACCTAGTCATAATTTCAACACATTGTAAGTTCTTTATACTAACATAAAATGCGTAGCCATAAAAAATAGTCTACCTAGTTGATTCTGCTAATTATTTTTTACAGACCTCCAGGCCATATTCTGAATTTCCTTTGTGAATTTGCCGATTTCATCTCTAATCTGTTTGTTTCTTTAGACAAAGCCTTAATTGTTGGAGACTTCAATATTCATTCGGACAACCCGGAAGACCGTCTGAGAACAGTGGTTGTATCCATTCTAGATTCAGTAGGGGTTAATCAGAATGTAATAGGACCCACTCATAGTGGTGGTCACACCTTTGATATAGTGCTAACATTCGGATTAAATATAGAAAATATCGTCACATTTCCGCAGGCTGACGCTATCTCAGATCATTATCTTATCTCATTTAAAATATGTCTTAATCATAATATATGCACCTTGCCACGCTACCACGTCAAACGTACATTCACATCAGCTACTGCACATAGTTTAATCAATAATCTCCCAGAGTAATCAACCATGATTGGATCACCATCTGATATCGAAGAACTTGATCACGCAAGTGAATGCTTAGAGTCAACATTCCGCTACACACTAGATAAGGTAGCGCCACTTAAAGGAAAAATAGAGAGAAAAAGCTAGCACCCTGGTATAACGATCACACATGCACCTTAAAATAGACCACTCGAAAATTAGAATGTAAATGGTGTCAAACTAAATTGGTAGTATTGCAAACAGCATGGAAGGAGAGCCTCCTGTGCTATAGAAAAGCTCTTAGTGCTGCCAGATCAATGTATCTCTCCACCCTAATTGGATAAAACATAACAGAAATAATCCTAGATTCTTATTTAATACTGCACCAAAATTAACTAGAAATAAGATCACAACAGAAACATGCACACAATCATTACATAGCAGTGATGACTTCATGAATTTTTTCAATGGAAAAATATTAATAAGAGTATTAATTCAAAACCAGACAGTTTTATAACTAACCCTGTAGATAATAATATAACAATATCATATTAATGATTAGAATGTTTTACTCCCCTTCAAGAGACCGAACTATTTTCACAAATTTCCTCATCAAAATCATCAACTTGTATACTAGATCCCTTACCTACATGGTTCCTCAAACAGATAATTCCAGAAGCAATCGAACTTGTAATTCGATTATAAGTTATAAAAAAAATAACCAATTCTTCCCTTAGCACTGGCTATTTACCTAAATTAAACTAGCAGTTACCAAACTCCTGATTAAAAAACCTGACCTCCACCCCTGTCAACTGTCCAATATCAAAGGCCAATATCAAATCTCTCCCTCATCTCCAAGATCCTAGTAATGGTTGTAGCACAGCAGTTATGCTCATGCCTACATAGGAATAACATTCATGAAATGAATCACTCAGGATTTAGACCTCATCATAGAACAGAGACAGCGCCTCGCACCACAGTACCTAAGCGAACTTTCAGGCTTTTATGATCTGTCACGCCTAAAAGGTGCAGCCTATTTGTTGGTACCTCAAATAGTGAAGGCTACAGCAGGTGGTAGCGCTTTCTCTTGTAAAGCCCCACAATTATGGAACAGACTTCCAATTAGTGTTCAGGACTCAGACACAGTCTCAGTGTTTAAGTCTAGGCTGAAAACATATTTGTTTAGTCAAGCCTTCCGTGAATAGTTTTTCTTAGGCAAAGGAGCAGACCTGGAGGGTTCACAAGCATAGAATGTTGTGGTGAACTGGGATGTTTGGTGTCGCTCCCTCACTCTCACGAGTTCACTCAAGTTTGTTGACGATGGAGTGGCTGGCCACTTTACGTCTCAGGGCGCCCTCATGTCTGTGTTACTTTTTGGCTCTCCTTTTTAGTCATGCTGTCATAACTAGTCTTGCCGGGGTCCCTGCTTGCACAGAACATTGTCCTTAACCATTCTCCCTCTCTCTCTCTGTCGAGCTACACATGCTACTCCTGAGATACCAGTGATCCTGACCCCTTCTGCTCTCTGGACCTGCCTGATACATCCTGATGCCCTCCTTCTGGTTGGAGTATTCATATACAGGAAACTGTAATAAATTTCCTGGTTACACAATTGCACTATTGCTGTGAGTTTTTCCTCCTTGCCACTGTGGCCTCTGGCTTGCTCATTAGGGATAAATTCATACATTTCATACATTTATAATTTTCTAAATGTATTTATTTCTGTAAAGCTGCTTTGTGACAATGACTATTGTTAAAAGCGCTATACAAATAAAATTGAACTGAATCCAACTGAACACTGTTTCACAGATCACCTTCAAACTGATGGTACCTTGTCAAGAACAAGAAGGAATCCACATTGGTACTTATCAATAACAAGAAGGAATCCACATTGTTTGTGCATGTAGGTTCCAGCTTACCTGCTCCACTATGCCATTATGACATGTCAGGATGCAACTGATGTTCTTGAACTCAGCATAGCGGCTGACGTTGGACTTGATGAGAAGGTCCACAAGTAAGCCACGGGAATACAGCAGCTGTAAGATGTAAGTATCAGATTGTCGTTACAATCAGAATTATTATTCAGATCTGTGTGTGTGTGTGTGTGTGTGTGTGTGTGCGCATGTGGTGTAAATGCTGGTGGTAGTACTACCATGCCTAACTACAGCACACTAGAAACATATTAATAATTACAAATGGGCAGCAGTTTGATCTGTGGTGTTGTCTGTTGCTACTTTGACCTGTGGTCTTGATTGCTCTGACCTGAAAATCTTTTTCTTCTTGCAATTCAAAAACATATAAGGTATTAGGTCTGAAGATGATGTGAGCCAGATTTGGTGAAGACTGGACAAAATTTGGAGGAGAAGTATCAAAAATGGCAATTAGATGGAAGCATTTTCGACACGTTATTGTAACTTTTGACCAGTAGGGTCCCTAGTGGTTAGGCCTGGGAGCATTCACCGCCACAGCCCAGGTTTGATTCCTGGCCAGAGAATCGACCCCAGCCACTGGGGATGCACACAACATTGCTCTCCCAGTGCTGGGTCCCAAACCCGGATGAAATTGAGAGTTGCATAAGAAAGGGCATACAGCAGAAAAACTGTGCCAAATCAAAAATGTGGACCAATGATCCGCTATGGTGACCCCTAATAGGAGCAGCCAAAAGAAGAAAAAAGAACAACAACATTTGTAACTTTTGACCAGTACGTGTCGCTGTCATGAAATTTGTTGCTTAGGCTCAGGGCATGGTCCTGAAGATGCCTACCAAGATTTCTGTCAGTGTACAAGGTCATTGCTGAGATACAGCTTCATTACCTGTTTGGTGGCTTTGCCGTAAGATTTGTCGGCACATTATGACCAAGCCGTTTGGAATATCAACATTCTTTTGAAAAGAAGTTTGTCAGAAGATGATATGGTGTTGATTGGACATAATTTGTAGGAGGAGTAGGGTGAAAACAGTTTTTGACAAAATCCAAGATGGTCGACAGGAAGTACACTTGAATTTCCGATGTTGGAGTGCATTCAATTTTGCATATTCCAGGGAATTATAGAAAAAATGAACTGCAAATTTAGCACAAACTTTTCAAATGACATAAGGAAAAAAGTGAAAGTTGTTACAGTTCTTGACCACCAGGGGGCGAAGTCACAAAACTTCTTGGGTACATTCAAGGTATGGTCCTGAAGATATCTACCAAGTATCATGATTATATGTAGATGCATTGCTGAGATACACCCTCACATCCTGTTTTTGAATTTGCCAGTGCATTACAGGACAACGGTTTTGAATATCAAAATTTCTTTGATTGAATTAGTAAAGTTTGGACAAAATGTTGGAGAAGTAGTAGAAAAAATGGCAGTTACCAAGTTTTTGTGTCAGTCAGGCCTGGTCTGAAGATGAGGTGTACAAAAGTTAGTGATGACTGGACAAAATTTGTACACAGAGTAGTGAAAAAAACAGTTTTTGACAAAATCCAAGAAGGTGGAAAATCTCATTAAGCAGAAATTGACATCATAGGGTGCGCTGAATTCAGCTCGACCCAGGAAATCCAGAATCCAGGGAAACCATGGTGTGCAAGAATTTTGTTTCTAGCTCTTACAGTTAAAAAGTTAAACAGCATAAACATGAGTGAAACGTTGACCTGTTGGTGGCACTAGAGGGTTTGAGATAGCGTTGGTAACATTTCAGACTGTCCTGTATCTGTGTGCCAAATTTCATAACTTTACTATGTACGGTTCAATTGGGAGGCCATAGACTCAATATCCGGAAGAAGAAGCAGAAGAATAATAGGAAAGTTGACAAAAACAATAGGTGCCTTTGCATCTGTGGTGCTTGGCCCCTAATAATAACACTAATGAAAACAATAGGTGCCTACACACCTGCGGTGCTTGGCCCCTAATTAAAGCTGCAAGCTGCTTTTCAGGGGGTCAAGCACCCAGACTCATTGAGCTGCACATTCACAGATGTACTACAATTGTTGCCTAAGCAATCGCAGGAAAGCAGAGCCATAACTTTAGGCAAAGGGATTGAAGAGCGTTTTTGTAGTTTCACTCATGATGTGTATGTTTAGATCATGGACACTGGTGGAATTCTCTGACTGTAGGAGGAAAGGTCTAGATGAACAAAACAGGGTAGCAGGGTGGCATTGCTGCTGTGACCTGCAGAGTTGTCTGGTGCTGCTTTGACCTTTGGCCATGATTGCTACTGCTCTGACCTAAAAATTTTTTCTTCTTGCAATTTAAAAACATTTAAGGTATTTTTTTTTCTCATCAGACTGGGCCTTTTTTTTACCCCACTTTAGGCAAGTTTAGACAGATCTCAATATGATGTGAGCCAAATCTGATGGACAAAATTTGGAGGAGTAGCAGAAATGGCAGTTAAAAGTAAGCATTTTTTAGAATGTTATTGTTACTTATGACCAGTAGGTGATGCTGGCACGAAATCTGTTGCAAAGCCTCATGGTTCTGAAGATTAATTATAATTATAATTAATTACAATTACACAAATTATAATTAATTATATTTACTATAATTTGTATAATGAATTATAAATTACAAACATGTAAATCAAAACATAAATTAAAATATTAACTAAAGCCAATTTTAGATGCATAATCTGACATTTGAAACTTGTATATATGCTGTAGTTCACTGATTAAATGGACACTCACCTTAGACACAAGATCAATGTTAAATCTGCGCCCCTCCTTCAGTAGCTTGGCATACGTTATTTTCTTTTTCACCTCTAATGCTTGCTCTGGTCTTCTTATTGGCTGCTGATCTTTTTTGCCCTCCTCTGATTGGCAGTGGTCTTGGTTCTTAGATGTTTGCTCATTCACCTCTAGATTCTGTGGGTCATGTGAACAAGCATTGGAAGAACCCGTGTCTTGGGCTTCTGTTTGGCAGCCATTCATCTCCTCAGCTGCTTTGGGAAAGCAGTTCACCACAAGATCCTTCACTTGCTCGTCATCTTCAGACTCCTCACTGCAGGTGACATAACATATAGCTATACAATCAAATTCCAGGTTGAGAGGAAGTGTCAACAGAAATAAATTTATTTATGACCATCTGAATCTCAATGAAACTGCATTTTATTGTCTCAGTACTTGTACTCTGCACAATGACAATAAAGTTGAATCTAATCTAATATAGTGTAATTTTCATTATATCAACCATTTAATACATTTAGCACTTAAAGCCACTACATTTTGCCTGTGTCAAGTTTCAAGTCTATAATGTTAGAGGAGTTTGTTCTGAAGCAATTCATGTATAAATCTATACACTAGAAACACTGCTTTTATGACAGCCATGATCGAACCAGATGAAGTAAACTTTTTAAAAGGTTTAACAGAACACCATATTAAGTGCACTGACAGGCTAATAACACTGAAGTAAAGTGAATCTATTTGATCAGTCCCCATGAATCAGTTGAGAGCCATGATTTGATTCCATATGTTCAAGGATTCGAAACAGCGAGTCAAGAGTGCTAATGTGTTGAAATGCTTGAATTATTTACACAATAGCCAATAACGTTTGAGATATTCCACACACTGCCGAATATAAACCGACTTAGCTAAATAATGTAGTAAAGTAAATTAGCTAAATAATGGAGAACAGCACAAAGTTTAGAGAGAGCCTGTATTTCAACAGTGAAGGATTTCTCACTGCCACCTTTACCCACATCAATGTTAATGAGGACAATATTCTAGACAACGAGATGCCATGTGTTTTTGCTACACATTTGAACTGAGGTTGACCATCATAGGCACTAACGGTCATGAAGAGCCTCACGGTCATTACAAAGAGGCATCTAACACGTTGAATGGTAGGTATAATGATGTCACATAACAGTGGACTTCCACAAATTCCACTCTTTTCCAAATGAATAAATGCCTGCCATGGAACAGTTGGAACAGGGAATATTATTAAAGAAGACATAGCCAAAAATACACTGAAAACCATGTTTCCTGTTAACAAGCTGCTACTGTAGTGCAGTATATACTGGAGAGCATTTAATTGGATGAACACAAGACCAGCACAGGATGATTAATCAAAAAATTTTAATAGTTTTGCTGGAGATCATGAACAATAAAATTAAAACAAGAACTTTATAAAATTAAAACTGGATCGTTAATCATTGAAGACCTAGCCTTAAGCTTTTTCAAAACGGTCATTTATACGCTTTTATCTTTGTAACTCCAAGATGCAACATGATATACGAAATGTTTTTTTAAGCCTGAATATATAAAAAGTTTTAAATTCACTAACAATATCTGTTCAGGAATGATTAGTATTAGAATGTAGTGTGAAGAGAGAAAAATCTGGTGGTACATACTATAATTTAGTATTGACAAATACAAAATGAGTACACATTTTTTTAATTATCATCTTCTAATGTTTATTACAATTTATTTGTGGGCCTTTCCTTGTAAGTATAGTTCAGGGCATATATAACTACATTTAAACTACTAAATTAATAATTAAGGGAAAAAAGGTTCTCTTACAAGCATTTGTTTCAGAAGCAATATAACCTTTTGCTAGCAAAGACTGACTGGCAGATGTGATGTGTACCTCACAAAGGCGGGAAATCCCTGCTGCCTAATAATCCTCAGCACAATGTCATTTAGTCAGTCTAAAACCTCTTCTTGTGATCAGAAGCATCTCTCAGATGTACTGCACAACTGGTGAGTTAGCCACATTGTTCACAGAGCAAGCCAATTGCTTGGTCACCAAACCACTGCCTGCTTTGGTGTCACCTTATATCGCAAGAGAATATTCGTCTGTTTGAAGCTATTCTGTCTCCAAACAGTGGTTTTAGCCATCTAGCCACCACACTATGCTGTGCTCCAAAGAAAACATTTCGACTGGCGAATCTCCCCTCACAATGGTAAAGGGCAAAGCCCCAGTGAAGACATGTTGGGAACAATATTCAGCATGGACATGCATCTGCTGTGTGCTTCATGGCTAGGGTCCCAACATGCCAAAGTCATGCTAGTAGTGTGGTAGCAATTCAGTGTGTAGCATTGTTTCATTCGATACGAGGCTCTCAATTCCATACATCTGCGTATTGAACAATACGTTCAACACTCTCAGGACTGTACAATGCAACAGTTTTGCATGCATTTGCTATTAAAAAATATTCTATGCAATGAAAAATATTAATTCACTCACACACATGCATTCAAGGGAGCATATGAAGTAGTAAATTATCAGTAAAGCTAACTATAACAGATGACGTTAACTAGAAAAAGAAACACTGAAAAGGTATTTTTCAGTTCTAAACGTTATCTTAACAAGCCAACACCTTGGCATGTCTTCTACCAAGACACCCATGTCATCGACCCTGTTTAGAGCATGACAAGTCACCCTCAAGATTTAAGCAGTCACTAGTTATGGCTACTATTAGCTCCCGTGTTAGCGCAGCTGGCAGGGAAGCCTCCTTTTCAGCTGACAGAAAACTACTGATTTAACACAGAATATATTAAAGATTTCCTTTGGGTTTCTGAATGGCCAAACCAACAAGTTTATGCTCTGTAGGTTGGTCAGGCAGCAGGTGAAATGCTGGCAAGCAAGACACCCTTCATAACTAGCAATTAAATTTTTATAGGGGATAATGTTTAGGGGATAATGTTAAAGCTTAGCCTGTCCAAAAGACATACTGTATGTATGTTGAGATTCCAAGACTCTGTTAACACTGCTTTAAACTAGCAAATTGTTAGGATGAACAAGGATGTTCTTTGAGAAATAAAAATAATAATTAATATAGCATACTACACTATAAAAAAGGACCTGTGTGGTGCTGAAATAATAATAAATAGCTGATGAAAGGAGATCCTTTCGTGAAATAATGCCTGGACCAGGACCAGAAGCACATCGTGACTCAGATATACATGTGTAGAATGCACACGCAGATTCCAAAAATAATTAAAGTAATTGGACACAAAGGCTGACATGGCGATTGTTCTCTTAATTTCTAAACTCTCATACATGAAGCCAAATTTTTAAATAGTCAATTTATTTTTGAATAATAAAACATGTTTTTAAATCTCCTCTGTGTGCTATAAACCTTCCTTTGTGCTATTGAATTTTGTAGCTTGTTAGCACCAGTACTACCACTTAAAAAAAGAAAGAGTACAGCCCTGACTCTGCATAATGAAGAAGGCCATCCGAACAGAGCTGACAGAGGTCGCACATAAGACGCACACACACACACACACACCCGGACTGTGAACTTGGAAAGGTGAACCTGAGCAGGGCAATAGCACTGAAATACTGGGACGGTATTGTATCTTGCTTTTTCTGTAGAAAGCTCAGTGAAATGCGTTAGCTGAAAAATAAAGGGAGCACCGAAGCTCTGACAAGGCCTGTCACCACCCGGTCTGGCTGTATTGCTCATGAATACCAGACCGTGAGGAAGACAAAGCTGCAATGGGTCGGCCATACCCTGGAGGAACATCGACGACATTTCCAGGCCCTGAACCTCATGGAGGTCAGCCACCTGTTTGTCTTTATACAGCAGCTCAAAGACTCCTGTTGGCAGTAGATGCTGGCAGTGCCGAAGGAATCCTTGATCTGGTGATCTTGAGGCAGTTCATCACGCAACTACCGGCAGAAACAGTGAGGTGGGTCTAGTACCACCAACTGGCGCTCCTGGACGAAGCTGTGCAGCTAGCGAAGAATCACCTGCCAGCGTCCACTGGGGCTCTAATCTTTTCCCTCTCTCTCTGTTTCTCTCCCTCCTCTCTCTCTCCTCCCCCTCCAATTACAGCTCCCCGTGAGCGAGGTTCCAAGACACATCAAGATTTAGTGGCTTCAGGGTGTAACCAGGCCACCGCTCATCAAAGCCTGATTCAGTGCAATGGGAAACTCACAACTGGTGAGCGTGAGGTGTGAGCATGGAGATGTTCATGAGTGTCCGCGGATGCCAGTCATTATTCAATTCCAGGGACAAAAGCATAGAGGCGGTGGTTAGCCCTTGTCTTACCCATCTACTAATTTTTGCGACAAATTGGCCCGATTTTTAGATATTGGTACAGGAAATTAGGCTTGGTGTGAAATATACGCATCATGGCTGGGTAGACTGCGCAAGGGCCATTGACATCAGTTCCCTGTTAGGGTGAGGAGGGCTCCACCCCTCCACGAAAGTAGCTGATGGTCAGCAGATTCAGCCCAATATTATGCTATCCCACCTGAATTTTTTGGTTATATCAAGTGACAAATTCTTTTCCACGCTGCTCACCATAATCCCAATACTAGACATTTAGGGCAAGATAAACCGTCTCAAGGCCTGTTTCTATTGGCAGCGCATTCGCGGCAGTGTTTGCAGGTGGTGTCTTGCATGTTGCTTGTCAGCTGGTGAATCTGCCGCCTACTCCTAACCATTGCACCCCCTTACGTTAATCAAGGTCCCCTTCAAAAGAATTGGTATGGGCATCATAGAACAGTGTGCACACTGCTTTATGTTAATTCTAGCAGACTATGAAATGAGATACCTGGAAACAAGGCCTTTTTGCAACATCTCAGCATGTAGCATTGTGGAGGCACTCTTCCCAGTTCTCCCCTAAGTCAGGGTCCCGAAAGAGACACTGATGGACTAGGGCTTTTATGTCATGTGCTCATTGTGAACTGTATTATTGTTGGGGAATTAAATTGATTTTCACAAGTATTTACCATCTGCCTACCGGGCTGGTCGAACGGTTTAATCAAACCCCAAAAATATGATTCTTAAGTTCATTCATGATGACGCTTGGAATTGGGATAAGTAGCTCAATCTCTAGGTATTTGCAGTATAAGAGGTCCAGCAAACCTCCACAGGGTTCTCAGCATTCTAATTACTGTACGGGTGCAAGCCTCTTAGACGTCATTAGAGGAAACTGAATGGAGAGACCTTCTAACAGCAAAAAAGAAATTCAATACATTCTGGACTTGAGAGCAAAACTCCACATCCTAAGCCACCTAACACAGGAGAACTTGCACCAGGACCGAGAACAACAGTCCTGGCTGTACGACAGGGTAACTCAGCTATGGGAATTCGCACCAGAGGATAGCATACTTGTTTTAGTACCCACAACAAGCTACAAATTACTTACATAGTGGCAAGGGCCATTTGAGGTCACACAGTGAGACGGAGAAGTCAACAATGAGGTCAGGCAAACAGGTATAGGCAATGCACTTCAAATGTACCACTTCAATCTCCCGACACTGTGAAGAGAGCCAGTTCCTGTGGCTCTGTTGACTGTGGTTCCCGAGAGGGAGGAGCTGGGACCAGATTCACCCCGGTTCCTTGTTGATACCGCCTATTATCTTCCCAGAGAGCACAGGTTGCCAGGGAAATTTTCCAACATGTTTTCACCTCTAGCTGGTCGCACAGACATCATAGAGCATCACATCGAGACTCCTCCAGGTTTGGCTGTACGCAGTTGCCCCTAGCAGTTACCCGAACACAAAAAATGTGGTTCAGAATGAGTATGGGAGTAATTTAGGAGTCCTACAGCA
This sequence comes from Pangasius sanitwongsei, assembly GCA_037576675.1. Classification (NCBI taxonomy): domain Eukaryota; kingdom Metazoa; phylum Chordata; class Actinopteri; order Siluriformes; family Pangasiidae; genus Pangasius; species Pangasius sanitwongsei. The sequence continues at coordinate 13,707,545 of CM075017.1, read as the reverse complement.
ATTGGAGCAGCCCCATGGTCTTGGGCACCAAGGCTAACAGGTCAGTCCATTTTTGTGCGGTGTCTAAATTTGATACATACCAAATGCCCCAAGTTGATGAACTGCTCAATGGGTTAGGCACAGCTTGCTTTTATTCTACACAGGATTTAACCAAGCAGTACTGGCAGATCCTCTTGACTCCAATACCCACTCTGCTGGGGTTACACCAATTTGTCACCCTTCCGTTTGGTTTGTTTGGAGCCACAGCAATGTTCCAACATCTCATGGACAGAATATTCTGCTTGCACAGTGCATATGTGTCTGGTTATTTAGATGATATAATTATTTATAGAAACGACTGGCAGCAGTATTTACATCTGAGAGCTGTCCTGAGGTATCTCACAGTCCACCCTCCATGCGAAAAAAAGGTGCGTTTAATAGACGATGCTGTGCTAATGATTATAAGGCAGGAGGGAATCCTGCCCGGCATAACGTAATATTGCTTCTGTGGGTACAGCAGAGAGGAGCATGTCCCATAGTGAGAAACCTCATCCATGCTATTAGAGAACCAGGGTTACAGTTGCAACCTAAACATTCACTATTACCTAAATAAAACACGTGACAATAAAAGATAAAATATGTGCTATTTTGTTTGTTTTACAATTTGTAGTAAATGTCTTTTTAGTGGCATATTTAAAATGGTAAATCAATACATAAACCAATGAAATTTTCTCTCTCATGAATGATTACACCACTATGCTCACTTACGAGCTAGTGTTAGACTACTGTTGTCAAAAACAAAAATTTATGTTCTTGTAGTTAACTACAAGAAAAACACGTATATGATCACACACAAGGTTCATTTCAGAGATACTGGCACTAATGATACACTGATAATTCAAATAAAGAGTTTTAATACATTATAACTCATTCAGGAGTTATGACACAGAGAAGACATGGTATGAAAGTGTCCACAATTGCTTTTGTAAGGCGCTAAAGGGTTGAAAAAGGTGAAAAAGGTCAAGATATGACAAAAATTGAGAGAGAAAAACAATACCTGGCATAAGAGAATACTTCCAGATTGGAGATGGAGGAGTCTACAGAGCTGAGAAAAACAACTTCATCATCCTCAATTTGATCGTTCCATCCCTGTTCTGACTTGCTGCTTGGAGTTTCTTGCTGAGCCTAAAGTCAACAAACCAAAACAGCATCAGCTGCTTATCAAAACCTCAAAACTAACCCGAAACATCAAAACTACACGAACACCATGTCTCTGCAGAAGTAAGGAATAAAAACCTTGTACTCCTCAATCCATGACAGCAGGCCATTGAATGTAAAGCTGGCCCAGTTTCCAGCATAGTAGTTTCTCCTGTAATACATGAAAGACATTTGTGCTCAGATTTGACAGGGAGTGAGGGAAAGGTGTTGAATAATGTTCATGCACTGAGGACAATAAAATTTAGAAATGCTGAGAATATTTCAGCAGGGCAGAAAATACTGTGGCCAAGATTTACTAAAAGGTTTGTATGTGAAAAATATGTAAGCTTAACACCCATAAAAACATGCAAGAATAAGATAACTGTGTTTTTCATATAAGCAAATGAGCGTGAGCCAAAAAAAAAAAAAAAAAAAAAACCTTCCTTTCATGAATAGTCAGTTCGGGGTCGTTTCAATATAAATAAATTTCTTTTGCACCTACAGTCTGAAAGCGAGTCAGGGCATGGCAATCGCATGTGAAAATTAATATGACTGATGGCCCAATACTACATTTCCAGAAGCCTATTTTCCTGCCATTTGAAGACTAAAAATGTATTTAATCAAGGTTTAATCAAGGTTAATTAAGGTTTCTTGACATTATGACTGCACTTCAAAACTACTTAAAAATGTTTTTAAAGTTGGTTTGTGAAAAGGTTTCACGTGTACCTTGTAAACAGAACATGGTCATGTCCACACTATTTTGCATTCGTGTTGTATTATGTGTTGTAAATGTGCAGTTTATAAATTTAATAATTTAAGCAAATAAGCAATCTTAGTAAATCTCGGCCTGAGAGACAAAAAAAAAAAAAAACCCAGTCCCTTTCATGTTCCAAATAATACCGCATATGTCCAAATAATACCAAATATAATACCACAATGTCCCAAAAGCCTGTTTACAACAAACAGATTTATTGTTTTACTCTGAAGAAAAACCTACAACCAACTGTGGATATCATATGTTCAGTTTATGATTATAAGAAAAATCATTACATAATGCCTAAAACAGACATGAAATCAATTTTAAAAAAGTCATGTTAGGATGTTTCAGAAAAACTGAACTAAACTTAAATGAAGCTGTGATTTCTAATATACCCCCAAAATTGACATGGGCAGCGTGAAACACCTGGATAAACAGGAATATTACAGCCTTTCTAAAGGGTTGAGGCAGCACCACCCACCACGGTCCCCTAGGAGCCAGGCATGGGACTTCCCCCTTGTGCTAAGGACTCTCCTTATGAGCCTATGCATGACGCTGATTTGGAATGGGTGTATCTGATAAATGCCTTTTTGCTAACAATGACTTCAGCTAAAGAATCAGCTCCAACTCATAGGCCTTATTCAGAGGTGCGTTAGTCCTTGGAATCTGTGCTCCTGCTACATGGTTATCACCATAAACCTACTCCACATTCTACAAAGTTAGCATCACTCATCTCAGTGGCAGGGGTGTGAAGGTTATCTTTGAGTACATTTCAGGGCAGTCCAAAGCTGAGTCCTGTTTCTTTGGGCCTCATTTATCAATCTTTCAGTATTTGCATGTAAATGTTTGCTTAAGCCAAACCGAACTCAATATTTCCATCAAATTTACAAAAGTTTCGGAAATGCTGATTTTATTCATATTCATGTGCATATGTTGACAAATGGCAATCTCCCATGAATTACTGGACGTGTGCATGGCACAGCAAATATGCATTTAGTGATGCCTGCAAAACCCCATAAAAAGCAAAGCTTACAAGGCAAATATGCAAAATCATTACTTAAAAACCAAAGAAATAAGAATTTCTCAGAGGCAGAAATGGACATATTGGACTCACATTTACAAGAATAAAACAAAACAAACTCTGTGCCAATAGTGTCAACAGGGATGTCTCCACCACCACCAAGACTAGTTCTTCTTGTTACTAATTTGTATGCCAGAAATACCCGTACAATATACTTGAGACAGGAACAGGAAGAAAAACTGTTTCAGACATTTAACTGTTCTGTGACATTGATCCTGTTTGGATCAATTCCAGAATCTAATCAGTTCATCTACTGGCTACAAAAATAGTTGCATATAAATCCTACAAACATTCAATTACTTGTTCCTGAGATATCAGGCTAATGAAAAACTCTGGGGCCCATGTTCTCAAAACTCAAATTCTGAGTTTCCTCCTTGAAGATGCTTTGCCAGGCCTTCACTGCAGCCACCTTCAGTTGCTGCTTGTTTGTGGGTCTTTCTGCCTTCAGTCTTGTC
>CM075017.1:13688182-13698276 GCA_037576675.1 Pangasius sanitwongsei | reverse complement strand
CAGAGAGCATAAAGAATCATTTTCACACATGAATTGGCACCTCTGAGTCCTGACCTTAACCTCAGTGAAAGTCTTTGTGATGTGCTGGAGGGGACTTTAAACAGTGCTCATCTCTTGCATTGTCAATACAAGATATTGACCAAAAAATGATGCACCGCATTTACATTTACGGCATTTGGCAGACGCCCTTATCCAGAGCGACTTACATTTCTCTCATTTTCATTTATACAACTGAGCGGTTGAGGGTTAAGGGCCTTGCTCAAGGGCGGTGCTGAGGATTGAACTCATGACCTTCCAATCAGTAGCCCAACGTCTTAACCACTGAGCTACCACTGCCCACCACTTGATGGAAATAAATGTTGTGATGTTATTTCCACCAAGAGGTGCATCAATTTTTGGTCAAGATCTTGTACTGACAATGAAAGAGGTGAGCACTCTGTAAAGACTCCTCCAGTACATCCCAAATACTTTCACTGAGGTTAAGGTCAGGACTCAGAGGTGCCAATTCATGTGTGAAAATGATTCTTTATGCTCTCTGGACCATTCTTTCACAATTTTAACCCTGATTAATCTTGGCAGTGTCATCCTGGAATATGGCCATGATACCTCTTTCTACATGGTTATTAAAGAACTAAAAAGCTACACACTTCATCTTTTAAGATTAAAAGAACTGTTGCCAAACATATAACACGCTAGAAACATTATAATCACTCTAATAATGATCCATTCATAGACTCTTATGTATTATTAAAATCTAAACAGTGACTTTTTTGGCCGGGCAGTGTGCGTGTGTGTGTATATATATATATATATATAAAATACATACACTCACACACACACACACACATATATTCCAGCTCTTTTTTTGAGCCAGATCATTTGGCTGAGCTCAGCAGTAACAGCCAGCACACTTAACTGTATAATGTTTAGTCCCTCGCCAGCCCCCACCACTCGTGTCTGGGAAAGCCCAGCTCGCAGCCCAACAGCTCCCAGTTATAAACCTGTTGAGTACCCGGAGCTGAAGCGGGCGATGTTGCAACGCGTCGGCCACACCCCCGAACAGCACCAACAGCGTTTCAATGCCTGTTCGCCTTTTCCCAGCAGCTCTGAAACACCTGCTGCAGACGGCTACTGGCAGAGGGGTGCAACGCCAAAGACGTAGTCGACCTCATAGTGCTGGAGCAGCTCGTTGCCAGACTATTGGAGGGGATGGCGGAATGGGTCCAGTCGATAGATGAGGTGGTCTAGCTGGCAGAGGACCAGTGGGTGGTCTGTATCTGTAGGCAGTATCTGTGGGCAGACGAGCCCCTCCCTTCTCTATTTTGCTCTCGTACATCCCCTCCTCCTCCTCGCCCTCCCTCCGCTCCTCTGTCCCTGCACCACAAAAACTAGCTCCCCAGTCCCGGGTTTTCCCTACCCCTCCCTCTTCACTTCTCATTCAAATTGTTGTACACGCACACGACTCATGTCATCTTAGACATCATTAGGGAAAATTGAGAGGAGGGACCTTCTAATAGCAAGAATGAAATTCAATATGTTCTTGACCTGAGAGCAAAACTCCACACATTGGGACAATTAATACAGGAGAATTTGCTACACGCACTAGAATGTCAAACCCGGCTGAATAACAGGGGTACCCGACTACGGGAATTCACACCGGGAGATAAAGTGCTTATTTTGCTACCCATGTCAAGCTCTAAATTACTCGGGAAGTGGCAAGGATCCACGTGAGGTCACACAGCAGGTCGAAGAAGTCAACTATATGAGGTCAAGCGAGTGGATGGGGCAATGCATTTCAAATATACCACCTCAATCTCCTGAAACCATGAAGAGAGACAGTTCCCGTTGCTCTGGCAATGGTCACTCCAGAGAGGAAGGAGCTGGGACCAGAGGTATGTCTAAAAAGTGCGGTCCAATTCACCCCAGTCCCCTCTTCACCCCGGTGGAGACCACCTCTCACCGTCCCAGAGAGGGCAGGTTGCTAGGTTGCAGGAGGAATTTTCAGATGTGCCACACCGAAGTACCAGAAACTGTCCACTCTCTTCACTGGGGTCCCATTGATTTTGAAGGGGTGGTAGCTCCTGTCCTGCTTCGTGCTGAAGTCCATTATCAAATCCTTTGTCTTGCTGATGTTCAGGAGGAGGTTGTTCTCCTGGCACAAGTTCTCCATGCTTTTAACCTCCTCCAAGTAGGCCTTCTGATTATCAGATATCAGGCCTACCACAACAGTGTCGTCAGCAAACTTGACAATGGTGGTAGAGTTGGAAGTGGGCACACAGTCATAAACAAACAATGAGTACAGCAGGGGGCTCAGGACACAACCCTGGGGGGGCTCCAGTGCTGATGGTGAGGGAGGGTGAGAAATGTCTGCCCATCCATACTGCTTGTGGTCTGCCTGTCCGGAAGTTGGAGATCCACTGACACAGGGACGGGCTAAGTCCCAGGTCTTCCAATTTGGTGGTGAGTTTGAAGGGAATTACTGTGTTAAATGCTGAGCTGTAGTCAACTGCATTTTAACATAATTTCCCTTCCTGGAGTCCAGATGTCTCAGGGCTGTGTGTAGGAGGTGTGTGATGGTGTCATCGGTTGAGTGGGACGGTATGCAAACTGTAATGGGTCCAGGATCTCAGATAATGAAGAGGTGATGAAGTCTCTGACCAGCCTTTCATAGCACTTCATCACAGTTGAGGTCAGGGCTACTCAGTGATAGTCATTGAGTCAGGTTTGCTGGAGTTTCCTTGGGGCAGGAACAATAATGGACTGTTTAAAGCATGTGGGAATTACCGACTGTGCCAGGGAGAGATTGAATATCTCTGTGAACACCAGTGCTAACTGGTCAGTGCTAGCTCTAAGGACCTGACATAAGATGCCATCTGGTCCTGCTGCCTTCCTGGTGTTCAGTCTCTTGAAAGTCTTCCTAACGCTGTGCTCCAAGATGATGAAATCAATTCCCGCTCTGACACACTCCGCATGCACTTTAGCACTGCTAACGCTGTTAGCACCGCTAGCACCATTAGCTGCAGCCTCGAAGCGAGTGTAAAAAGTGATCAGCTCATCTGGCAGAGATGTGTCCGCAGTCACCATTCTGGAAAATGGTGGGTTTTTTTGTCCATTATTTTTCCCAGTCCTTGCCACAGGCTCCTAGATTCACCCTGCTGGAACTGTGACTCTAGTTTCCTCCTGTAATGCTGCTTTGCCTCCTTCAAAACTCTGCGCATATCGTAGGACACAGCCTTGTACTCGTCCATGATCCTGGTGGTAAGCCCCGCATTATAGGTAGTGGTGCAATACTTTAGAGCATCGCAGATGGTTTTATCCATCCATGGCTTCTGGTTGAGAAACATTTAGATGATAGTTTTGTGGACTGTATCATCCGCCAGTTTCCCGATAAATCCCACACATGCTTCCTTAAACACATAGATGTCATTAGAGCTACGTCTGAATATGTCCCATTCTGCATCATCAAGTGTCCTGCAAAGCGGCCACGCCCAACCTCCCCCTGAACCAGAGCTTCCTGTTTCAGCTTTTGTTTGTATCTAGGAATGAGGAAGATGGTGGCATGGTCTGATTTCCCAAAAGGTGGATGAGACATTGGACTCATTGTATTGTATCATGTGCATTGTAGCCATCCTCGAATGGAGTGTAGCAATGGTCCAGGCTTCTTTCTCCCCTGGTGGGGCAGGTTCCTCGCCACAATGAGCGCAGTATCCTGGTAATGGGTCTGGTGTTGAGTGCGAGCCTCATGTAGTTCACATAAGGCAGTGTCCGTGTCCACCTGAGGTGGAATATACATTGACTATAACCGAAGTAAAGTCCTGAGGAAGGTAGAAAGGGTGACATTTGATGGTCAGGAGCTCAAGTTTGTGTGTGCAGGAGTGTGTGAGAGGAATAATGCTCATGCTGTCGCAATAGCTGCTGTTTACCATCAGACACACTCCACCTCCCCTTGACTTCCCTGACTCCATTGTCCTGTCTATGCAGTAAACCGAGAAGAACTAGGCTGGCTGGCTTGGTCCAGTACCACTAGCTTCAGCCATGTCACGGTAAAGCAGAGGAGACTGCAGTCCTGAAGATCCCTCTGGAACTTAACCCTGGCCCTGAGGTCGTCGAACTTGTTCTTCAGAGACTGGATGTTGCCTAGCAAGATGCTAGGCAGGGGAGCACAGTATGTGCTAGTCCTCAGCCTGTTCCTGACGTCGGCTCGTTTCCCTCGGCTGCCACTTCGGGTCGTGTCCTTTGCTCCTCCTCAGGATCTCACTTGGCCAGCATGGATCCAGCATTAAAAAGGTGCTGGAGGATTGTTTTGATATATTTGGGAACACGCCGGATTATGACATGCAGCACAGTAGGGAGCATATGGTTGATATAGGTTGAGGTTCATCTCTCTTTGAAATCCAAGCAGACAAAACTTTGACATGCACAGGAATAGAACAGGATGTCAAAATGTGTGACAATGATGTGTCAAATGGAACTGACTTATAAGCCAGCATTCATCCAGAAAAATCATACTGGTCTCTAAATATCCTTTCTCTCCAAAGTACAGCATGCCCTAACTCTTTCAGTAATATCTATTCGGCCATTTGCATTGCTCTGCTTACAGCTACCGCACAGCCTGACCTCCCTTTATATTGTGGCATTTTATTTTTGCATTTACATTTGTATATTTTGTTTACTAGATGTAATATGTTAGTATATGTCCAGTAGTTAGAAGAGCTACCTCAAGAATTTCAATGCCCCGTTATGTGTCAACAGTGCAAACAACAAATAAAAGACTATGACTTTGACTTCTTATTGAATGACTGGTCTTACTTGGCTAGAAACAGATTTGGGTTGGCTTGTTGTCTTTGTTTTTTTAATATTTAATATACCATTAATATAAATCAATAGGTTTATTAAATGTGTGCGCATTAAATATAAATAAGCGATTTAAACTTGACAGCATAATCTGTATATTAACATGCAGTAACTCCTTTGCAAATTATATGATTTGAAGTCGATCAGTTGAGATTTAAATTAGTTAGTCTTCTTATGCATAAATTTACATACACTCAGGAGCACGAGTAGAATACGAACATTTTTCTGAAATTACTGGATTTTCATGAATACCAAACTTTTTGTGTAAATGTGCCTTCTTGTGTAAATGAACACTTTAGGAATAAATCTGTTCATATCCATCTTGACAAATGAAGGCTGATGTTGGTTTACATTATCGAGGTGTCTCACACCATATCTGGCTTTTTGGAAGGATGAAATATGATATACACAACATAAATCCAATATATACAAAATTGCTTACATATTTAACTGTGGTTCTATAAAACCCAGATAACCACCAAGGTTTTTGTCATTGGAAGCCTGTGTCAGCACTGCAAAAATCTTTTAAGAAAAGATGGCTATATGATGATAGTATTTATTGCATACTGTTTCATTCATGACTTTGTTGGATTTGGGCAGCATGCTCATATACACAAGGAGGTATCCACAGATTCAGTTTCACACAACCCCTGGCAGTTATCTTGGTTTATGGAACCACATTTACATATGTATCTAGTGTTAAAGTGTTGACTTACCTGTCTAAGTGCAGAACTCTCTGTCCCACTCGTGAGCACGCAGCAGCAATGACAGACTCAGTAAGGCCTGGAAATAAGTGAAGACAGAATGCATTGTCACTGAGCCTCATCAAATCTCCTGCACACTTTCCTTTCTGACAAGTCACAAAATGTGATGATTCACTTGATTTTTGCCTTATGTTGCCAGCAGGCCAAAGCATGGAAAAAAGGCCAGAGAACTGTACAAAGTGCAATGAAAAATATTTGTGTCATTAAACAATGATTAAATGAGTAATTTAAAAGAAATGTTCGTATATCACAACAGTCATTCTCAATTACAGCCAGTACAGACCACTCAACTCACAAAGGACTTACAGATATCAAATACTTGTGCTGATATTGCAATTTCCTATCACAAAACTGCCTAAGTTTGCATGACTCATGACAATATTACAACATTGTACCTTCACCTGTGTTTTTAGGCAGACCTTAGAAAGTAGCATTGCGTTTGAATGAAAATTTATAAAATCTGACAATACTTTGAATTTCCTTCTCAATTAGCTGGAATGTGTTATGAAGCATGCTGTAGGATTTGATGGAAATTCATGGGAAATGGAGAAGCATGTTACAAAATACAACCTCCTCTAAAGTACGGGAATTCTTACACTTAGTGTACATTACACTATGCTGTTTAGCTCATGACATAACTTGTGTATTAATATGAGTACTATTTCAATTTGTAATAATTTGTTTGTGGGCATGCGAGAAACAGTGGAAGCATGACACACAAGGCTATGTATTGTCCTACTTTATAAATTTTAGCTATATTGCACATTTATGGTCACTTTTTCCATTTTTTCCTGGTCTCTTTTGCTTTGGTTAAAAACCTGATGGGTTGACAATGACTGAACATAGTCTCAAATGAATTATCAGTCCATGAGACAAGTGTTTTCTCACTTCCAAACACCACTCAAGTCATGAGTATGTGCATTCATGGTAGTAGAGTAGCAAAGCTACTTGAATCAAACAGCTTTTAAGTAGTTAAACTATTTTTTTCAACCTAGTAACACTGATAAACCCTATATAAAGTGGATGTAAAAAGTCTACAGACTCCCATTAAAAATGGCAGGTTTTTGTAATGAAAAAAATTAAACCAAGATAAATCATGTCAGAACTTTTCATGCCATGGTCTGCATAGAGCTGACAAAGTCTGTAAATGGTCTCATAGTCGAAAGAAATCGATCAGGAGCAGGGTACAAAACAATTTCCAAAACAGGAGATCAGAACACTGTGAAGGCAATCATCAACAAGTGGAGAAAATGGAGCACCACAGTGACATTACCAAGAACAGGATGTGCCTCCAAAATTTACAAAAGGACAAGATAAAGACTTACCAGGGAGGCTACCAAGAGATCCACGGCATATAGGTGCTGCAGGAATATCTGACAGTACTGATTGCTCTCTGCATATTACAACATTCTCTCGTATTCTTCACATGTCTGGGTTATGAGGTAGGGTGGCTAGGTGGAGGCTCTTTCTCACAAAAAAACATCCAAGCCCAACTAAATCACCCCAAACCATGTGACAAATGTGTTATGGTCTGATGAGACCAATTACAAAAAGTATAATAATTCCATAATTCACCTCATAACACCTCATGACAAGTGTCAAGCATGGTGGTGGAGGGGTGATGATTTGGGCTTGTTTTGCAGCCTCAGGACCTGGGAAAATTGCAGTCATTAAGAAAGTAATGAACACCCGAATATTCTTCAGACAAATGTGAGGCCATCTGTCCAGCAGCTTAAGCTGGGCCAAAATTGGGTCTTTCAACAGGACAAGGATCCCAAGCATACCAACAAATTGACATTTGAATGGCTAAAGAAGAAAAAATTAAGGTGTTGGAATGACCAAGTCAAAGTCCAGACCTCAAGCCCATTGAGATACTCTGAGGGGATCTTAGCTGTGCATAAATTAATGCCCTCAAAGAACTGAAGCAACAGAGTGGGCCAAAATTTCTCCAGAACAATGGGAGAGACTGATAAACTGCTACAGAAAAAGTTTACTTCAAGTTATTGCTTCTAAAGGTGGTTCTACATGTTACTGAATTATAGAGTGCACTCATTTTTCCCACCTGGTTGCTGAATGTTGATTTATTTTTGGGAAAAATCACTACATATCTGTTGTGTTTTTTGTTGTCATCTGAGGTTTATAGATGTTCGTGAGGACTACACAATTGGTAGTTAGGCCCTGGTAAATAAAAATATAGAATTGATTGAGGGTATATTTTCTTTTTCCCCCGAGACTGTACACTGATCTGTCTCAACATTGAAACCACCTGCCTACCATTGTGCAGGTCCCCCTTGCTGCGCAGGTCCCCCTTGTTGCGCAAAAACAGCTCTGACCCTTCGAGGCATAAACTCCTCAAGACCTCTGAAGGTGTGCTTTGGTATCTGACACCAAGATGCTAGCAGCAGGTGCTTTAAGTTCTGTAAGTTCCGAGGTGAAGCCTCCATGGATCGGTCTTGTTTGTTAAGCACATCTCACAGATATCCAATCAGATTGAGATCTGGGGAATTTGGAGGCCAAGTCAAAACCTTGAAAACTCTGTCATTTTCCTCAAACCATTCTTGAACCATTCTTGCCATGTGGCATGGTGCATTATCCTGCTGAAATAGGCCACTGCCATTACGGATTACTGTTGTAATGAAGGGTTGTACTTGGTCTGCAACAATGTTTAGGTAGGTGGTACATGTCAAATTAGCATCCCCATGAATGCCAGGACCCAAGGTTTCCCAGCAGAACATTGCCCAGAGCATCACACTGCCTCTGCCGGCTTGTCTTCTTCCCATAGTGCATCCTGGTGCTATCTCTTCCCAGGTAAGCGACGCACATGCACCCGACTGTTCACATGATGTAAAAGAAAACATGATTCATCAGGCCAGGCCACCTTCTTCCATTGCTCCATGGTCCAGTTCTGATGCTCACGTGCCCATTGTAGGTGCTTTCGGCAGTGAACAGGTGTCAGCATGTGCACTCTGACCAGTCTGCAGCTCCATATGCAGCAAGCTGTGTGCACTGTGTTTTCTGACACCTTTCTATAATAGCCAGCATTAACTTTTTCAGAAATTTGTGCTACAGTAGCTCTTCTGTGGGATCGGACCAGACGGGCTAGCCTTCCCTCCCCACGTGCATGAGTGAGCCTTGTATATAAGCCCAGTATAAGTGTCCAATCCAAGGGCCAGTGTGGGAACAGGTTTTTATTCCAAGCTAACAGGAGCCACACCTAATTCCACCTGTTTAATCAGTTGATCTTGGCTTTCAATAGACTCAGGTGTTGTGTCTGCTTGGATGGAATGAAAACCTGCACCCACTCCAGCCCTTTCCAGATAAGATTGGACAACCCTGCTCTAGAATTTACACAGAATGGTGTGAAAAACAAAAAACACTAAGTGAGCAACTGTTCCGTGAGTGTAAATGCCTTGTTGATAAGAGTGGTCAGAAGAAAAAGGACCAGGATTATTCAAGCTGCCAGGAAGGATATAGTAACTCATATAATCACTCATTACAACCAAGGTGAGCAGAAAAGCATATCAGCATGCATAAATCATCAACCTTGAGGTAGACAGGCTACAACAGCAGAAGACTACATTGGTTTCAACTTCTGTCAGCCAAGCACAGGAATCTGAGACTATCTTGGGCACAGGCTTATCGAAACTGGACAGTTGAAGATTAGAAAAAGAAAAAGAAAAAATCACCTGGTCTTTTCCAGTCTTCAACTGTCAAGTTTTGGTGAGTCTGTGCTCATGATAGCCTCAGATTCTTGCTCTTGGCTGACAGGAGTGGAACCTGATGTGGTCTTCTGCTGTTGTAGCCCATCCACCTCAAGATTTGATGTGCTGTGCATGCTTTTCTATTCACTAGAGTTTTAAAGAGTGCTTATTTGAGTTACTATAACTTTGTGTAACCTCAGACCAGTCTGGTCATTCTCCTCCAATCTCCCTCATCAATGTTTTTTGTTTTCACATCATTCTGTGTAAACTCTAGAGGCTGTTGTATGTGAAATTCCCAGGAGCTAAGCAGTTTCTGAAATACTCAAACCTAGCCCATCTGGCACCAACAGTTGTTAAAGTCCCAATGCCAGAGTTGTTAAAGTCAAAGAGATCACACATTCTGCTGTGAAAAATAAATGAAGCTCTTGACCTGTATCTGCGTGATTTTATGTATTGTGCTGCTGCCATGTTAGACTGAATGGATAACTGCATAAATGAGCAAGTGTACAGGTATATATACATACACACACACACACACACACACATACATATACATTAAATATATATATATACATATACATATATATATACACATATATATATACACACACACACATACATACATACATATATAAATATATACACATACACACACACATACATATATACACACACATACATACATATAGTTAGGTCCAGAAGTATTTGGACAATGACAGAGTTTTTGTGATTTTGCATTTATACACCACCACAATGGATTTGAAATAAAACAATC
>CM075017.1:13661481-13681659 GCA_037576675.1 Pangasius sanitwongsei | reverse complement strand
TTACTGAAGACAAGACTGAAGGCAGAAAGACCCACAAACAAGCAGCAACTGAAGGTGTCTGCAGTGAAGGCCTGGCAGAGCATCTCCAGGGAGGGAACTCAGAATTTGGCTGACTGAATTTGAGCTTTGAGAACATGACTCCAGACTTCAGGCAGTCATTGACTGCAAAGGATTTTCATCCATGTATTAAAAATATTGTTATATTTACAATTATGTCACTTTGTCCAAATACGTTTGAGCCCCTGAAAATGGAGGTACTTTGTTTAAAATGGCTGTAATTCCTAAATGGTAAATATCATATTTGGAACCTCTTAAAATAAAGCTGAAAGTCTACACTTCCATCACGTCTTGAGTGTATTATTTCAAATCCATTGTGGTGGTGTATAAGCGAAGTGATGTGTAGCCAGGTATGGTGACCCATACTTGGAATTTCTGCATTTAACCCATCCAAGTGCACACACACACACTCCGTGAACACAGCCTTTTTTGCTGCGGCGCCCGGGGAGCAGTTGGGGGTTTGGTTCGGTGCCTTGCTCAAAGGTTTCACCTCAGTCGTGGTATTGAGGGTGGAAGAGAGCGCTGGTCATTCACTCCCCCCACCTACAATCCCTGCCGGACCTGAGACTCGAACCCTTCAGGTTCACCTTCGGGTTACAAGTCCGACTCTGTAACCATTAGGCCACGACTGCTTCAAAGTCAGAAAGGTATAAAGGCAAAATCACAAAAACTCCATCATTGTCAATACTTCCGGACCTAACTGTATGTTCGAATGCTGTTCATAGACTTCTGCATTCAACACAATCATTCCTCAGCACCTGACTGGTAAGCTGAACCTGCTGGACCTGAACACCTCCCTCTGCAACTGGATCCTGGACTTCCTGACTGGAAGACCTCAGTCAGTTCGGATCAGGAACAGCATCTCCAACACCACCACACTGAGCACTGGCCCCCCCAGGGCTGTATGCTCAGTCCACTGCTGTTCACTCTGCTGACTCACGACTGTGTAGCAGTGCAATGTGGCTTGAGTCAAAGTAGCAACAGACAACTCCACAGATCACAGCAGCAGTGGCAGCTGCAGCAGCAATGCCACCCTGCTGACGATTTGTTCATCTACACCTTTTGTCCTACAGTCAGAGAATTCCACCACATCATGAGTGAAACTACAAATAACTCTTGAATTCCTTTGCCTAAAGTTATGGCTCTGCTTTCCTGTGACTGCTTAGGCAACAATTGTAGTACATCTGTGAATGTGTGGCTCACCGAGTCTGGGTGCTTGGCCCCTGAAAAGGCTGCTTGCAGCTATTACTATTATTATTATGCTGCTTCTTGTTCTTCTGCTCGAGTCTACGGCAACCCATAGAACCATAGATGGGAAAATTATGAAATTTGGCATACAGATAGGGGACAGTCTGAAATGTTACCATAGCAAAGTTGGAGTAGCTATCTCAAACCCTCTAGCAACACCAACAGCTCAAATTTGCATTCATGTTTATGCTAATAACTTTTGAATAATTAGGGCTAGAAACCAAATTCTTTTTTCCTTGGCTCATGCCGAGTCAGCACTTTCCATCAAGAAAATTTTCCCACCATTCTGAACATTCTTAAAAACCTACTTTTTAGAACTCCTCTTAGATAATTTATCTGATTTTCACCAAAATCGAAACAGATCATCTTCAGACTATGCCAACAAAAATTTATGAAATTCAAGTTGATTAGTCAAACCGTTCTCGAATAATGCTCAAACAAATTCAGCGATGAGCACGCCAAAATGGATGTGAGGCTATATCTCCATAATGCTTTAGCATATTCAGACCATAGCCACCATAACTTGAGGGTACCTGCACAGTTTCGGAACAGTGCCACCCAGTGCCCATGAGATACGAAAAAAAAAGCATATTTTTGCTTTTTGGACTGTTCATCCAATTTTCACCAAATTCGACTCAGATCATCTTCAGTCCATGCCAGCAATAATTATGGATTTTGTGTTGATAGACCAAAGCGAAATGCCAGTCCGAAACCAGTGATATACATGTTTCCACAGTAGGCCATTTTGTCTGCCATTTTGAATCATGTCAAAAACCTACTTTTTCAGAGTCCTCCTATACCATTTATCCAGTCTTCACCAAATTTCAAACAGATCACTGTGACGAGGAGGAGAGTTGGGACAGGCTGTGAGGCGGTGCCGAGGACGTGGCCGCTGCCGTCCACCTGAAAGGGAAGGAGTGGCTGCTGTCAGCCTGAAAAGGGAGGACTGGCTGCCATCCGCCTGAAAGGGGATGAGTCGCTGCTGGACGCCTGAAAAGGGGAGGAGCGGCTGCTGTCCACCTGGGGACGGAGAACCCGCTGCCGTCCATTGAGAGGTGGAGGTGCGGCTGCCATCCTCCTCTCGTCTCTCCTCTCACTCGCAGGATGCAGGGCCAGCAAGCTAAAAGGATGTAGCCGGTATAGCAGCGCCGCTCCTCCCGAGAGGGGAGGAAGGGGTGTACGCCAGGCCGGAGGCCTGTGGAGGAGTGTGACGAGGAGGAGGACCAGGCTGTGAGGACGCATGCCTGGCACTGAGTTGGCTAATCAGCGGGATAAAGGAGCGGCTGGACACGCCAAGGGGAAGAGATATACACACGTTTTGTGTTTGTGGTTTACGTTATGTTTATGTTCCTTTTGAGATTAAACTTTACGTTTATGTTCATTCGGTTCCCGCCTCCTCCTTGCCCGCCTGTGAAGTTTGTTACAATCATCATCAGAGCATTTCCATATAACGCATTGACATAAATGCCACATAGTGTTTTATGCAATATCTTGGCAACACTACTGCCTATGGCACTGAAACTTGATATGTAAATTCATGACCATGTTCTGATGCTTGTTTAGCTCCTTACTTTGCGTCTGTTGTGCTTGGCCCCATTATTGCTGCTTGCAGGACACACGGGTGTTGGGTATCGCTGCTCGGATGTTGTTCGGCTGACAGGCTCGTATCACATAACCTCTCGTATGTCTTAACGAGTACACCTGGCATATCACATCACATTTCGGAACGGTTGCCAGAAATGTCTGGAAAATGGCATTATTCTGGCCGTATAGACAATAATGGAAAATTCTGGACTTGCGTTATGGGTATTCTAGTGACATCACGTATGTCATGTGCCGTCAAGTGATGTCACGTGCAGATTAACGCCCAAAATAAGTGAAATAAAACTACTGCACCATAGACGTGACGTATCAAAATGCTTGGTTCAATGAGGAGAACTGTGTTATGGATATTCTAGTGATGTCCCATGCACATCATATGATCTCACATGTACATTAACCGCCAAAATAAGTGGAATCACAAAACTAACGAAACATAGGTATGTGACATATCAAAAGGCTTGGCTCAGTGAGGAGAACTGAGTTATATGTATTCTAGTGACGTCACATGCACATGAGCCTGGCTCGGAATGTTCATAATTCAAACTCAGAAGTCACACACAGCTGTGCGCAAGGCCTGAAACCCCTCTTCTCTCGCTCTCACTGTGTCAATGTACCTGTAACAGAGACTCACTTCATTTATCTCTCTATCAATGCCACACACTCTCTGTCTCTCTCCATATTTCTTTCTATCAACCTATCACTCTCTCTCTCTCCCCTTCTGTCTTTCTACTAATAACACTCTCTCCATCCATCTCTGTATCAATCTACCAGTAGCACACACACACACTCACTCTCTCTCTCCATATTTCTTTCTATCAACCTATCTCTATCACTCACTCCTTCTGTCTTTCAAACACTAAAAACTATCTATACACACAACTCTACAAGTATTGGCACCCTATCTATCTACTCCACTCTACAAGTATTGGCACCGTATCTGTCTCTCTTTCTTAAACTGCATATTACCTTCAGATTTCAAGCTGACCACTATTTTAAACTTTCAGACTGGCTTTGTCAAGCCAACATCAAAGGTTGTTGTGACAAACTAAACCTATCTAGTTGTTATTATTATTATTTTGAAACCAAAAATTTCTAACCACTACTCCGTCGAGAGCTTTCAAGCTACACACACCAAACTCACCACAGATGTTCAGCCTGTTCTGCCTTAGGGTGCTATGACTTTCCTAACTGATCAGAATTAGAATTTTCCCATTACGGAAGCTCAAACTGGCCATAATTCCCATTCACTTTCATTGAAAAATTTCAGACTGTTATGGCTCCTTGAGCTTTCAAACTACTTCTAGCAAACTCAGCACAGCCCTTCAAGCTGTTCTGACTGATCATGCTGTATTTTTTCTAACTGATCAGATTTACTGTTTTCCCACAGCGGATGATCAAATATCCCAAAAACTCACACACACTTACATTGATGGAATGTTCAGGGACTGGCTTGGAATGTTCAAGATTTCAAACTCCAACTGTCAAAACTCACACATACCTGTGTGCACATGGCCCGAAGCCCCTCTTCCCTCCCTCTCGCTCTGTCAATATACCTGTAACAGACACTCTCACTTCATCGCTCTCTCTCTATCAATGCCACAGACTCTCTCCACCCATCTATCAATCTACCAGTAGCACACACACACACACACACTCTCTCCATATTTCTTTCTATCGGTATACCTATATCACTCTATTGACTTTCTACTTGTATCAGTCTGTCATCTACCTTTCTTCCAGCAATTGTCTGTCTTTCTCTCTGTCTGTCACCCTTTCTTTTGTTTCTGTCTTTCAACTTCAAACTGTCTTCAAGCTTATTAAACAGTTTCAAACGTTTAGACTGGCTTTATCATGACAAACTTTACCTATGTAGTTAAACAATGTAATAATTTCAAATTGCTGTGGTATACGCAGAACAACACACTCCAGACAGCGCTGTTATACGAAAATAATGCATTTACTTAGCTGCGCTAACGTTAAGACAAGAATCTATATAGTAATCAATAATTATATACTTGTCTGTTGTTAGCTAAATCAAAGATATACTGATACATTTTGTTTCCAGGTAATGAACTTAACACATCTACCCATTTACCTTGAGAGAAAATGAAACCACCCAGTGCTGATTCAAGCAGCAAACTCGAGGGGCATACAGTGAGTTGCAGATCACATTGGAGGGTTCAAAACTACTACGCAAATGTCAGTCATTTCAGATTCATGTCCGATTGGCTTATCTGCCATTTTATTTGAAAAAGAAGTCTGCTCTTTTGCCGTATTTTAGAATGAGAACTCGCTCCAGCTTACTCCAATGTCAGAATGCGGAGCTCCTACACATAATGTGTAAATGTTGGCAGCTCTGCAAATTCACTCTGTTAGTTTTTCAGACCAGTGACTTTAATAAAAAATTTCTCCTATATGATAAAACTTTCACATTGAACAGCGAGTATAAATGAACACAAGCAATTTTTTCCTGCATTTCATGTTTGCTTCACACACAGCGATGTGTTCACATTATTGTATAATGGATTTATTTACAGAAAACTACAATCATGTTATTGTGTTAATATAAATCTATTATATAAACTGCAAGGCTACATAAGGTGTTCATTATAATGGGCAATTTAATCCTGCAGGATCGCATACTTTACTTTCTTTTCCTTGTAACGGACTCCCAATAAATACACTCTGTAGGTGACGTAAACCTCAATAATCTCAATAAAAAATAAAATTAAAGCATAGTCATTCAGTGACTGTTAGAATTGTAGATTTAAACATAAAATCCAGTTAAATTGAAGTGTATCAATACCAGAGCCTCTCAAAACACTTCAGAAATGCTTTTAGTAAGAATTCACTTGGTTTGTAATTAATCACGGAAGGTTCCGTTTTTACCCAACACTTTTCAAAACAAAACGTCTGTGTTCTCTTCAATATATTATTCCTACAGTTGAACACAAATGTCGCTGTGTAAATAAGTAAATTCTGGTGTGGTTCATTTGACATACTCACATTACGTGGGAAGTTTTTTTAATTGCAAGATAAGATACTAACATTATGGTTAATAAACAAAATACAAATAAATACAGAGAAAATAAATGCAAATATAGCTGCAAGCAGCAATTATGGGGCCAAGCACTACAGAGGCAAAGTAAGGAGCTAAGCAGCCATCAGAGCATAGTCACATAAAATTTATGGGAAAATGGTTCTGAATATCAGAGTTCCTTTGATAAACCTTGTTCAGACAGATTTCAAGATGATGTGAGCCAAATTTTACCTGCATGTGGGACAAAATTTAACAAAATTTGTTGCATTGCCTTAGGTCATGGTCCTGAAGGTGCCTACCAAGTTTTGTGTCAGTGTGCAAAGTCGTGGCTGAGATACAGCCACACTCCCTGTTTGGCAGCTACGCTGTCAGATTCGTTGGCCCATTATGGACAAACCATTTGTAATATTCAAAATCCTTTTGATAACTTTTGTGAGGCTTCCTCCAAAGATAACGTGTGCCAAATTTGGTGATGATTGGAAAAATTTGTAGGAGAAGTAGTGGAAAAAAATGTTTTGACAAAATCCAAGACGCCGGAAAATCTAATTAAGGGGAAATTGACTTAATAGACTGTGTTGAAGTCGACTCCACTCAGGGAATCCAACGGCTTTTAAACTCTGAACACATGGTTCAAAAGTTAGGACTGTAAACGTACTTCCAAATTAGGCCCAAATTTGGCCCAATGGTGGCGCTAAAGCATTGGCTGCATTTTGCCCAAATTTTTACAGAATGTTCCTTAGACCCTCCCCAATCAGCATGCCAAATTTCACAGAAGAATAATAAAGAGAACAGTTTGACTAATCAACTTGAATTCCATAACTTTTTGTCAGCATGGTCTAAAGATGATGTACTGTGAAAAAATGTACATTACTGGTTTCTGTAGGACCTAAGGAATCGAAAGAGGTGAGATTCATGGCCATTGGATGAAATTCAGAAAAGCTATAAGGATACACAATTGTCCTCATGGACAATGATAGACATGGACACAGACAATGCATACCAATTTTTAAGTCAGTCGGACCGACAGTTCGGTTTGGTCTATCAACACAAAATCCATAAATTATTGCTGACATGGAGTGAAGATGATCCAAGTCAAATTTAGTGAAAATCGGATGAATGGTCCGAAAAGCAAAAATACGCTTTTTTCATATAACGTGAGCACTAGGTGGCACTGTTCTGAAATTGTGCAGATACCCTCAATTCATGATGGCTATGACTTATACTAAGATTGGGCTGAATATGCTAAAGTGTTAGAGTTATAACCTCACGTCCATTTCGGCATGCTCATTGTTGAATTCGTTCACGCGTTATTCGAGAACAGTTTGACTAATCAACTTGAATTCCATTACTTTTTGTTGGCACGGTCTGAAGATAATCTGATTAATTTTTCATGAAAATTGGATGAATGGTCTAGGAGGAGCTTGAAAAAGTAGGTTTTCAAATCATTTCAAAATAGTGGACAGCAAGTTCGGATGACCATGGCATAATG
Source organism: Pangasius sanitwongsei (assembly GCA_037576675.1). Taxonomy (NCBI): domain Eukaryota; kingdom Metazoa; phylum Chordata; class Actinopteri; order Siluriformes; family Pangasiidae; genus Pangasius; species Pangasius sanitwongsei. The sequence continues at coordinate 13,674,223 of CM075017.1, read as the reverse complement.
GGTTTCTGCGCGTTATTCAAGAACGGTTTGGTCTATCAAAAAGCTTTTATTAACGTTTGGCCAGAATGGTCTAACGATGATCTGAGTCGAATTTGGTGAAGATCCGATGAAGTTTTTCAGAAAATTCAAAAAATAGGTCTTTCAGAAAATTCAAAATGGCGGAAAATCGCGTCAGGTGGAAGTTAAAAGCATGGTATGCATTCAACTTGGCATGAGCTCAGGAATGAGAGAAACATAATTTTCTAGCCCTTACGGTTCAAGCGTTATTAGCATAAACAAGAGTGCAACTCTGACCTGTTGGTGGCGCTAGAGGGTTTGAGATAGAGATTCCAAATTTGTTACAAGGTATATTCAAACTGTCCGCAGCAAGTGTGTAAACTTTCAGAACTTTCTTGCAAGTGGTTCTATGGGCTGCCATAGACTTAAAAAAAGAAGAAAAAATAATAACGAGAACACTAACGATTACTAGAGGTGCCTATGCACATGCAGGGCTTGGCCCCTAATAATAGGAACGCTAATGATTATAATAGGTGCCTATGCATCTGAGGTGCTTGGCCACTAAATATACTAAAAAACAATAAATACACAATCTAACAATACAATTAACTAATGCCAAGGGAAGCACATGTAAAATTAAACTAAATAAACATCAGATTATGCACAAATGCCAAAACAAAAACAGTGTTCCTATTAGTGGAGGTATTAAAGTACACTCCAAGTCCTTTTTTAATACTTGGTTAAAAAAATGATTAAATTACATACAAAGTAATTTCTTAGCTAACCAGAATGAGTAGTAAAACCAAGTAAAACATTCATCCAATAAAGTTTAAAGGCACAGTAAATGAATTCCACAATAAAAACAGAAGTGTTCTGCCACAGTGTGCGGGTGTAATTACAGTTCCAGAATACATGAAGCAAAGTCTCAGGGTGAGAGACTGTCATCAATGTCCAATTTAAAATGTGACAACAGAAAGGATTCTACTGAATAAAAGCAGTGAATGAGTGAATGAAACTCGCATGCAGAAGTCAGCCTTTATACATGTTACACAAAGTAAATTAGAACGAAATTAGTAAAATCAATCCAGTATAGGTTAAATATGCTCGGCTGCAGATTACTTTAATGTGCTACAGTAAAAGCTCTCCATTTTAACATGTGCATGGCTTGATTTTTATTTTTTATTTTTGGCTTAATCACACTTGGATTTGATCAGGGGATAGGCGATACCAATTCAATAATATAACAGTTATGCCTTTAACGTCGGTCATACAGATTGATGTGCAAATAATGATGTGAATAAGCATTACTAGCCTACTCATGGAAGACAGAACCAACAGAAGAGCTGAAATAGCACTTTCCATCATCAGATAAATTAATAGACGGTTAGCTAACAGACGGTTAATTTAGCTACCTAATATAGCCACCTTGTCACTCAACACATACTGCTTTGTTCAACCAGGGGAGTTTATTTTAAAAATGGACACAGCTTAACGTTAATAGCATATTTTTTTTATTCACATTTATTACATCTTCATTATTTTTCTTTTCAATTACTGGCACATTGACATCCACTTCGGGTCTTTGTTTTTTAATCACCGAATCGCTGATAGCAACTGGGTGGCACAGTTTTACTGCTCAGTTTACCGTTGCCATGGAAATTGGAGGAGAGCATAACATTTGAATCTCTATGGCTGACTGAAATTGCGATTCACCAACCAAAGCTTAGAAATAGTCACTTTTTTCCAGGAAGTTAAAAAAATAAAGACCTACCTTCCCTACCACAACATAACATTCATTCACCTGTTACTTTATATATTTTACAGGCGTTAAGTGTAAACACACACAAATATAATCACGAAAGCATCTGAAAACAGATTTTACATCATCACATGCCCTTTTTTTTTTCAGTTTCCATCAAAGGCTATTATGTACACAAATTTTAACAGGCTACACTTTTTAAAAAACTGAGAAGCACAATCATGTCCATTTGAGATGAAAAGTTATATATGATGCAATATATAAAAATTTTTGTGTTTACAATTTACTGTTTAAAATTTTATTGTTTACACAAGATGTGTGTGGAACAATATCACTCTGAAACTCCTGATAAAACGTCACATCGTCAAATCCCAACATGTCACAACATCTCATCATAACATTTCCAAAAATGCAACAGAACATACCTTCCTGCCAACCAATTAATGGTCACCTAAAGTCCAGCTGACACACAGCAATATAGATATGCACTATACACAGATAACTTCCCGGAGGACTGCGTGCGAGAGCATCTCTGTGTGCCACGCATACCCATAAACCCACTCACTGTGCCAAATACGAAAATACATGTCAGCGCAGAAATATAAGTCAGGCCTTAATTGTACCTAAACACTGCTTAGAAAAAATCTGGGACAAACATACTGAGTAATCTTGACATTGTACAGACATTGTATATTTGTGTGTCACCAGCAAACTAGCAACCAGCTGGCTCTGGTGGCCTTGCAAAAATTCAAGCAAAAGTGGGCCAGAGATCTTAATTTGTGCACCATCAATCATGGGCCAATGATGTCACTCTTAGCCATAGAGGTAGGTATCCCTTTGGCCTACCTCTCTCCCAACAGCAAAGAACAATGCACCCGTTCACTAGGGAGCAGCTTCAGCTTTCCTGAGGATCTGGCCTCCATTTGAGTGCACTCCAAATCAGGACACCACAAAGAATGAGGACAGCAATATTCATGGGGTCTGAGGGAGTAAAGCAATCTATATGTTCGGCTGTGCTCCAAACCAAGAGGTTGAGCAGGTCCAATAGAGCTGTACTTGCACAGTAGTGATTCAGAAAATGGATTATGGAGGCTACTAGAAAGTTTTTGAAAATAATTTGTGAGCTACATTCTAGGGCAGTGAAAACTAGCTTAAACTATTGAAAGTACAAAGGACTTTCAAAGTAGATCCGGATAGCAACTGTGAGCAAAACACAAAATATCTGGCTTAATTTAGGGCCTTAATTTTTAGCAAGCACAACTCCTTAGAAAGCCTTACATTCCAAGGAGATCCAAGATTTTTTTTCTTAATGGTGCTTAATTTGTCATTTGTGCGTTCACTTCTGCATACTCCAGGGAATTATAGGAAAAATGAACTGTGAATTTATCACAAACTCTTCAAATGATATAAGGAAAAAAATGAAAGTTGTTACAGGTCTTTACGACAAGGTGGCACAGTCACAAAACTTCTGGGTACATTTAGGCATGGTCCTGAAGATACTTATCAAGTTACGTGATGATATGTAGCTGCATTGCTGAGATACACCCTCACATCCTGTTTTTTACATTTGCCAGCAAGTTACCTGAGAACGGGTTTGAATATTAAAATTATCTTTTGATAACTTTTGTTCAGACAGGTCTCAAGTGAGCCAAATTTGGTGAAGATTTGACAAAATTTGGAGAAGGAATAGCAAAAATGGCAGTTAGATGCAAGCATTTTTGGCATGTTATTGTAACTCTTGACCAGTAGGTAGCACTATCACGAAATTTGTTGCACAGCCTCAGGTCACAGTCCTGAAGATGCCAACCAAGTTTTGTGTCAGTGCACAAAGTTGTTGCTGAGATACAGCCTCACTTCCTGTTTGGCGGCTTCACCATCACATTCGTTGGGCCATTACGGGCAAACTCTTTGGACTATTCAAAATTCTTTTGATAATTTTTGTGAAGCTTACTCTGAAGATGACGTGATAAATTTGGTGATGATTGGATAAAATTTGTAGGAGGAATAGGGAAAAAACTGTTTTTGACAAAATCCAAGATCTAAATCCGGAAAATCTAATTCATTGATCAATCTTCATTGATGTCAAAAATTGGCATTCACACTGAACTCTTCATGACCCAGGGAATCCAGTGATTCTTTGAAATTTTGGAAACACTGTTCAAAAGTTATGACCATAAATGTACTTCCAAATTAGGCCCAAATTTGACCCGATGATGGCAATAGAGCGTTGGCAACACTTGGCCCAAGTTTGGACAGAATGTTCCTTAGGCCCTCCCCAAACAGCTTGCCAAATTTCACAACTTTTTACCAGAAAATTCTATGACGTCCTTTGTTGTGTTGGCAGTGCGTTTTGGGTCATTGTCTTACTGCATGATGAAGTTCCTCCCAATTAGATTGGATGCATTTCTCTGTAAACTGGCAGGCAGAATGTTTCTGTAGACTTCTGAACTCATTCTGCTGCTACGATCATACGTTACATCATCAATAAAGATTAGTGAGCCCATTCCAGAAGCAGCCATGCAAGCCCAAGCCATGACACTACCTCCACTGTGCTTGACTGATGAGCTTGCATGTTTTGAATCATGAGCAGATCCTTTCTTGCTCCAAACTTTGGTCGTTCCATAAATTTGGTAGAGGTTATTCTTGGTTCCAGAACTTTTGTGGCTATATTTCCTCTATATATCTGCTCTCAAAGTCTTCTCTGAATGGTAGATTGTGGTACCTACACCCCCTGCCCTGTGGAGGTTGTTGGTGATGTCACTGACTGTTGTTTATTGTCTGGTTGTTAGTACACCGATGGTTTCTTTCTTTTTCAGAACATTCCATATTGTTGCATTAGCTATGCCCAATGCTTGTGCAGTGGCTCTGGTTGATCTTCCCTGTTTTCTCAGCTTCAAAATGGCTTGCTTTTATCCCATATACAGCTCTCTGGTGTTCATGTTGGTTTATCAATTTTAATAACAAATGCAGTCTCCACAGGCAAAACCTAGGGCTCAAACCAAGAGTAGACATTCATGCTATTAATTGTTTAAACAATTAGTGTAATAGGACACACGTGGGCAACAAGAAAGACCTGTCAGTCACATGATCCAATATTTTTGATCACTTGAAAAATGGGTAGGTGCAAATAAAAGGTGTCATGTTCTAAGTTGTTTAACAAATCTAGATGTAAATATAAGGAAATGAAAGCTGAAACTTTATTGTCGTATATTCACCTTTTGATCTCAAATCCATGTTTTCAGTGAATTTCAAAAACAAAAGAACTAGCCTTGCTGTTCCAATAGTTTCAGAGAGGATTGTATGACTAAATCAGTTTGTATTCAGCTTGAAAAATGAGGCCCACTGTGTGGTTTTGAACCTGTTTTTGGTCTAATTGGAAGTCACCGTCTTGTGAAAATTGGAGCCAGAGTCTGTGCAATAGAGACCTTGGAGCCAGAGCATGCGCAGTAGATACAGCCAGTTGGACAGTGCGTCCACCTCCTGTCCACTCATACTGGTTGTGGACACTCCTGTCATTCAAGCCAGTAGCAAGCACATTGAGAGCCATTACCCGAAGTGCTTAAGATGGCACACTGAACACTATCTGGTAAATATAGCATTATTAATATGTAAAATGCTAAATTGTAGTTGTATACATTTGTGCAAGTATATAAATTTTATCATTGTCAGGAAAAGATTTTGGACCTTTTAGATTCATGGCTGACTGAGCTACTGTTTGCTAGCTAACTGACATTCACTAATCCATTATGCTAAAGAATAAATAAAGAAAGAAACTCAAGTATAAGTATCTGTTATGTACTAACTGAAAATATACTGCTAAACAGCATTTACACTCATCACTATATATTTTTGATGAACAAATCACTGCTCTGCATCTTCATCTAGTTCTGACACCTGCAGTATATTACACATCTGAAGGATAAGTGCACTCTGCAAGTGGTGTCTGTTTAGAAAGGAGTGACTAGCTAACCTTTCCAAGCTACTTTGAGTGTTAGCCAAGGTCATACAGTCAATAGTAAAATATTATAAAATTTCTAGTTTTGTCTAGTGTTATCTGCCTTGGTTCAAGCCATCACTCATGTTGGTCTGCTAGTTATAATATCAGCACAACAAGGTAGCTTAGACATCAAACTGCAAAATTAGGCCCCACAAAGGGTCTATTAGAACAGTTTACAGATTGTGATTTTGCTATAGAACTCTCAAAGCTGTTAATACTGTAATCTACAAAGTTTTAAAGATGTTAAATGAAGTTCGCTGGGCTGTAATCTCAGTAAACACTTCAGGTCCTTGTTGGAAAGTGTGTGCACATGACTGTCAAACACATCATCAATCATGTCCTTACATTTATCACCAAATAACTCATATAAAATACATTTAACATAAAGAAAAACACAAAGAGGATATCAAAGTCAACTTAACTTGTAAAACAACACTATTCACAAAAATCATTTGTGGAGAATTTGTGGACGTTTGGACGGTGTTCCATTCACTAACATGGGAATGGGCGGGGTTAAAAATTGTACTGCAGCCAGCCACTAGAGGGCTTCAGAGACATTTTCGCTTCAGTTTTTAATTCCTGTTACAATTTTGCGTCGCATCTTTTTTTGCGCAGGGGCCATATGCTAATCTTCTCTGTATCGTTCCAGTTTTAGTACATGTGCTGCCGTCCTGTTACGACATCCACCCATATATACAGTCATTGGTGTAGGTGCGTAAGCAGCTAGCTACCTTTTCCATTGCTACCAGAAGATTTTCCAAATACCATCCAGTGAAGAGTCAAAGCTACATTATGTACATTGCAGAAATGCCCAACCTTACTAGCAAAAGTAGCTCACTTTACTACAAATACTAAAATGTATTACTAATCTATGCTGTAATGCTCGCTCATAGATAAATTCATCGGTTCCATATAGATACAACTGCATATCAAGCTGAAATGTTGGTTTTGTGGTGTCGTATCGCACAATGGCGACGACGGTGATTAAAATGTTTTCCTCTGTCAACACCGCCTAGTCATTTCGTTTTCTAGAAAGCATTAGCATTAGCTAGCAACCCAGTCTAGACACACTGATAGCGGAGCGTGGTTTCTGTTTTATATTATACATCAAGGCTGCCAAAGTATTCCTGTTAGAGCACACATTATATAAGTTTGGAAACCATTACAATGATGTTTCTTTCCCTAATACACTTTCCTACCTGTCCCAAGGATGATAACGTCAAATTCTGATGGGAGGTTGTCGGCAGCCATTTTGGATCTATAACCGTCACGTGACACAACAAGGAGTGACGCGAAAATGTTCTGTTTCATGATATAAGTGACGTTTATTTGTAAAGCAAATTTTAAAAATAACAAACGTTAACCAGTGTGCTGCAGAAAAGCTCAAATAAAATCACTCAAGTTAATAAAGTTGATCAAATCGAGTAAATAAAACAAATTGATAAAGAAGAGTGCTGAAATAGATTTGATCAAAAGACAGATAAAATAAAAAATTACAAAATGTATCAATTAAAATAGAAAAAAACGACACTGTAGTTTAGTGCACGCCACTGTATCAACATACAGCACACATCTCACAACTAGGCATAGGCCAAAGATAAATGAGTCTTAAACATGCACAGATTTTGGGAAGACTTAATTGAAGGGGTTAGACTGTTCCATAATTTTGGGGCTGTAACTGAAAGAGCTTGATTAGCTGATTTAAGAGACCCTTAGGTAGTGTGGGGACAGATTAATTCTGAAATTAAATGTGCTGCTAATCCATGTAATGTCTTAAAAACAAACAATAAAACCTTGAATTCAATTCTTGAGAAAGATAACTGACTGATCCCTTGTAACCAAAATTACAGTAGTTGAGACAGGATATAAAAGCATGAATGATGATATCCATGTTCTTAAATGTGAATAGTTCTAAGCTGGAAAAAGCTTGAATTCATAACAGCTTTAATTTGTTTGTCATTTTTTAATTTGTTTGGATTTTTTTTTTTACATGGTTAGGTACATTTACAAACAGAGGGCCTAGGTTGTTACAAAAATGTTTGAAGTAGCTAGAGGATCTAAATAGAATAACTTCATTTAGCTGAAGGAAGTTCATTGATATCGAGTTTTTAATATCCCTCAGGCAGTCATGAGACATCACCAGGTTTTAGAGGGTGGTACAACTGTGTATCATCAATTGATAGGAACTGTTAAAAAATAAAAGTTATGATTTGATTAGGTCATGTTAGTTTAACATCTTATTTAATTAAATTGGCTTGAGAAAGGTTAATATTTTAATTATTATGTGCCATTACATATGTACACATCCATGTTTGGGGCAAAGGCTCCTCTCTAACATTTTGGCAAAATCAGAAATAGAATATCACCTACATGTGAAAAGTGCAAGGAAAATATTTGGGAAGACATATTAGGAACACCAGAACACCTGTACACCTGCACATTCATGCAGTTATCTAATCATTCAATCAAGTAGCAGCAGCACAATGCATAAAATCATGCACAAACAGGTTGAGTGCTTCAGTTAATGTTCACATCAAACATCAGAAAGGGGAAAAATGTGATCTCTGTGCCTTTAACTGTGACATGGTTGTTGGTACCAGATGGGCTGGTTTGAGTATTTCAGAAACTGATGAGCTTCTGGGAATTTCACACACAGCAATCTCTAGAGTGCATACAGAATTGTGCGAAAAACAAAAAACATCCCGTGAACAGAGGGTCTGCAGGCTGAAATACCTTATTGATGAGAGAAGTCAGAGGAGAATGACCAGAGTGGTTTGAGCTGACAGGAAGTCTACACTAACCCAATTAAGCACTCTTTACAACCGTGGTGAGCAGAAAAGCGTCTCAGAACACACAACACATCAAACCTTGAGGTGGATGTGCTACAACAGCAGAAGACCACATCAGGTTCCACTCCTGTCAGACAAGAACAAGAATCTGAGGCTATCATGAGCACAGAATCACAGAAACTGGACAGTTGAAGACTGGAAAAAGACCAGGTGATTTTCAGCTGCCCAGTTTCTGTGCCTGTGCCTACTGTAGCCTCAGTTTCCTGTTCTTGGCTGACAGGAGTTGAAACCAACGTAGTCTACTGCTGTTGTAGTCCATCCACCTCAAGGTTCAATGTTTTGTGCATGATGAGATGCTTTTCTGCTCATCACGGTTGTAAAGAGTGCTTATTTGAGTTACTATAGACTTCCTGGCAGCTCAAACCCATCTAGCCATTTTCCGCCACCCACAGAACTGTCGCTCACTCAGTGTTTTTTGTTTTTCGCATCATTCTGTGTAAAGTCTAGAAACTTCTGTGTGTGAAAATCCCAGGAGATCAGCAGTTTCTGAAATACTCAAACCAGCCCATCTGGCACCAACAACCATGCCATGGTTAAAGTCACAGAAATCACACTTTTTCCCCATTCTGATGTTTGATGTTAATATTAACTGAAGCTCTTGACCTGTTTCTGCATGATTTTATGCATTGTGCTGCTGCCACATAATTGGCTGATTGAATAACTGCATGAATGTGCAGGTGTACAGGTGTTCCTAATAACATGGATGGTGAGTGTATGTAACTTTGATTTACTGTTAGAAGTGAGCACAAATTTTCTTTATGATCCAATAACACGTTATATCATGCATTTATATCTTCTTATAAATATAGGAACATTTCTGATTTCTACTGCGAAAACTTGCAAACATGGATAACTGTCTGTGTGGTGTCTGTTCATGTTGTCCCTGTGTTCACGTGGGCTTCCTCTGGGTTTTTCGGTTTCTGGTGGATCGGCTACTGTAAATGGTCCCCAGGTGTGAATGAGTGAGCACATTGTGCTCTGTGATGGGTTTCTGTTGTGGATCCTCTGTTGGGGTTTATTCAGTAACATGCATTTAAATTATTTAGCCAAAGGCAGCTCATCGGACCAAAGAGAGCCAGAAAGTTCAAAAAGGGAATTTTTGATGAGAACAGAAAGTTTGTCAACAATTGGACATTTGAGTTTATTCACCCTGTTCAAATTCAAAACAGATCAGAATAGAGAACAGAGGTGTGCATCAGGACTAAGAAGTTGCAGGAGTGGGTGGTTTTCACTTTAATATAGGCAGTCAGATGTAAAGCTTGTTGGACAAATAAAGGCCACATTCATTAACATGGGAATGTACAGGTTGTTCACAAGGCTCTACATGATGCATTCATTCATTCATCTTCGGCAGCTGCTTTATTCTGGTCAGAGTCACAGTGCTTAACTGACAATTTTTTTTCTATTTTGGGAAACTAGAACCAACTAAGTTTGTTAGAAAATATTGCAGGTAGGTACAATAAAAAAATATTAACTCTGGGAGCAGGTGAGATTGGTCAAGCTTTATGAGGGAGTGGGCTTGAGTGGGATTTAAAAAAAAAAATGTCACATGCACACAGCTATATCAGAGTCTATGGCACTACTCAAAAGAGCTAACATAAAGCCCCACTGTGAAATAAAACAGCCAGTTCAATGTGTTCAATCAGTTAAGCATTAAAAGTTAAAAGCTGTCATTATTCAGTCATGTTAATCACTTATTCAGACCTTTGTAACCAGGACATTTTGTTAGTGGACCTTCATAAATTTTAGTTGAATACCCTGGGTCTGTGGAAAAGATGCATGCGAAAGAACATGATATGCAATACACAAACATTATTGTTTTTTATTAGTTACATGTGGAAAAAGTTCCACCATCTTTAATATGGATAGTGCTGCATTTGACTGCAGGTTGTAACTTGTAATTTCTGACATCTGACTAGAAAAAAAAAACAAAACAAAGAAAATGCCTCCTCAAATCAGAATTTCCATATGGGAACTCAGTCTCCTCATCCCCGAGTTCATCAAGTGATGTCTAATCAGTACGGCTGCTCACAGTACATTGCTCACAGTACGTAAAGTAGCACCGCCTACCTTTAGATGAGTTATGCTATACATACTAGTATTTGCTTTAGATAAATCAATATACAGACATATTACCTTGTTAAATCTATAACACTGACTATACATTTTGCAGTTTTGAGTATATATATGAATACATGTACTCATCACAGTTGAACGTTTTTCACACTTTTTACCACTTCCGTGGTAAGTCGAATGCAGTATAATGCTTCCTGGAAAATGATTCTTTCAGGCCCTTCTCCCCTTCTCAGATTACAACAGACTTACATTCTTAATTCAATTCAGTTTTATTTGTATAGCACTTTTAACAATGGACATTGTCACAAAGCAGCTTACATTCTTACTTACAGTCTTAAGAGACTTACATTCTCTTTATTTTCTTCATGTCACTAATGATAGGGTAGTGGTAGCGCAGTGGTTCAGGCTCTGGGTTACTGATTAGGAGGGTTCAAACCCCAGCACCATCAAGCTGCCACTGTTGGGCCTTTGAGCAAGGCCCTTAACTCTCTCTAGGGTAATGTGGGTCATGGCTGACCCTGTGCTCTGACCCCCAACTTCCTAAAAAGCTGAGCTATGCAAAGAAAAGAATTTCACTGTGCTGTAATGTATATGTGACAAATAAATAAAGGCTGTATTCACTTCTGACACATTTAATCAGCATTTAATTCTTAAAAAGCAATACGCTTCTAATTGTTTTTTGCTGAAGAGATCAAGCAATTGCTTTTCAGTGTGGAACATATTCTTCATGTCACTAATGATAGCAATATTGTTTGTGTATTGTATTTGACATTCCTTCATGTATGTGATTACTTTTCCTTCTTAAATGGAATTCCACATCGAAATGCGATGCAGGATTGCTTTTAAAGGTGGCTCATATTAGTACAAAACACATTCACATTACTGAAAAAAATTCAAAACATTAAATACTACAATAAACAAATGGAACATGCTATACTGAAGCACAAGCCCTTCAATGAACTACTCATATTGCTCAATCTCTTTAACGAAAAAAAATAATAAAGAAAATAATAAAGAAAAATGCTGAACTTGTGACTGTCAAGTTGGAAGTATGTGTATTCTAGTATTTCATGTTTTGAATTTTTTTTCTAATATGATTGTTTTTTGTTCTATCATGGAATTTTCTCCATCATGTAGTTTAAATTATATTATGTGGTTTATATTACTAATATGTTTAGGTAGGTATGTGGAGATAAGTTGTGATCTGAAGTATTATCTTTGCAATACTGACTTTTTTGATCACTAATAAAGTCCACAATTTGACTCCAAAGCTGACCCACTGCAATAGCTCTGGATTTAGAGCATGCTGCACTTTTGCAATATAGTCGTCATTTTGTCATTTTCTGCTCAATGGACCGCATTTATCAACCTTTTAGCAAAGTTGTGTGTAAATGTTTGTGCAAGACAAACCAAGCCAAAATTTTTGGCCAGATTTACAACGGTTCCTTAAATGCTGATTTTCTTTGAAGTGCAAACACATTCCTGACACAGCTCATTTAGTGATACACACAAAACTCTACAAAAAAGGTTAAGGTGTCATTTCCATTGTTATAACTGAATGACTAGTTTTATTTTCCTAATTAATGGCTTTGTGTTAGTTTGCTTTCTCTATATTATATATTCTTTAATTAATGCCAGTTAATATTATTGCCGATAAATCTTCAACCTGTCACTTGCCCACTGTCCCCACATGCCTGAAGACAACAACCATCATACTGGTGTCTAAGCATTCTGCTACAGCATACTTGACTTCCCCCATGTTGAACTCACCACCACTGTGATGAAATGCTTTGAGAAACTGGTTTTGGTTCACCACATAGTGGGCCTACCAACTACACTGGACTCCAACCAGTTTGCCTACTGCCTGAGGATGACCAAGGATGCAATTTCCACTGCTCTTCAGTCGGCCCTCCCCCACCTGGACAACAACAACACGCACATAAAGATGCTCTTCATTGACTTTAGCTCTGCATTTAACACTGTCATCAGCTTTACAGAAACTTTCCATACATGGGAGGCAAACTTGAGTCCGTGGTCAGATACTATATCTTGGGGGATACTGTG
>CM075017.1:13638243-13651013 GCA_037576675.1 Pangasius sanitwongsei | reverse complement strand
GAGGTATATGGACGTAATAAATGAGGATATGAAGCTAGTGGGTGCAAGTGTTGAGGATGCAGAAGATAGGGATAGGTCGAGAGTGATGATTCACTGTGGCGACCCCTGAAGGGAAGCCGAAAGAAGAAGAAAAAAAAGAAGAAGTAATTGATTGTGTAATCATAATGTATTTTAATCATGTCCATGATACTCCATTATCACTGATAAGTCTAACATAATTTCTTAGTGCTAGCATTATTCAAATGTATAATGTAATTTAACAGTAATTTCATTATGTCTCTGACATATAGTAAACAATGTATAGGTTTCAGGTTTAAATGTGTGCAAATAGAAAACAATCAATGGAAAATACTAAGTCACTGACAAAAAAAGTGGAACCAGGTCTTTATACAAACATGCTATATTGTGCATTAACTTTGCAAACCATACATTTCTTTCAGTCCAAGTATAACGCACTGTCACAGCCAAATGCAAGTGCCAAGTGTTACAAAGTGAATTCTGAAGAAAAATTATTTCACTGAAATAAACCAAACATGGCATCACAAACAAGTGAATAAGGCAAAAGAGGCATTGTTATAAAGGTTACATTAGAACTCTTACCTAATTTCACAGTGCTTAAAGCATTTCAAATGGGTTTAAAAAGACTAAAAAAAGACAACCCTGTGTAAACAAACTTTGCTAAGGAATAACCTGAGCTGCTGTCAATATTATTCAATATAGCAAATACAAAACAAACTGTTTTACTGACTTAGCAAACCAAAAATGTTACAAACCTGTTAACATAATGGCTTCATAAAAGAAAACATTGTAAACTTACAGTGGATTCACAAAAAAGTGCAAATAATATAGCAATGAGTTTAAGAACAATTAAAGTGTTTATGAAATGTTTACCTCCATCTAGTTGTGTTAAAGTTCAGACTCTGTAACTCTTTCATTGAACTAGTCTGTTTTTCAGAGTTTGTGCTTTGTTAGAAAGTTTATGTCCATCCAGTTCCATAAAAATCTTTTGGACAACCTCAAAGGTGTAGCGAAGTTTGGCAGGGTAGCTGAGATTTAGAGCATACATCAGACCGAACAGCATAGCCACAGCTAATGCTGCATTATCCAGACACTGCAACACCTTGATGCCTTCAAGTACAATTCCAATGTCATTTGGTTCATCATTTGAAGTATATTCTTTGAGAACATAAATTCCAACAGTGGTGTCTTCAATGGCCTCCTTGATGGCATCTTCATCTATGCCCTGTACAAAACAGACAAGATATCATGTAAAACTCAATGGAGTCCAAAAACCTGTCTCCGACCAAGCACCACCAAATCAAAGTGACCTACTGTCAAATTTTATATCATACATGGCAGACTTACTTTTTATGCAGCAGTCTGTTGGGAGAGCAGTGTGGAGAAAAAAAAAGAGATGTCTTGAGTAAGTAGGTCCATTGAAAAATGAATTTAAAAAGGGCCTACTGGACAATTGGAAGAAGACTGGAGACTGTGTGATATGGTGGTGCAACAGGTGCATCAGACTGCTTTGTTCTTTGTGAGGACATTTAAGATTAAGCCTCCAGACTCTCCTCAGTTTCTGTTGATGGGTATGTTGGGCAAAAGTTAACCTCTGCTCGCTTTGCCTTTTTGACTCCAAAAGCTGCACTGCGCCTTCCTGCAGGCTTGTTTTTCAAAGAGTTCACTGAAACCTCTGGACAGCCCAGTTTTCTCAGGTGTGTGCGGTAATTGGACAGTTTGTATTTCAAACTGGTTTTCCATCCGCCACATCCAGTCCCAGACCCTTCCTCAGTCAAACAAGGATGTCTCTTGATAAGACTCTGGGCTACCTGTTCCATCTCATTATCACTGACATACACTTTATACTGAACAATTTCCTGTACTAAATCATTAAGGATGGCTGACTTCAGCTTGGGATCTGGAGCAAGTACAGTGCCATTCTGAATATAAGTTACATTTGCCTGTTGACATTGTAATTCAGCATCGTAGGAAAACTTAGGCACATGAAAAATAGCAGGCCAAGAAGCTCGTGAGCTAGTAGACTCACTCGAAGACAGTATATCTGTATCTAAAGATTCATCTGACAGGAACGAATGGTCACTTGCAGAGGAAAAGCTGAATGATTGTGACTGTACTTGACTATAATCAGATGGCCTCTCATCACACTCCATAGAGATGGGTCTTGACATATCAATTACTTTAAGTGTGCCTTTATCTTGGACTTCTGAAATTGAAGTAAGGTTAAGGAAATCATTTCCAAACAAGGAATCCATAAACTGAAGTTTAAAATTGCCTTGAAGTCCACACTGTTTCTTTACTTCAACCATAAGGTCATCAATAGATGCAGGTAGTCTGCTCAAACACATAAAATACAAAAAGATTATAAATCAGATATCCATTGTTTCACATTTAAATTTCAGAGGTTAAAGCCTACTTTTCAATTACTTATCTAGAAAAGCATCTGCAAATATGGTGCAGGTTGAATTTCCCTTTTAACAAAGTAGACAAGACCCTTCCCAGGTGCTAGCCCACCTTGTATTTCAATATGCCTTTTCAAAGTCACCATGCGAGTAGCTCCAATCCTGTAGTCAGCTAGTGGATAAGTATCAAGAAGTTCACTGACTGTCACAAGAGTGAAACTTCTTGTGGGTGCTATGCTGAGTTCAAAGGCTCTATAGTGCTCTCTGTACCAACCACAGAGCTTCTTTGACAATGTAGAATACATTCTCTTGTAAAATACAGATTTGGTCAATTTCACTAAATCCAGGCAATCCACCTACAGACCTGTGGATCAGTATCATTCCCTTCCTATAGGTTATGCCCTTGACTTTTACACACTGTGCAAGGTGAACCTCTGTTGTGTGAGAGACCTTTTGCTTGATGACTTGCGCTCTTTGAGTAAGTCTACTGGCAGAGTCGATACAGCTGAGACCTCTAGGTTGCTCAGACTTGCTCAGACATGGAGAGCTCAGATGGTAAGCAAACATCATCTGATGCTTTGAGGCCAGTGAGAGGGGGACATTCTTGAAGCACCTTGTGTGTCTGATAACTTGCTTAAAGAAGCTATGCTTAGCCTCAAAGCGCATCGTCCACTGCCCAACAACTGGACCAAACAGCCTAATCATCTTGGGTAGTGTTCCAAATAATGGTGTTTTGGTAGCAGCTTGATGTCAGGGAACAACTCTTTGAATCTCTGTCTGTGCTCTATGATTTTACTTTCTAAAAAGGCCAGCGAGTCATCACTATGTACAGGGGCTACAACGAGCTCTGTTATGTCCTTCAGATCCAGGAGAACAAGCCACGCAGGCTCATCTTCAGGTACAAGTGGCCCAACCAGAAAAGGCAAGAACCTGAGCAGGCTCCCACTGTTTTTGTGCTGGAAAAACTTTGGGACACTACATGGTGTTTGATTATCTTGTCCGTCCATTTGTAGGGAAACGTAAGAATGGCATTGTTCAGATCAACTAATGTAAAATACTTTTTGGATATAAGCACAGTCAAGCAATAAGCTAGCTCTAATGGGATTACACCCTCAAAGAGAAGATGGAGAAGATCAGGATAGCCAAAGATGACATGAAAATGAGACAAATTTTTGTGAAGACACATTCCTTTTTCACTCCAAAACAATTTGTTCCTGAATCTTGCACTTGTTTGACATGGGCCTGATGATGCTCTTTAGCTCTCAAAGTGAAAGCACCTGATGCAACAGAATGTACCTGAATATCACTTCTTTTTCCTGTACAAAATCTGCAGAAGTATTCCACAGAAAAACTCTGCATAAATCCTGCAACTCTGTGTGATCCTAGGTTGTCCGCCACTACACTGAGTACTGTGCCTTTAACTGACTCACCTAACAGCGGGATATAAACACCCTGCCCCTCCAGAGTTTTCAGGTCTTCTAGAAGAGGTTCAAAGATTTTATCATAACCATAGGTTTTAACTTCATCGCTTTTACACAAAACTGACAAGTTAATAGATGACAACGAGGAATGAGACCCTGGAGGCAAGTTAGCTAATACCCAATAAACGGCACAAAGCTTGTGTTTCTTAAGTGAGGTGCTGAGGGGGTTACAGATTTCAAAATCATCCACATAAAAACTTAAGATAATCCTTGGCCTTTCTCCAGTAAAGAAACCATTTTCCTTAAAGAGGCAACCATCTGTTGAGGACCTGTACTGATATAACACTACAGAACATTTGCCTTCCTGTCTTTGATGTCCCTCAGTAACTTTATCAATAATTTCCGTTCTACTTAACAGCTGCTGTAAGGACTTCAATACTGGGACTTATTGGAAACTGCTTTTGTTTTTAGAATCAAGAATGTACTCAACTGGCTCTATAACACCAAAGTTGTTCTTGTAGTACTGCTTACAAATGCTCCAACTTTAGCAAGGCAGCTGCAAATCTTTGCTCTATGATTTTATGCAAGTCCTCTGTTTGACAGTGACTATTTGATGGAATGGCAATATCTGACTGCTCTACAAAGTCCTGACTAGTGGCCACCAATTCATTCACAGATGATGTTCTACTTATAACAACTCCAGGTTTAAAATCAATCAATGTGTGATGGCAGTGTTTTAAATTTTTGTGTGATTTAAATGTGCAATAAATGTTTGTTTTAAAGTCACAGCCTAAAAACATACAGATGACAGTCTCATGTCTTTTGAGATGTGCATTTATATGAGCAAAATAATCCCTCTCTCTCTTACTTTGATGGACTATAAGTGCATTCCATGTCTTAAATGTGCATGGACAGTGATGGTATGTACATGGAAAGTGAGAACTACGTCCAAAATGTGGATGCTTTAACTTGTAGTGATGCAAAAGCTTGGACCTACTTGATACAGTTTCTGTGCAACCCTTAAAACTCCACATACCACCTATCCCTGTAACATGCATAAAGTTCATTAGTCACGTAAATAAAACTACAGTCTGCGATCTAAATATAAGTAAAATGGTCTATTACACTATCAAAATATTTGATGGAATCCCATCATCACTTCCAAATGTTATTGTAATTATTGATTTTTGTTAATGATGGTGTCCTTAAATACAAGGAATAGCAATAAAACAAAATGTATGTGCAACTGTTACTCATGCTGTTAAAACATTTTGTCAGAGTAAAGCAAGGTCAATTATATGGATATTTCCATATACACAACTCAAGCTCAAGTATTTAAATGTCCAAAAGTCACAAAGTGCTGATGCATAAGAAATGCAACAGTACTTACCACTATAACGCCTTTGAATGTGTTTACTGTGCAAATAGCAAGATGGACCTGTGAAAGAAAAAATATTATCAGTGAGGTGAGTTCAGTGATTTACCTCAATAAACTAAAGACTACTCACAAATATAACAACAAAGATGCAACAGACATTGAAGTACATTCTACACTGTGGCTATCATCAACCACAATGGCACACTGAAGTCTAGTCTGCTTCACTCAAACTCATGCTTCAGAGTCGGTTCACACAACCGCAAGCAACAGCTTGAATCTAGCTGCATATCCGCACTCCAACGTGGAACTGACGGTCAGTTTCCCATGTACTTACACATAAAGGAGGCCGAGTGATGGCTGCTCTGCTTAGGCTGCGAGTATATCGAAGCACCGTTAACATTAGCAGCCTGTTTGTTAACCTAAGTCTAAACTTGTTAGCTAGCTAATTGTTAGCGTCAGCTACATGTTAGTTAACTAGCATATCACACACACATCAGCAGATGTTGCAAATGTTAAATACAGAAAACAGAAAACAAGCGTACATCTCATTTAGCAATGATATTAATTTGTGCCAAAAGGACTGTACATACTGAATGAATCGTTTCATCCCTAGCACAATCCTATGTAGACCACGTTGCCATCTTTTAACCCTGAGTAAAATATTAATTTAGGTCAAAAAACATAAAACTATCGGAGAAATATGTTACCTATAATATGATATTATTAAGGCACAGCACGTGATTTTTTCATGTTCATTTTGTAAACATTAAATTAGATAGTACAAAACATACGTTGCACTTAAGTAAATGCAACAGCCAGCAAAATTCCTTTTTTTTGAGTGTGGTGTTTTGGTGCCCAAAATTTAACCCCAACATAAACGAATTTCTTGGGGAGGGCCAGCCTGACAACTGAGCCCACTCATTATCCACTATGAGAGGAGACAAAGAAGAGGCCAACAGGGCAGCCTCCCCAGCCGAGCTCCAGCCAGAGGCCAACAGGGCAGGCTCCCCAGCAGAGCTCCCTCCACTTTGCACAATGCTATTATTTACACTTCTGCTAGATACTAAACTGAATTTCATTGCTGAGTACCTGTACTATGCAATGACAATAATATTAAACGATTGGGTTTCACAAAATTTTCTTGATTGTACTCTTAATCCCGGACCTAGCATGAGGAGGTGTTTTTGATAGATCCCCAATTCACCTTGTGCCCTCAAAGGTGTCACTTCACATGTAATTTAGAACTTGTCATGGGTAATAATACTGTCAGGAAAGCAGGCAAGGACAGTTGACAGGTTTTTATAATCTTAGCAATCAAAACAAAGACGAGATTCAAGAAAAGGTTGACGTACAGGCAAAGGTCAGCTGATCAACAAATAGCATTAGCAAGGTCAGACAAGAGCAAGTTGAGGACACCAGAAACAAGATCAAAACCAGGATAGCAATCAGCAACCAAAAGGTTTGGTAACGACTGGTGAAAATCAACACAGAGCTTATACTTCGCAAAGTAAGTGTGAACTAAGAGTCCTTATATACTGTAAGCGTGCAATCAGTAATTGGGTGAACGTGAATATGAGATTATTTGAGATGGCAGTGTGTTGTAGTCCTTGGCAGCCATGTTTGTAGGTTATGCTGTATCCCGAGAGCTGTAGTTCGAAGCCAACAGCATCGTGAGCTGAACCCAGCATCTCTCCTTGGGTCCTCAGTCTATGCGGTACTGAAGTTTACCCTCTCTTTGTCTCCCCTCAACATCTGTCTGCAAATTTCTTAGTGCTCTGGACAGTTTGCTCTAGGTGCTGTGAACCTGTTCCCACACTTGTTTGCGTCATTGAAACCAGCTGTCCAATGCAGAGGAGTCAGTTGTGTTCTCGTTCCATGGAAACAGGGGTAGCTCGTATCCTAGAGTTTGGTTGCTGAGTGTCTCAAGGAGTTCTGCACATATTTGGCCCAGGGGTGACCCCATGAAGCCTCACCAGACTGCATACGTGAACTGGGCCCCCAATCACTCATGATGTCCTCTGGGATGTCAAAGTACCTGAAGACATGGTTGAATACAAGTTCTGCCATTTCAAAAGCTGAGGGTAAGCTGGGGAGGGGTAGCAGATGGAGTCTATGATTACCAGGATAACTGCATTGTGCTGGGATGGTGGCAGATCCATGATGAAATAAATGGCTAGATTGTCATTGGTCATTGAGGCATTGGTAGTGGCATGAGCTAGTGCTAGGTACTTTGGCCTGGGCACAAATGGAACAGGATGAGACAAACTTGTGGATGACTTGCAGCATGTTTGGCCACTGGTATTTACCTTGGTGCAACTGTTGTGTTCTGTGAGTGCCTGGGTGTCCCGTGGCAGGGGAGGTGTGAGCCTATGTGATTAACTTATCATGAAGTGCTGATGGTACAAACTTCCTCCCCACTGGACACTGCCTGGGAATTCTTCTGTCTGACATGTTTTCAATCTCTTTATCGAGGTTCCAGGTTAGAGCTCCTATGAAAAGGGATTCAGGGAGGATACATTCCTCTGAGGCCTCACAAAGCAGAATGGGGTAGAATCAGGAAAGTGTCGCCATTGTTCCAGGGAACTTGGTGGTGATCGTGACTAGGGGTGAGATGCTCTCGTGGTGCACTGCATTGATGCTGAGGGTGATGGGCTTAGAACAGTGCATGACTGTGAATTCTCTGTTGGGTCCTCCATTCAAGGCATGGCCTTTGAGGTAGTATTGCAGAGATTGTAGTGGCTGCTGGAGCCTTTCTGCAAGTGAGCAGTCAATGAAGTTCCCAGTGGCCCCAGAGTCAATCAGTGCTGTAACAAAAGATGCATTCCCTGAAGGCGCCATCTGAATAGGTGAGAAAGAAACTGAGGACTCACCATGTTGGAGTGAGGCATGGAGGAGACTCTCTCAGATGTGGACTGGGGAATTTTGCTCTGCGAATGTGATGGACACTGTGCTACTTGGTGCTGAGGACTGCCACAGTTGAAGCACAGTCTCTCTCTATGTCACCTCTGGCATTCCATGTCATTCAGCTTTACTTGTCCCAGCTGCATGGGTTTTACAGTCTCTAGATCTGGCAGAGGGCAGATGTTCATGTTTGTGGCACCTCGGTTATGGAGGAGAGTGTCTAGGCGGTTGGACATGTAGACCAGCATGTCGAGGGATACTTGGTCATGATGGCATGCAAGCTCTGTGAGAAGGTCATGTTGAGTCTTGGTGATAGGTGGCTTTCAGTGCTGGTTCATTCCAGCCGCTGTCCACTGCCAACATGCGGAAGTCGAGTGCAAATTCTGCAGTGCTTTGGGTCCCTTGCTTTAAGGCGGGGAGCCACTCCCCTGTCTTCCTACCCTCGGGAGAATGGTCAACACATGCTGGAACAGCTGGAGGAAGTGGTCATAAGAGGCCACATTTTCGCCTCCTTGTGACCATACTGCCGTGGCCCAGGCCAGCGCTTTGTCTGTAGACAGATTGATGAATTGACTTCCTAGCTCACGAAGTTGCGTGAAAATTCCTGTAGCCAAATAGCCCATTATATAGTAGGGACTGACGTTCTTGAGCCTTTAGCAAATTCTCCTGTGTTACTTGTCCCAATGTGTAGAGTTTTGCTCTCATTATAGACATTAGGTCAATAACGTATTGAATTTTGTTTTTACTCTTTTCTCCCCTCTTCTCCCAATTTTCCCTAACAACGTTCAAAATACTGTGAGGCTTGCGCCAATATAGTGATTCAAAGTTGGACAATCAAGTGGAGGCTTGTGGGAACTCTCGTACTGCAAATCATAGCTGTTTGCTGATTGTAAAAGCTAGTGCAATTCAATTTAATCCCTAAAAACTCATACAATTCACATAGTGTATGTGACAGGAATGTGGTCCCCTGGTCAGTCAAAATCTCTTTTGGGAACCCGACTCGGGAGATGACTCAGAAGAGTGCCTCCGCAACACTGTGTGCACAGATGTTGCACAGAAGCATGGCTTCAGGATACTGCATTCCGTAATCCACCAGAACTAACAAAAAGTGATACCCTCGTACACTTCTTTCTAATCCCTGACAAGGTCCATATCAATTCTTTCTAATAGGACATCGATCAATGGAAGGGGACGCAATGGCTTTTGGGGTGGCTGGTGGAATCACCAGCTGACATTCGCAGCATGAAGCACCCCACCCATGTACATTGATGCAAATGCCTGGCCAATAGAAATGGGCCATGAGAAGGTTTAGTGTTTTACCCTGACCTAAGTGCCCATACACTGGACTATGATGAGGCACATGGAAAAATTGGGTCGTCTCTTCTCTAGTCTGAGTGTCTTTCATGACTTGATATAATCTATCCTTAATAATAGTTAAATAAGGGTATTACACTGCATCATTGGGCTGGACTGGCTGAACATCAGTCCGACTTACTTATTCGAAAAGGGTATCATCCCTTGACTGCTCCAAGGGGAAATCGAGGGAAAACCCCATGATGGACCCCACAGAGTCCACCCCACCCTCCTCGTCTTCCTGAAATGGAGCTGATGCTGACAGCCCAGAGAGAGAGAAGGGGAAGAGATAAGGAAGAACCAGGCCCATCTGGACCAGCCTGATAGCCTCATTTAGCATGGATATCCTCGTTCACCATGGCTGGTTGGTGGCACTGGACCCATTCTGCTGTTCCCGCTGGTGATCTCACAAAGAACTGTTTCAGCACCACCTGATATACGATATCACAGATGCCCTGTCTTTCCGCCAGCAGACACGTGCAGTAGGTGTTCCGAAGCTGAGAGACAGGGAATGGAACCTGCCTGTCCTCCACCTGTGTTTTCACCATGGCCTCAAAGCGAGCTTGCTGCTCAGTGTGCAGGTTGAGGATGACCTAATGGTTGGCCTGGTTTATGCTGGCAAGGGACTGAATGATGTCAGTGAATGGCGAGTACTCCATGGGGGCATGTTGGCCCAAGGCTCCTGGGTTTTGGAACCAGTTTACCAAGAATAGAGCCTTAGAATCTCAGAAAATGGCTGGTGGCAGACTTGTAATATATTAATAGTTCATACTTCTCAGCCAACCGTTCAAGCCTGGACACCCTGTAGTGTTGTCAGGACTGTAATGCAGCTCTTTCAGTTCGCTAGTTGCTTTGTTAAACATACATAATCAAACACAATTGTCTTGCCACGTCTTCATAGCAAAGGTTCTGCTCCACCTTCTCTCTCTCCGTCACTTTGTGCCACAGATGAAGAAATTAACTCTCATTAATCACCCATAAGTGGACACTCATTCATACAGTCAGCCCTCTCCTTTCTCCCAGACTCCACCCTCCATTCACAAACTCCTGCTAAACCACAGCCCCACTGCCACAGCTACATACTATTATCTTCTTTGCCCTAAATGTAATCAGTCAGTCAAGATGGATTGTGCCAATGATTTAGCAGTTTGCATGAAGCTAAATTGTTATCTACAACCTTTCTTTACATTTTAGCTACTTTACCTTCATAGCTAAACCAAAGACAAACTTTTGGACACCAATATAGCAAGTAAATATATATTATAATAAATATTGTGTACATGTAATATTTGACCAAACTATTAACTTTAATATGTGATGGTATCATCAACCTATTCATATTAATAATCTAGAGTAGATATACAAGGTGTCCCAAAAGTCTCCAGACATAGGAGAATTTAACACGTTTTAGCAAAATGTAAAGTTATTTACAAAACATTGTCTACATGATTGCCATTTGTTTGTAAACACACATGGAGTCGTCTCTCCCAACTTTGACTCCCAGTTTGGCAGCAGCGTCATGTGTGATGTGAATGCCATGTTTCCTGTAAAAGTCCATTGCAACCTTGTGACAGCTTCCCAATCCAGCCGATACATTCTTCTTCTGTCACAGACATTCTTAAAGGCTATCTGAAAAAAATATATATAATATTAAATGAGTATGAAAAATTTTGGAAAACATTTTACTAAAAAGTGTTTCCCCTATATATGGAGAATTTTGAGACACCCTGTATTACATAAAGCCTTTAGGCTAGGACTAAGAAGAAGAAGAAATCCTGGATTAAAATTAAATTGGCTAATTCAGTTGGATATTTTATCAATAATTCATAAATATTAAATTTTTGTAAATAGTTATATATTGTATACAATAGCGTTCCTTTTGTCAGAACTACTGTATGTCATAAACCATGGTGATCAGAGTCGCAATTCATGTTCATCATTTGCACATTTTGTACTTTGCTCTGGATAAGGTGTCTGCTAAATGACTAATGGGTGTTGTCACTGCCTTGTTCTCTCACAAATTGGGCTTCAGCACACACTGATATGGTTTTGCAAGGTCTTCATCACTTGCCATCACTGTATGCATTTGGAAGCAATGCAAATCTCCCTGGCTGGATTTGAAAGCAGCTTCAAGGCAACAAATGCCATGATGTTTTCTGCAAGAATCAAGGTGCCTTTATCTTCCAAATGCTCATACATGCTTTAGCTACAGTCTTCTGTTAGTTCATTTGACTTGATTTCATTTGATCTCTGCTTCAAAGAAATGACAGACTTGTGTTTTTAGTGTTTAGCAGTTTTGCTTCCTGCTAAGAGTTTTTGGTAAAGAAGTTCCAGGACAAGCTCCTCTGGGAAGTTAAGAAAGCTTGAACACTGTATCACAATCTTTAATAGAACGTATTTAAACATTTTAATGTATGATTTATTTACAAATGCAGCAACAAACAAATATTTAGCAATTTGATCAAAGATGTGGCTCACTTCCAATCACTGAAAATGGCAGTGAGCCTGTTTTCCTACATTTAAGTGAAACTTTGAAGTCAAATTCAAGGAGACTTCACAGCTCATTTCATTTCTCAATCAACTTCTTTTTTTGATGACGATCATCTTTGGCAGGAAGAGGTAAGTAGTGGCAGAAAGCAGAATAACACCATCTGTCAGCAGCCCCATAAACACTCCAAATGAAACATCCATGAGGACATTACAGCATTATAAATCTCCCCATAAATGTAAATTAAATCTGAGATTAGTTATCAAAGCATAACCGTGCTTAAACATGCCGACCACTTGCAGAGCTGATGGTCAGGAAATGTATATTAAGTGATAAACACATGCAACCCATGTCACCCACAATTGCCTGGATGGCTTGATGCTATTATCAATAACACTAGCTGACATTTTATTTCATAGACTAGTATGATGTAGATATATTCATTTCTATCAGATGAATCAGGTCACCTTGAGAGACAGATAGGCTATTTGTTACACAGCAAAACATGAAAAAACAGCCATCTTCTGTGTAACATTTCACCATTATCATAAATGTCTATCATGATCTCAGTGGAAGCTGACCACAGCACAAGCGAAAGACACTGTCAGCGATTTTGTAAGATAGTGACAAACAGAATAATGTGCTGAAGAAATATATGCTAAAGATATTAAATATTTGTAGTCAGTGGAGTGGGTGAAAACCAATATATTTTAGCAGCATAAATTATATATATTATATATATATATATATATATATATATATATATATATATATATATACACTATATTACCAAAAGTATTCGGTCACCT
>CM075017.1:13602639-13635209 GCA_037576675.1 Pangasius sanitwongsei | reverse complement strand
GGTATTCCTAGTTTGTGACCTAGTGAGCCAATATCAGAATGTATTTTTGATAGACTTCAAAGCACTTTTGTAAGTCGTTCTTGATAAGGGCATCTGCCAAATGCCATAAATGTAAATGTAAATGTAATGTTACAGAGTAAAAAGTTAAAAGTGATTTTAAAATATTCTGCACAAAACCACTGTTTATGTTGATATCTCTACTGCACAGAGACATGGAATAATTAAACATGGTTAAAATATTTAAGTTGTGAAATCCTTCAGGAACTGTTATTAAATTTTATGTGGGGAAACTTCTACATCAGATGATTCATCTCTTATAATGGTTCATCTCTTAAACCAGTGGAAATGCAGACTGGTTCTAAAAAAGTTTGCTGCTTGCTAGCTCCAGCACCTGCATTTTTTCAGTTTAATCACTATATGAGAAAAAAAAAGTTTGTTGATGTAGTCTGAGCCCTTCTTGAAAACCCAAAACTATTGTTCAGCTATATGACATCACATTGGATACTATCACCAATTTTATTGAATACTGAATAGCAGGAATGTGTGATAATGTTATATTGAAATGCAAATTATAGAGATATTTTGCAATGTAATTTTGGAGGAAAAATAATTATCCTTTTAGAATGTGCAATCAATGCAATGGCCCAAACAAAGACCACCCATCTTACTCAAAAGTACAGTGCACAATATATAAATAATGCTAATACATTTAATTGAAAATTAACAAGAGTAAAAATGTGCAGCAGACAGAAGCATACACATAAAAAAGCCCTGCATATCAATTTTAGGGCAGTGCTGAAGGTAAAGGTGGGATCTGTGCATATGTTTCCAATGGGAATGCTAATCAGCAACATATTAAGATTACATATGAGACATTGAGGGGCAAAGTGCAATTGACAACCCGGGTAAAAAAAAAAAAAGTGTCTGATTTTCCAGATTGCCAACAAGCTTTTTAATTTCCACAGGTTCATGACAAGAATTTGCATGGTATTTAGGTACTCATTACAACATTAATCCTCCGTATGAATTTGTTGTTTCACTGAAAAAAATGGAATATGTGGTCGGTCAAATTAAGAGAAAATGTCATGTATATTTTATATAAAATATTTGGTTTCTCTTTAAAACGTGATTTCTTTGCTAATACTAAATATAATTTAAACAAATATCTAATCTACTACTTTGAATTATGTAGCATGATCAATTCACGTATTAATAAAGTGATCCAACTTTAAGTGCTGTATGGAACGATAGGCAGTGGGTAACGCTCCCGCCTCACAACGCCAGGCTCCTCCGCTCGATCTTGAGTTCGGGTGACACCACAAGGCTCGATTTTATTCTATGGCTTTGAAAATACATGATGTGTAAATGTAACTCAGTTTATTCACGTGGAACCGACGTACACATTTGATTTAAAGTAAAGTAAATTCAATTCATTTTTTTTTTTTTTTTTTTTAGTTTTGTGACAACATCAGGTGACCATAATAGATAAAACATCCACTTAACACAGCCCACTACCACCAATGTGCCTGTTTTGTTGGTTAACATAACGGCAGAAACTATCCTATTAAAACTCAATTAAATCAATCGTATAGTAATTAATATATTTATTACAAGTTTTACTTGTAATAAATATATTAATTAAATAGATGGGATGACCATTTGCCTATACCTCATAGAGGCTAAATTTATACTAAATTTATAAACTTACGCAGGCTGCGTCCCAAATGGCATTTGCCTTCCATCGTATTACATGGGGCTATTTTCGAACAAAACTACTGCAATAAGCAGCACACGGCACAGTAGTAATGGTAGGCCAGCGATAATAACGCCTAGTCTATACTTCCGAGACACTTCATTAATTTAATTTATTGGTGTCTAAACTTGTTGTTTACTGTGACTACTTATTAATTATTAGATCTACTAGCTAAGGAAGATAGTTAAATAGGTAGTTACACGTGTGCGAGAAAAAGTGGGTTTCATATAAAGTTTCTTAATTATTATAGACACAGTAGTCTAGCTCTGCCTCTCGCTTACTTTTGGACATTGTGCGGTGTGCAGTGTGCGGTTTGCGACATAGCCATGGTGTCCGTGTGGGTACAAACGGCTGCATGGAGTTCGGAATGAAGATTTGGACACAAAGGTTTGCAACCCCCATGGTTTCTGAGTCAAAAACCGAATAGGCTGTCTCTTTCACAATTTTTATATTCAAGACGTTAAGAATGGGGGATTCTGCAATGAAACAATTCAACAAGACAGTCCAAAACATACAGCAAAAAACAACAGAAAATAGTTTCAAAGAAGCCACAAGACAAATGTCAGTTGTCATGTCTGCTGGTCCGCAAACCTAATTTGAAGAAGGCAGTGTGTGGCATGTGGCTGAATAATAAGCTGTAACAGTCATGAAAATTAAGGAGCGTATATTATTACTGAGAGGACGTAAAGGTTGCTCAGAGGATACGAAAAGCGGTTGCAGGCAGTTATAAAGGCAAATGATGCACACAAGATTTCAGAAAGGGAAATGCAAACTTTTAAACTGATCATTTATTATCGTGACATTTCTAGCCTACTTGTGGTAGTCTAATGACGGAACACAACGAATGTATATTCTAACACAACAAATATCTTATTTGTATAAATTTGTCTTCTTAATTTTTCCTAAGGGTGTTCAAACCTCGGTCTGTTCCGAAACTTCTGGTCCGCTACGCGCCGCTAATAACAAAAGGGTCTTGACAGCAGAGCGCCAGGGAGGCGAAAGCGCGAATTGTAGCGCCGCTCATTGGTAGAAAGAGGTGTCAGTTCACTCGGCGGTGGGTTTGGCTTAATGCATCGCTGGGTCGCTGTCCTCTTCATTGTAAACCGTCCCGTCCACGAGGAGCGTGCTAGTTTTCCCTGTCGCATGAGAAGCACCGCGTGAAATAAAGCGGGGAAAGGGGGAGCGAGCGAAGCAAACTGGTGCGTGCACGAGAGAGAGAACAGTATCAGGGAAAAGGGAAAAACTCGAAAGAAAGAAATATGGCCGTGTCGGCAACTCCGCCGGTGCTTTCCCCGAGCTCGACACCGGGCGCGGGTGCTTTATTCCGGCCCGACCCGCTTTACTCCAGCCCAGCCGAATCTCCGCGGCTCACCGGCAACATGATCAATGCCTTCCTCAGCAGCGGAGGAGGCGGCCATGCGAGCAACAACGGCCCCATCGGAACCACCAGTAATAATAGCAATAACGAGTGCAAAATGGTCGACGTGCACGGGGTCAAAGTGGCCTCGTTCACCGTAGACGGACAGGAGCTGATCTGCCTACCACAGGTGTTCGACCTGTTTCTGAAGCACCTTGTCGGCGGCCTGCATACCGTCTATACCAAACTCAAGCGACTGGACATCTCGCCTGTTGTCTGCACAGTGGAACAGGTGCGCGTGCTGCGCGGCCTCGGCGCAATCCAGCCTGGAGTGAACCGCTGCAAGCTCATCAGCCGTAAAGACTTCGAGGCACTCTACAACGACTGCACGAATGCCAGGCGAGTAACGCATTTCAGCACGGCACAATACAAACTTCATTCGCAGCTTCCACTAAGACTTCATTGTTTGCATGCACAGTTCAGGTGACGCAGTTCAGTATCACACAGCGAAACTTTAGGAGCACTTTTCCGTTATATTCTTTATTGATCTTTTCAGGCACAATCCAAGTAACGCAGCTGAGCAGCACCCTGCGAATTTCGGGTGTAGCTTCTAGGTTTTTTGTCTTGCTCTCGTATGCACTCAACATATTCACAGCTTGAGCAACCTCCACTACTTTCGTGTCGAACTTCAAAGTTTCTGTTTTTGAGCTATACTACTCTAAAAAAATTTTAGAAACAGATTCAGCAGGTTGGTGACATACATCGTTTTTGTGGTCATAACGGCAGCATTTTAAACAACGAAACTCTATGGAATTAACAAATTGTCACTCTCTGGCAGACAGATTTGAATGTATGTTCAGTGACCATGCAAAAGCCCATGCAACCTCGTATTTTAAACAATGAACAGAAAGTTTTCTATCTAATAGCCAAAAAAAAAAAAGCGCACACTTCTTTTGGTCCCTGAAAATGTATTCGCCCTCGCAGTTCTGCAGGATGGAGTCCTCAAACTTCACGCTGGCTTTGTTTACCACCGAAACGAGCTGAGAGATGCCGTTCACGTGAGTAGCCTGTGTTGTTGGGGTTCAGTTCGCCTCGACCGTCCAGCGCGAGGAGCGAAAACTAAGTGTGAAACAAGTAGACTATGTTCATAAATAAATAAATAAAAAGAAAGGGTACTAATGCTCTTACATAATATGATTTGTAAGTTTATAAACGCATTTTAGAACAGTAAAAAGCATGCAATGCGCACACTGGTCCTTCCAACTACAGCTTATTCTGATTTAAAGCAACTTTAGGTGTGATACGGGGATTCCATTTGAGTAAAAATATATTTGTCAATGCACATACAATTGTCCAGGTTATTTGGTACAAACTTATAAAAGTTTTACATGTGATCTCGGAGATGATGTGCTTCCATTTTTATTTTGAAAATGGAATAAAAAAAAGAAATTCGTATAGAGAACGGGATTTACACCTCAGCTGAGATCTCTCTCTCTCTCTCTCTCTCTCTCACACACACACACACACACACACACAGGGTCGGTTCATTAGTGTCTCGTCTGCTCTTCCTCCGAATGAACCATCGATTATAAATTTCATTTTTTTTTTTTGCAGTATCACATATTCCCAAACGTTGTAACTTGAGCTTTGCCAATACACACCGTGCCGTTTACTGAATCGTCAGGTGAACTGAATTGAGTTTTAATTTAATTGAAGACTACAAGGAGTTTTGGCTTAATGTTTAATTGATTATTTTACTTTGCTTTGTCAGTTGCCGCACTATAAACCCTCGGAGCCACTATAGTAGAGTGTTTTTACACATTATTATGTGTTTTTTTAACAGAGGACATCCATATGAACAAAGTCTTATTTGCTGTGATAGAGGCCAGTGGTCTAAATGCAGGTCTTAATCACAAGCAGGCAAGATATTGCTACTACTACTACTACTACTACTAATAATAATAATAATATAGCCTATTAACCGAGCTATTGGTAATACTTTCAGAACGACTTTCAGAACAAGGAATTAGGTAAAAGTAGCCTATGTAAAAAGTGCCAACCTTTTATGTAGAAGTATTTATTGGATACGCCCCCAAAATATGTACGAGAGAGAGAGAGAGATGGCCAGATGGCCGTTTTTTGCTCAGGGTTCGGTAATTAACCTTTTACCGCAGCCCCCCTCTTCCCCACCACAACCTTCAGAATCCAGCCGTTTACTTCATTGGGTTTTGCGCTTTTCACAATCGATCTGTCTCGCACATCTATTCAACACAAACCCACAAACTTAACCGCTTGCTCCGTTTATTTTACAATTTTGCATTGCATGCATTGCATTAGGCTGTAGTATAGGCTTTGGAACTAAAATAAACTGCGTTTAAACACGTCTAGTTTAATAATCTTTTATAATTCACATGTATTTCACAGGTATTTTGAAATTCCCACCACTGCAGGGATGAGAAGGATGTTGAGTGTAAAATGTGCGCAAGCAGACCTTCTATCCCCGCCTCCCCTCTAATTTGCCCACCATGCTCAAAACGCTGTTCCGCTGTTAGACTCAGCGAACAGTTAACCACTGATCAACAGTAAATTATGGAGCGAATGAAAAATATTTGAGATTGTAATCAGAAGCATTTCCACCGCATCTTTAAAGCCCGCCAAGGACAATTTAAACACACGGAGTTTAAAAAAAAAAAAAAAAAAGCGCCCAAATCAGCAGAAACAGGCTCTGCGCTCGTAACAGTATGTTTTTACGAGTCCGCAGCTAGCGATTGAACTCCAGCTTTTAAAAAACTGCGTTCATTATTTATTTAAAATATTTTGCGAGCTAAACATTAAGCTAAACTAGTTTATACATAGGGAATGAAGCGGCATTTAGAAGCGGGAATGGCATTAGAGAGAAACAAATGCACTGTTTCTGATCATTTATGTCAGGCAGAAATGGAGAACTCCCTTCATTTTTAAAGTGCCTTTTTTTTCTTAGCCGTCAAAACGTTGTAATTCCCACTGTCTCCCCGGGGCGCGATCTGACTGACATTTTTGAGACATTTAGATAGAACGGATTAAAATTAGCTATATTCCTGAAACACCGATCACTTAAAGGACCTTACCTGTATGAAGGATGTAAAACACATTTTAAATTTTGTCATTTGAAACATATTCTTCTTACTGCAATTAAAAAAATCTTTTCGACCTAACAACACAGCTTTAATTATGTGCACGCTTATTATTAGTCATGTCTTTACTCTTTAAGGGCAGGTGAATGATAAAGGTCATAGTGGTGTCGATGTGTGACAGTTTGTGTGTGTGAGTGTGTGTGTGCGTGCGTGTGCGCGTTAATCGATCAGTGACCTGTGCGTCAAGCTGCCATGCAGCGTGTAATGTGCGATTCAGCCGGTCCACACGCACATTCTGTTCACTCTTCACATAACACCTACTGTGTTTCTCTAGCCTAACTCAGGCTGAACTCAAATGAACAATGGAAAAGTTAACTAATTAATGGGGATTTGAGGAATATCACACCCAGGCTGTTTGTTCTGATCTCTTCAGATTCACAGTGAATGTTAGATATCAGTGATGCATCCATCCCTTTTCAGATTTATCTTATTATACATTCGTTCCTTCTAACATTCATATGCAGTAAATTAATAAAAATAATTACCCCGCTCTAGCCAAAGGGGCCCAAGGGCCCAATTTACTGACCCACTTCACGAAGTCAAACCGGAAAAATCTCTCACTTTACCCAGATTGCGCGGCATTTGCACTCGTCAGCACGGAGCTTTCGCGCGCTTGTATAGTCTACACGTGTGTCAGTATAAGACTGCCTGAACAAAAAGAAAAGGATGTCAAAGCAGTTTTCCATGCAAAGAAACTTTAGCAGCACTAAGGTTGTGGCGACACCTTTAAGGTGCACCTAATTTATGTTTATTTTCTCGGTTATGTTTTATGGTCTCGGTTTGCTTTTAGCAGCTTTTAATCCACCAGTTGACCATGAATTGGTTTCATATAATAAGACTAAAACCCGCCCTCCGCCCTCTTTTTCAAGTTAACATTCCAATATCAACGACCTTTCTCCGCGTTAGATTTATGGCACGCCATTGTAAAAGCAAAGGTTGAAATACTTTGATATTTTATTGCCAAGGGTGGGGGGTGGGGTGGATGGGGTTAGTTAGCTCCCCTCTCTCTCATCATAACCCAGTCTGTGACCATGCGAGCCCTTGTTAATGTCCTGAGACGCAACGCTTTAAACTGGTCCTGTGCCTAAACGACCAATTACAGTTAAAGCAAACATGCGGTCAATTACTGACAGAAACGCGGCGCACGCATCTTCAGCCACGTGCACGTTCATTCCGTGTAGTATAGCTGGGCGAGGGGCTATGTGTATTTGCATTTTTTTATTGATTTTCTCAGATTCTAGCAGCTGTCAATAAAATATCTGCTCAGAATAAAAACTCTGTGACGCCCCATGTTCATGAGGTAACCCGTTAAACTCCTATGACGACTTTTCATATTAGTTTCACCATAGTTACTGAATTATTTTATGATGGTTCCTGAGTATTATGTTTTAAGATTAACTGAATAATACGGTACTCTACATTTGAACTGTGGTTAGCTGCCTTCTATTACAAGCTACTAGCCTTCTATTGATAGCTAGTTTTGATAATTATGGGGCATTTATAGTTATCATTTATAAGATTAAAATAAAAATTTAAATAAACATTATAAATAAAAATTACAATAAACCACCATTTAAAATGTAATTGCCACATTTGTAATTGTCAGAGTGGTGCTGTTAGAAAATTAATCAACACCTTCTAATTTAACCATGCTGTGGTGTATATAGCATTGTAATCAACACACATTCTCTGCTAAAAGAAAAATGATTTGACTATCATTCGGGTGTGACTTCATAGTGCATGCCACATTTACGCTGCTTGAAATTCCAGCACCCACACTGCAATACGCCTTCCTGCATCCCTGGTCATTTATGACGCTTGTGGGACAAAGAAAGACGTTTGTTAACACGAACATGAACAATGCGTTTACAGCATTCATTTGTCCATCCTTAGTAATTGCCTGTTCAGGATGGTGTAAATTAGGCTACTAGTTTGTTTATATTTTGGGAAACAGAATAAATTTGCTAGAAATTAGTAGTTCATGGGCAGGTACAAACAAAAATAATAACTGAGTGAGTGGGATTAAAAACATTCCCATGCACATTTCTATTAAAAAAAAAGAGAAAGAAAAAAAAAAACCTTCCAGTTTAGACCATGCCCACTTTGGGTTCAAATCTGAATACAAATACAGATACAAATATTTGGAACAGTAAATAGATACAGATAGTGGCATTGTGTTATACCCTTAGTTCACATTAAATCAGACATACTTGTCAATTTTTCAGGAAATAACAGGATTAATCTAGTAATAAATAGTAAAAATTATTTTGACATCTAATCGCATGTGCAATATGTTCACACCAATCCAAGAGACATATACTGAAAGTTCCAAAACACCCTTTTTTAATTTTAGGTAACTTTAACATTGCATCAGCATGCAATAAACTGTTAGGAACAATGTGAAAGTGTTGCATGCATAATGTTAAATGATTGGCATTCAGAACTGTTGACTGACCTCTAGTGTTTTTGAGGTGGCATTTGGAAAGCTTGTTTTGATTTTATGTCATGTGTTGTGAGAAATGACAGGGGACAGGGGATTGCACAGTTTGTGCCAGTTTTGTATCTTGGGTGTGTTGCATTGTGATTCAGTAAGAGAAGTTAAATATGACAGATGGAGAAGACTTTTCAAGCAAGATGGAAAATGACACCTCCGCCACTCACTGCAGGAGAGTGTTTGAGGAGGCCTGACAGAGCCACTAGTGTCATTTTGACTTTGAGTCTCCTTCCTGAGCTTAATGACACATCTGCACCCGGCCTATATTTATTACAGTCATGTAGAATAAAATTGATTGTCTCCTAAAATTAATTTTTGCTTTGCCTCTAGCAGTGCTTTAATGGAGGACACTGGGCTCCATGCAGGAGTATACTGTTTAATCACATTAATATCACAGCCCCTAGGACAGCTAAGATAATTTTACAAACGAACACAGAAATATACATCTCCAACTTTTATGATGGAATTATGCAAATGACTTATCTCAAGCCCTTCTGAGCACTAATCATCTAATTAGGGCTGAAATTTTAAATGGTTATTTTTTTGTATGGTGATTCAGAGAAGAAGCAGGGAGCATAAAATTGAAAATGACAGTAAAATCAGTGTTATGTTGAAACAGGCTCTGGAGGAGATGATTATGAGATGTTTAAAGGACTTGAGATATAAATTCTCTTTAATCCACAATTGCTGCTTTTTCAGAAATATTAACATTTTTTTCTCATGTTAATCACAGAGTTTTGACACTAAGCTTTGATAGATGTGAAGGACAGGAAGCTTTTCGTGGGGGGAACTCAATCCGAATTAGGGAATATTAGAATTTACATATGCAGCATTACTTTTTATGGTAATATATGGGGTATGTCACATTCACATTCAAGTTTCTTGATCTTGTGGTTTTATATCAGATAGGTGCTCAGTACCCCAATTACATGGATGAATATTTTATGACAGCCTGTACTCCATAGCTACCTGTGCACATAGCAGCTGTCAGAGGTTTCTGGCAGGATGTTTTGGTATATGGGGCCAGTGAGTGGAGGTTACAGTAGTAACATGAAGGTTCAAGTGAGCACCTCACATAGCCTTGGTGTGGTGAAAAAATGAGCAGCTGGTGAGGTCTGAGAAAATGATGACGTTTCCCCGGCTACAGTAATTTTTCTGGTTGTGTGCCCTATCTGAAGAGAGATCAGAATTTCCACTGGCATCACATAGCTACAGGTGTGAATGTATGTGATCATGCCAAGCACAATTTAAATATAAATGTGGATTGGACAGTAATATTAATCTAATGTGAATATGCATATGAATATTAATAACTATACAGAGCAGCATAAAAACAATTATTTATTTATTTATTTATTTATTTATTTATTTGTGTGTGTCTGTTTGTCAAAGCAAGTTAAACTTAAAGGGCACATTTATGAAACTGAAACCATGATAGTGACTTTTGCCTGAGACCAAATAGATCAAAGGTTAATACAATTACTGTTTATTGACGTATTAGAAGAATAGTGACTCAAAGTCTATTAATAACCATGTCAGATGTCACAACTGCTGGTTTTCAAATGGAATACTGAAAATTAATCAAGGAAGGAAGGAATCAAAAGATCTAAGAGTAGGGCAATGAGAAAGATGAGAGAGAGAGAATGTGTGTGTGTGTGTGTGTGTGTGTGGTGCCTGGGTTGAATCAAGAGAATCCCTGGGTGTGCAATGACATCATGGTCAGTTCTGGTGCTCTAGATGGATCTGTGAAGAATTAATTCGGTCAGTACTTGCCCTGGGCAACCTTGGTTCTGTTTTACACACACACACACACACACACACACACATGCGCACTTGTCTTAGTATCCTTGTGAGCCCTTTTTTTGACATAATTCTTAATGCAGCTAATTAATGCTGACACCTAAATCTAACTCTAACCTCAACCTCAGTAACCAAGAAAGGAAACCTTTGTTGCTTGTTTACTTTTTTAAATAAAAGCTGCAGTTTTTTTTCTAATAAGCTGTTTTCTTGTGCCGTACAGCCAAATGGGTATTGTGGAGAGTGCATTTAAAAAGTACATCTCACTACTTACCATCTGCAAACTTACTGAAGTGGTAACACTCTCCATATTTGAGACTTTGACTTCTTGTCTATATTTGAAACATGATATTTGTCAATACAAGATTCTTTCTTTGACCCTTAATTGATCAAGACGTTATTTAGAAGAGTGGGGACATGGAGTGAAAATAAGGTGTGTGTGTGTGTGTGTGTGTCTGCAATAAACATGTGGTAAAGCCTACGTGATATTTTTTAGTTCATCGATACGTTTTACCCTTTTACTTACTGCAAAGTTACTTTCAATATCTGAGTAATATAAATCCCAAATTGTCAGTATTATACCTAATTATTTCAACTTTGTTTGTTGCATATTTTTTAGACCATGAATAAAATTATAATTCTATTAATGCTATTTTAATTACTCACAAAGTTTAATGATAATATTGTCAATATTTTTTTGATCAAATTCTCAAACTACTACACAGCAGAACACACATCTCCCAAACAGGCAAGTTAAACAGGCAAGTCTCCAGCACAAGTCTCTTGTTTGTAACGGTGTTGCAGAAATCCAACTGTGGAAAAAAATAAACACTGTTAGAGTCACATCTCTCAAGTATTCCCAAATTACTAATGATAATAATATAACATTGGTGTAGAAATTTTACTAGATATGAAAATGCTTCATAATTGTTCCTACAGGTCACTGTGTTGCTGTTGAATCAGAACTGAAAACATTCTGAAACTGAGCACTTGTTCTGAAATCATCTTATGCTTGTTAAGTTCATAAAGGTTTAATCCTAATTTCACTTGAAATGATGCTAAACCCATCTGAATTCAAAATGGCGTGTGGCGGAAATGGACTAACTTACTCAATACAAAATATTTAGAATAAATGTGGCTACATATATTTGCAACCAATAAACACTTAGCAGTGTTAGCTCTAGCAGTTTTTACAAAAGCATGTCTGCTTTATTACTATTACTAGTTACATCAGTAGGCTAAGGAGTTATACTAGTTACATATGACTAAGTTAGCCACAATAATTAATGTTAGGTCATTATTTTACAATGAGTCATAAGCTATTTATTTAGAAGTATGTGTTTGACTCTTAATTTTATCATAAATCTGTGTAGTAATGTGCCAGGAGAAGTTGCTATATTAATTTCTCTAAGCTAGCTGCTAAGCAAACTCACTAAAGAACGGCAATTAGCATTAACTAGCAAATTTGTGTTAGCTTAGCTGCAATCAAGCTAGCATTAAATGTCATATGCATATGAATTGAAACTACATTCACTAAGCACTTTATTAGGAACACTATACTAATACTGTATACAGCCTCCCTTTGCTCTCAAAACAGCCTCAATTCTTTGTGGCATGGATTCCACAAGAAGTTGGAAACATTCCTTTGAGATTCTGGTCCATGTTAACATGATTGCATCACGCAATTCCTGCAGACTTTTCAGGTGCACTTTCTTGCTCCGAATCTCCCATTCTACCAAATGGAAAAGGTGTTCTATTGGATTCAGATCCAGTGACTGGGAATTTTCCCTTGCATTGCACTGCTGCTACATGATTTGCTGATTAGATAATTATATGAATACATAGGTGTTCCTAATAAAGTGCTCAGTTAATGTATATTCTTTGTGACAGAGGCAAAATTTCTGTTACCTTAAATATCACACTTTTGCATGTCAAGTTCTGTGAATGTCCAGTATGCCAAAACATCTAACTGAAAACTGAAGGCAGAACTGGTTTCCTTCAGCATATGGGCTGTGATTAATGCACATGTCTGTGATTGTAATTTAATTGGGTACATTTTCCGAGGCTTTTGCATGTGGTAGATTTGTGGTAAAGATTTTGTACTACATAATATGCACAATGTTAAGTAAAATTTAATTGCTTTTCTCAAGTGTGTTTTTTTACTGTAGAAAATTAGGTAACAGGTGTGGATTTCACAGTCTGTAGTTATTACTCAATTACTTTAGGCAGTTCATGTGTATTATATTTATTGTCCACAGAAATAATTTTCTACAGTGTTTCACTTCATATTTTTAGACTCAGATCTGCCATTTAGTATGAGCACTTTGTTATCCACATACTCTTTCTTTTTTTTTCTTTGTAACACACATACATGCACACACGCACGGATGCGTTCACACACACATACACAGGCCAGTCAGCCTATTCACCTTTTATTTTTTTTCTATTTTATTTTATTGCTGTAGGGGAGGATGTGGGTAGCTTAAGTGGGAAGACAGCCTTGTTAAACTTTTTACCAAAATCATCCATCTTCCAAGATCCACGCTCTACTAGCTGGTCTCTCTCTTTCTTTTTCTTTCCTTCTCTCACTTTCTCATCTTCATGCTCTTTGAGTCCATTACAAGGTAGTGCATGAGCTTCCATTTGCCCGTGTTAAACAGACTGTCAGCAAGCACTGGTAGGAAATAAATTTGTTGGCTTGCATTTTTCCTCCCTAAAAGCCAGAACTTAAAGCAAGTTGGATTAATTCATCCCTGATGACATAACGACGGCAGATGCACCTGCATTTTTCACGATGAATTTAGGACTAGATGAGTTGATAAGGCCGACCTTCCCACTGCCTGTTTTTAATTACCCCACAGGACTGCTTGTGTGTTGGGATGTTGATTTGTGCCTGGTCCAGTGTGGGTGTAATCGTGCTCCCTGTCTACCTCCACTGATATCTTTTACTTTGTGAAATTAAACTGTTTGGTTAGTCTATGTGTGTGTGTGTGTGTGTGTGTGTGTGTGTGTGTGTGTGCGCGTGTGTGTGTGTGTGCGCGTGCAGAAAACATTTCTTAGGAAATATGTTCAGTTTTGGAGCTAAAGATGAATAAAAATAACTTTCTTTTTACTTCTCCTGTCTTTATATTTAATGTTACTCGATTTAATGTACAATGTTAAATACAGTGCACATACTTAACAGCTCTGTGCTTGGAATCCATTCTGGAACTGCAACAACTAATCAATATTATCAATAACGTTGATAATAAAAATAGTTGGGAATGAATCTTTTAATTGATTAGTTGGCTTGACAACACTTATGCTTCCCATCAACATCACTTTGAAAATTTGAAATTAGGTAAATACAGATTGTGGATGCTGCAGCCCAGGGTCGTGTAGTACAGCCAGAAGGTCAGTAATAGGGGAACACTTTCATCATGTAAACTGATGTAAATATGAGCTCACCTAGCTGGCATGACATCTTAATGAACATGTTGAATTCATGGCAGAAGACAACAGCTCAACACAGTAATTTTAAGATACTAAAACCATAGTCAAAATAACAAAATTAGCATGTCTGCTTTTCTAGCTCTGTTTTAGTTTAGGGTATGAAGAGATGCTTTGCATTTTGAAATCATCTGTTGTTAGTTAGCATGGCTAAAATATGACTAAACATTAGCCGTCAGCAGAAAACAGGGCTGCTTGTGCACAAGGACATAACTTTGTTGTAGAGAAGCAGCACAGACATTTAGCGCTAGCTGGCTAATTTCGCTGAAGTAATTAAAATTGCTTGCAACTAATTTCAGCTTTCTTTAGTTGACAGCAGATAGAGATTTGTAAAGCCTGTGTCCCAAGTCACTCTTTCATAGACTTGTACTGTAGCAAATATTTAAATGCAAAACTATAGGCTAATGTAACCTTTGGCTATAGCTTAAGCTAGTAGTTAAATGATGGAGCATTGTGTAAGAGCACAGAGCATTTCTTGTAGAATGAGCCAAGTAGGGGGCTGCTCCAGCAATTTCGGGACAGTGCATGCACAATACCATGCCTCCGGAGCATGCAGTGGCCTGTGAGCTTGGCTATTTTGAATAAAACACTGAATATTTTGAATAAAACATTTATGTCATTACTAAATTAATGCTCATTATTAACAGACTCATATTTATTCTTTCCTTGATTACTCAAACTCAGAACAATTAAT
This sequence comes from Pangasius sanitwongsei, assembly GCA_037576675.1. Taxonomy (NCBI): domain Eukaryota; kingdom Metazoa; phylum Chordata; class Actinopteri; order Siluriformes; family Pangasiidae; genus Pangasius; species Pangasius sanitwongsei. The sequence continues at coordinate 13,620,452 of CM075017.1, read as the reverse complement.
TGATTATACAAATAGTTGTTAGTTGCAGCCCTAATCAGTTCTGCCTCATTTCAAACATGCTCTGCCAAAGGAATAAGGATCAACATAGATCCTGGTCTTGCAAAAATGCTGGCTCTGTAAGTTAGCACCACACAAAAAAGCAGATTGTTTAATAAAATTAGGTTACGTTATGAGTCTCTTTTAGAGACTTTTAGAAAAAGTTACATTTAGTACCTTAGGGTAAGAGTACTTTAATTGTCCCTCTAGGGGAGAACCATGCAACTGAGTGTTTAAAAAAAAAAAAGCCTTCAAAAGCCCTTAAAGATAAGGTGTAGGGAGGTATGAGGTAAATGTTCTGTAGCCAGACTTCTAAACTTGATTATACTAAATAAAGGCAGTTCAAATTGGTTTTACTCTCCTTTTTGTTTTACACACTTTTTCTGAGCTCACCAGCCTCCTTTTCTTCTTCATTATATTCCTCAACAACAGAGTCAACACACACATTCTTTGTAACATGACCCACCATCTCTTTAATGTCTCACTGTGTTAACAGCTCAGTATGTGCATCTGCGTGTCTGTCTCTATATCTGTGTATGGTGAGCAGTGATGTGTATGAACAAGATACACTTTACTTCTTCTAGAAATCCAGGAAACATAACAAAGGTCTCATTCTGTTAAATGTCTCAGACACCTATTACATGCAGTTTAATTCATCAACCGTATGAGGCATTGAAGATGTGGAAACTAAGCATTACTGTTAAGCATCGAATGCACAATGCTCTCTGTCTCTTGGCCTCTGCCATGGTATAATTCTCCTCCTGTAGTGTGTCTGCTTTCCCAAGGTGCCTCACTGGAAGATTGGAGTGTGAGGGATGGCAGGCTCACTCGACCTCCTGGTTCCATTGAGGCGTGTGGGTAATGGCTGGGTCAGAGGCCTTTTTTGATGTTTTATTGAAAGATCACTGCAGCCATCCCAACTTTTGCCTGCCTGTAAATCAGGATCCTCTATGGCAGAGCAGAGTATGGTTTATGTCAGTTAGCAGCAGGAAAGGCTCCACTATCTCTCTCTCCTTATCTGTGTTACACAGTCACCCACAGATAGTCTATGTACAGCATATCTCTTCTTTTAAGTTTTGTTGTGTGCAGTGTAATTTGTCTTTCACTCTGTATATACATACATTTGTATTTTTGTTTATGTCCATTTCAGCAGAATAAAGTCCCCTTTGTCACATCTGACCTGCTGAAGGAGCACAAACTGTCTTCTTCACATCTTGTGCTCTGTGTGTCCGTTAATGAGTGAGTCAATGTAGTTGAACATTTACTTAATTAATATGTCAGACTTTTACCGCTCTCTTCGCTCTCATCCTCCCTTGCTCTTCTCCCTATGTTCTTCACCTCCGTCTCGGATGTTTCCCAGGGCTCGCTGAGAAATAGCAATTAGTTTTAGATTTACGCTGCCACGACAGACACTGGTATATAAATAGAGGTTAAACACACAATTTACATATTAATTTCATGATTCATTTAATCAATGATTTATGTGGATATAGATTGCTTTTAATCTGCCACTCCGAGGCACCGTTCTCACGCACACTTTCTCCCTCCTGCTGCTCACCAAGCATGACAGAATAGAGTGGTGTTTAGGAGCACTCACTCTCTCCCTCCTTCCCTCCCTCTCTCTTTTTCTATCTCTCTCTCCCCTCTCAGCTGTTCAATGACTTGGAGAGGAATGCGAGTCAAACAGCCCTCCTAATTGGTTTAATTTTTCAGTACGTGCACTGATCCTGACACTCGTTTACCGTGCACCGCCATATCTTCTCTCGCTCAGTGATTGCTCTCTCTATCGGGTTTCTCTCTCTGTCTCTCATTTTCACTATTAATAATGGGGCAATAATCAGGCTGGTCAAAGGCATAGTAGTGAGAGCAGTGGTAATGGTGATTGGTGGTACTGGTTAGATGTTCATAACAGATTGCTCATATGGAGGCTAGCACAGATATAATTGAAGTGTGATTGAGACACGTTTGCTAATTTTGAACAGCTCATTGCTGGAGAGAGCAAGGGAACATGTGCACGAGGGAATCATGGAAGATGCATTGGTGACATTTGGGTGTATATTATATTATAATGGAAGGGTATAGGGCACCACATTTTTTAATTATTTTGTGGTGGCAACCACTCAATCTCTGCCCATCCCACTAATATTATTATTATATGAATTAACTGAAAACACTAATAATTATAATGTATAGAAGACTGTATTATCACAGTCAGTATTGTGTTTAAGAAACAACAACAAATATCAGTTTGTGTTAGCTGTGTGTAGCTTGAGTGTAGCTGTATTTGAATTTAGTATATTAAATTGTTACAAAAAAATTAAAATAAGTAAGTTTCATTCTAATTACAAAATGAGAACATTGTGTGTTTTAATGTGTTTGTGATCCTGACATTTAAATACTGAAACTCTTTTAAATATTCTTTATAAATAAATGGTATGCAGTCCACTTTTGGCCTAACATTCCAAAGACCATGACCAAGAAGTTTGACAACACCACAGAATGCCAATTGTAGTTCTAGTGATGCCTGGTAAAGTTCAAGTGCCAAAATGGGTGAGATGCCCTCAGGGAAAAATTCCAAACATTTTATTGTTATGAAAGTGGTGTATAACTGTACACTTTGAACAACCACAAGAATCAACTAAAATGCACAGTTTGAAAACTGTGATCTTTGTGACACTTTTTTCTCTCTTGTACTGTCCTCCTGGTGTGGGGCACCAGTGTGCTCAAGGGTCCAGTAACAGTTTCCAGCAGTTTTAAGCATGAAACTTTTTCTTGTGCTTAATGTTTTTTTTCTTTTAACTGATTATGTATTTTATCTATATCTATTACCTGATTTGTGCAGGTCAACAACCATCTGTTTCTTTTGTGTTGAAAGTGCTTTGTTTTTTCCCATAGTAATAGATGGCAAAGCGTTTTCACATACACCCTGAGGAAACAGGAAATGTTTAACTGGTAAAAAAAATAATAATATGCTTTTCAAGAATGACAATTTGTGTTTATTTATATTGTTTATATTTATTGTGTTTAATTAATATTCCTTAGGGGTGTCAATAATTTTGATATTTTCAGAGAAAATCTTGTAATTTAAAAAAGTAATTTTGATTGATTGATAATTTTTTGTTAGAACAAAGATAAGTAATTTCTTTTGTTTGAGATGAAAATCTTAATTATTATGTATAATGTAAGGACAACATTGTATTTGAAATTTATATATGATGGTAATTATTTTATTAGAGCTTTTTGTCATACAGTCATACAGTAAAGATTACAGCTTATCTTGGCAAAGAAGGAAAAACCTGGAATGATTTATTAGTGTTGACATCAATATGTCACTGCAGGGTTAGACTGGAAGAAGAGCAGAGAGAAGAGAGAGAAAGTGAAAGACAAAGAGAAAGAGAGAAAGTGAAATATAGAGAGATGTAAGCTGCAGAAAGGTGTGTGGTAGCTGCTCATCCCGCAGAAGGTAAATAATAGGCTTTAATTATTTGCTGGCGGAGCTGTTGAAAGCTCGGGCCGATATTATCACCGGGACTCCACAGCTGCTATGACATGTGGCTGTGAATGTTAAAGGTGTTAATGGAGGTGTGTGTGTGTGTGTGTGTGTGTGCATCTTTGTTTTATCAGCTCCTGGTAAAGACACAGTAGAGAGACAGGAAAGAGGTAATAGGGCCTCGTTAGCTTCGCTGCCCACACCATCTTTTTTAAAGTGTTCCTCTGGTCTGCGCTTCCATTATCAATATACCTATCCATCACCACAAGACTGATAAACTCATCAGTGATTCAACTGCTAATGTGTGTTATAATTAGAATGAGATGACATATTTCTGCATAAACTTGTGTATATTCAATATTCCTTTCTAAAAAGTCACTACATATGATAAATAACAGAACAAGTAGTATATTTGAATATATTATGTTATACTTCTCCTTACTTATTCTGACACAAGAGCTTTATTGACAGCATGGTCTCATGGTTACAAATATGTAAGAATTCATACAAGCCAGCCTGAAGAAATAGAGAAATCTCATGATTTACATGTATACACAAATATAAAAAACAATGCTTACTGCTTACTGACAATGTTATACTGTACAGTTAAGTATCTTGGATCACAGATCTTTCTTTTTTGAGCTTGCTGCCAGGCTGGCACACACTCATGTTGGCATGGGGACAGTGTGGGTCTGAGGAGAGACATTCATGAGCCTCTCTGCTGCTGTAAAGCTCAGCTCTGGATCACCTCCCAATCATAGGCACTACAGGCCTTTTACAAGCTCTCTGCAACCCATAACAAAGTATTGGTCCATACGTGGGTGTGTGTGCATATACCTTTAGCAATGCTTTTCATAAGACGTGTGTCTTGTGCCGCAATAGCATGCCCATAACCACTCCAGCTCATTAATTTTCTCCTCAAAGTTTCCTGCAGCTGGCTCTGGCGCAGTGTGTGTGTATGTGTGTGTGTGTGTGTGTGTGTGTGTGTGTGTGTGTGTGTGTCTTTGCTACGCTGGGGCTGTCTTGTGCATTTGGATGAGGAAGGAGAGTGAAGCTTCCTAATAACTCTGATTTCAACCTACAATCCCTTTCCTCTCAGTAGACAATTTCCAACCAAAGACAATACACACAGCTCACAAAAATCCACCTCAGACTTTGTCAACATTGTCAAGGCTGTGCCTCTGAAGGACATCGGCATTATACATATGCATATGTGGCTACCCTGATATATTCTGAGCAGAAGATTTTCTGTGCCTCTGGTGTGTGAATGGGAGTGTGGCAAAACAGCCTGGCAAGGAAGCAGGTCAGGGTTAGAGTGTGTGCAAGGTCACATTTAAAACACATCGGGGTTCGGAAGGGCCCATAAATCAGCTGCTTCATATGGCTGCCCTCTGTGCTGCCTGATTTAACACCTGCACCCAGACCTTCCTTGTCAGGCCTGCCGTTCTTTATTACTAAGGCTTGGCTTGGTATGGCACTCTATCCCTCCCCCTCTTCACCACTGCGAATAGAGTTCACCTTTAAAAAAAAGGCAGCAGTAACTCTCTGTCCTCTCTTCTTCTGTCACTGGCATGCTCTTTCCTAGCTCTCTGTCTTCTTTTCCACCCCCATCTGATTAGATCAGAGTTCAGGGAGTGGTCAGGTTTTTTTGGAAACAGAAAACAGGGAAAATGCAGGGGGTTGTGATTTAGTAATGGCTTTGCTATGTGTCAAAGAGGAAATAGGATGTGGGTGCGTGGAGTGTGGCTGTACATATTGTGGCTGTATTGCACAGTCTGGGGACATGCTTAATGTGGGTTAAAATGCATTGCTTGATACTTGATAACCTGACTAATAATGAGCAAAACAGTTAGCATGCCTGTTCTTCTACTGAAAAAAAAGTGCTTAATAATAACATGAAAACATTAACACGTGTTTTTGGGAGAAAAAAGTTAAAATATCTTAAAAAAAACTTTTTATAACTTTTATGGCCGCAGTTTTGAGGTCACTGCTGCGAGCAGGTGCAACGTCTTCCATTTGCATGACAAATCATGACCGCACTGATTAGGAAATGTATGTTAAATAATGGAGCTCACCGGAGGTTGAGCTTCTGCTCTTTTGTCATCCATAATAGAATCTTTCCTTTAATTTCTCCAGGGTGGAGGGGCCTGAGGGGTCCTTGAGGGGACATAGCTGTATATTAGAGAGTAAAATACAAAATGATGGAAAATGGGTGATGTGTAATAATAAAAGGAGTCAGAACTAGCAAAATGAGTTAAAAGCACAGTGATAGGCTATTCTTCTCCTATTCTTTTTAGGCTAATTTAGGCTTTTACAAAGACTGATGGACATAGGCTAAAGGCTGTGCGGGTTCTGTTTTATTCAGGAGTTGTTATTGAAGGTATAAGTGCGTTTCCTTTGTGTCATACTGACTGACTCATTTGTGTATCAAAGTTTCATGTCAACTTACTGACAGGATATTTATTCCCAGAGTTTGGTGGCTCCTTACAAAATCACTAAGCTAAGCCCTTTAGCATAGCTCTTGAACATGCTAATCACAATCACAAACAAAAGGCGTTGTCAAATTGTGTTAACATCTCACACAAAGTGCTTTTTTTTGTGTGTGTGTGTTCCTCACGGCCTGCCTTAATAGCAGCCTTGGCGGCTTTGGAAATAAATCGCAAACAATTTGGCCACCCTGTCATAATGCGAAGGCGCTTGTCAGCAGGTTCTCAAGTGCAGAGAAGGAGAGTTTAATTATAATGTGAGACGCGTGGCTTGTGCCTCCCACTGATTGGCAGGTAGCCTACTCGCCCCGCCCAATCCTGAGAGGAGAAGAATGCGGAAGTAGTTTGATGGCTAGCACCTCGACGGCCCACGCTTTGTTCTTATGAGCTTGAAAAGAGTCATGTGAATATTCCTGTCAGAGACTCACCGCCTCTTCTGTCAAACTCTGTGCCATTTTTCCTGCTAAAAACACACTTCCTAGCATTGTTAGACTTTTTTCCCTTCATAACTATTTCCACAATAGTTCTCAAAGTGATGAGTAGCTATTATTTGCCTACTAATACTGACACATAATTGGACACTGTCCGCCAAAATCTGCGCTGTTAGGCAACAGCGTTGTCAGAATAGCAAATGGGTTATGAGATTAATTTCCTTTAGGACATTGTGGAGTTGTCATTCAAAAAGTACTTACAAATTGTTTTTCAAGCTAGATGAAAGTTTTTTGTCACCTCATAGCGGTTTAAAATTTTCTCATAAAGCGGCTCCAGGAGGGCAGCAGCCCAAAAGATTTCTAGCTCATTCTTTGAAAATCAGTTAGGAGGTGTATTGATTGAATAACATGACCACTTTCAAAGCTGTATTTAATAAATTATATATTTGGAGAATTTGACATGGCAGGGAAATGTTGACCTACTTATTGAGCACTTGCAAAATTGTTACTTTTTTACTTTTACAATTGCACAATTACTGAAATTTTCAAGCCAATCACGCTCATAACTACATACCTTTCCTATGTAATTGTAGTTACTGCATAATTAATAAAGGTTACTGAATTTAAAAAAAGCTTTAAGATGATTCAGTGAATGATAAACCAGAATTTTTAAGGAGTTAAACAACAGCAGAAGTTGAACTGTGACCAAAACAAACATTCAATGTTGAAAGTTTGTGGCGGATCAGAGAGCAATAAACAAGATGAGGTGCAGTTGTGTGTGCAGACATAAAAATGAGGACACATATATACACACACACACCCCTTGTAGATATAGCCAGAAAATAAATAGCCAACCTTACTCATGTAGACATATGACTTACTCTCCTGCTTTCAATGTGACACTTTCTATATTTCTGTCTGTCTCTTTGCATCAACAAACACACATTACACCTTTACCCCTGTATATCTTCTATACTCCTCTCCTCTGTATCTTGTCTTTATGTCTTGCTGTCAGTGTCTTGCGTGATCCCTTTTTTAGATCTCTATTTTTGGGTTCATCTATAGCACTTGAACACTTGCACCAAACTCAGCTGTCTACCCTATTGAGATCTACAGCCATGAAAAGCAACCATTAATGTAATTTCTTGAATAAAGCCCTGATTTAGCAGGCAATTGACATATGCTGGCATGCCGTTATCAGTGCGCATATGATATGAAAATGACTTTCGTGTGACGTGGCACAGCATGTTATTAAATTGATTACACACATGATCGAACCAATTTTATGCTTGATCGTGTGTACCCTGTCTCTTTCTTTCTCTCCTCCTCTTTCCTCTTCTAGAGTGCAGAGCCTCACACATATATTAAATAGTGCTTATGGTAATAGCATAGATTAGGCAGCCTAAATGAAGTCAACTCTTTTAGTAACTAATAATTTTGTACTATGCACATCACATTTAATTAAAATGTGTCTAATATTACAGCAATTGTAGAACATCTGAATTGTTTTTGCTCTTTTTCGTGTGATAACCCACCTGTTGTGTTTTGCTGCACTTCACTTAACAGTACATTTTTTAAAACTCTGGCACTAGATACTGGAACAGTATTGATATTTCACAGTATAAATATAAACTCTAATAATAACAATTATATATTCTAATATTTTTCAGTATATTACACTATATTTTCAGAACTTCTATTTTACATTTTACATTCTTACACATAACAGCGTAATGTCAAGTCAATATAATTTTGAAGTTTTTAGGTAAAGGAAACTGTTAGAATAGTTTTAAACTAGACAGATGATTACTTTCAGAAGTTGGAATATTTTTATTAACATATTTTTAGTATACCTTTTTGCTATGTAATTACTTACATATTTTATATTTCAGTATATTGTCATTTCTCAAAGTTTTGTACAACCTCAATCAGAAACAGTGACCAGTCATAGTGATATCAGCTGCTAAACATGCCATTTTGTTAGGGGTTACTGCCAATTGCTAATGGTGATTATAACACACACACACACACACACACACCCCTCCATTTCCACAATGCATGCTGTTCATAAGAAATTACTGCATTGCATTTAGCACAGCAGGCTTCTGTCTTTCAGATAACGTGCACCTTGACATTTGGTCCTCCTTAATACACCTCTTTGTCACAATCGCCGATGTAATTGTCTTCTGCAGAGTGCCGTGCTTTTAATTAAAGTGAGTGGTACGCTATGACAGAAATGATTTATTACACACACTCTGCCACCGACACACACACACACACACCTCTGACTGTGAGTCTACACACACAGGGCAAATTAATTACACCAAATCAAATTACACAGCAGCACCAAATCACGCTGTCTGTCTGCATGTGCTGTGGCAGCACCAACAAGAAGTTTATTTAAAAAAAAAATCTGAAAAAATTGACAGAGTAGCAGGATAGTCAGATAGGAAATTAAGTGAATGAGAGAACGATAGACTAAGTAGAGTACTATTAGTGGTTAGTTGAAGAGGGTGACTTAATTATGAAATCATGTATATTTGTGCGTGTATGTGCGTGTGTGTGTGCGCATGCACGCTGGATCAAAGGTAACAAAAAAAATGCACTTCACTGCATCATAACTGTTTGATTAATGCATTCTGCTATTTGCTTTTGAAAAAATGCCCAAGCTTTGTTTCAATTAATGCTTCTGAGTATAGTCTTAGTGTAATGTTTTTCTGTAGCAGATAAAAAACTGATCAGATATTTAATAGGACATAATGGTTCACAGAAACAGAGTTCTGTTCTTTGTTAAATTTTACATAGATAACGACCTCCTAAATAGTAATGACTTTATCTTTTCAGTTTCATTATAGAGAGCTACTCTTTCTAAGGTTTTTTTCCTGCTGCAACAACATTAATAAAATAGATTCCATGCACCAGGAAGCCATACTAACAGAAAATAGTTTAATTGTCTTAAGTGACCTAAATTAGCCTGGATGCTTCCCTTCAGCCAGTTTTGGATCGATTATAGGAAAAACCTCTCTTTTTCCATTGGGCTTAAATGTACTTATTTCTTGTCATCTTGATTCGAGGACAGAAGAGTTGCACTCTCAACAGCTTTCTCTTTTTTTATTTAGTCAGATAATATGGAGAAAACATCCTGTTTTTCCATCCAGACTTATAAAAGTTAATTAATTGTCCCATCCTGTATGCTAGGGAGGAAAGGGCTTGGAAAAAATGATTACAGCACTGAGGGAAAAACAAACAGAGCTCCCTTATTTTACTATCTGTTTTAATCTGTGGTGCTTTAAACAAAGATGATGGATTACAGCTAGTACGTTTTGGGTCCATGGTGCTGAACTGACAGTGAAATGCTACAGTGGATATAAAAAGTCTACACACCCCTGTTAAAATGGCAGGTTTTTGTGGTGTAGAAAATGAAACCAAGATAAATCATGTCAGAACTATTTCCACCCTCAATGTGAAATTATTACACATAAAATTTAAGTGAAAAACGATCAGAAACTTTTTAGAGAAAAATAGGAAAAATAAAAAAGTTACAATAACCTGATTGCATAAGTGTGCACATCCTTTTATAATTGGGGATGTTGCTGTGTTCAGAATCACAGAATGTGACAAAATCACATTCAATTTCATGTTCAAAAATATTTATCATACAGCTGTCATCAATGAAATTCTTTTGATTAACCCCAAATAAACACCAGCTGTTTCTGTAGGATTTATTTGACATATGACTGCTGAAACCATAGTCCACAGAGAGCTTAAAAAGCATGTATGGTATCTGACATGTCGAAAGGTGTCAATCAGGAGATGGGTGTAAAAAAATTCCAAAACATTAGATATACTATGGAACACCATCAGGAGGCCATCATCAAAAAGTGGAGAAGATGGGGTACCACAGTGACATTATCAAGAACAGGAAATCCCTCCAAACTTTACAAAAGGACAAGACAAAAAATGACCAGGGAGTCTGCCATAGACTTATGGCAACATTAAAGGAGCTGCAGGAATAATCTGACAAGTACTGATTACTCTGCATGTGACAACAATCTCTCGTATTCTTCACATGTCTGGCTATGGGGTTGGGTGGCCCTTTCTCACAAAGAACATCCAAATTCAACTAAATCCCCTCAATCCATGTGGCAAAATGTGTTATGGACTAATGAGACCAATTCAAAAAGGTATAATAATTCCATAATTCCAGAAGGTATGTTTGGTACAAAAAAAAACCCCACATCACCAAAATAACACTATCCCCACAGTGAAGCATGGTGGTGGCAGTATCAAGCTTTATGGCTGCTTTTCTTCAGCCAGAACTGGGGCTTTTATCAAGGTTGAGGGAATAATGAATAGGTACAAATACCAGTCAATGTTAGTGCAACAAAAATCAATAAAGGAATGGCTTTACCAAAAGAAGATCTGTGTTTTGAATGACCTAGCAAGAGCCCAGACCTGAATCCAACTAAAAATCTGTGGGGTGACCTGAAGTGGGCTGTGCAAAGGAGATGCCCTTACAGTTTGATGGATCTAGAATGTTTTTGCAAGAAAGAATGGGAAAATATTGGCAAGTTAATAGACTCTTATCCAAAAAGACTGAGTGCTATAATAACAGCAAAGGGTGTTTCAACTAAGTATTAGTTCAGGGGTGTGCACACTTATGCAATTACAGTCCCCTCCGATAGTATTGGAATGACAAGGCCAATTCTTTTGTTTTTGCTATACACTGAAGACATATGGGTTTGAAATCAAAATATGAATAGATGATGATCGATCAGAATTTCAGCTTTCATTTCCTGACATTTACATCTAGATGTGTTAAACAATTTAGAAACTGACACCTTTTATTTGAACCCATTTGTTCAAGTGATCAAAAATATTGGAACATGTGACTGACAGGTGTTTCTTGTTGCCAGGTGTGCCGTCTTAGATTGATTGTTAAATAATTAATAGTTATTAATGTCTACTCTTGGTTTGAGCCTTGGGTTTCACCAGTGACGACTGCATTTGTTGTTAAAAAGGATAAACCACCATGAAGACTAGAGAGCTATGGGAGAAAAGCAAGCCATTGTGAAGTTGAGAAAAGAGACAAAATCTAACAGAGCCATTCAACAAGCAATGGGCATAGCCAGTAAAACAATTTGGAATGTCCTGAAAAAGAAAGAAACCACTGGTGAACCAGCAACCAGACATCAAACAAGTTGGCCAAGGAAAACACCAGCAGTTGATGACAGAAACATTGTGAGAACTGTAAAGAAAAACCCAAAAACAACACAGTAGCATCACCAATAACCTTCACAGGGCAGGGATAAAGGTATCGCAATCTACCGCTTGAAGAAGATTTCGAGAGCAGAATTATAGAGACTATACCACAAGATGCAAACTATTCATCAGCAGTAAGAATAACAATAGAATTGGCCTTGCCGTTCCAATACTTTCAGAGGGTACTGTAGGTTATTCTAGGTTTTTCATTTTTATCTTTTTTCTCTGAAATATATCAGTTTGCTTTTCAATGGCATTATACAGGTTGTGATTTTTACATTAAAGGTAGAAATGTTCGGATATGATTTATTTTTGTTTCATTTTTTAGGTCACAAAAACCTGCTGTTTTAACAGGGGTGTGTAGACTTTTCATATCCATTGTACATTTAAGAGTATGTGTGGAAAACAACAGAAAATCCATTGCTGACAGCTTACTACATTCATGATAACACTGAATATACAGTATGACTACACACAGTGATTTTTTTTTTTTTCATAAACTACATCCTCAGTCATACTGAGGCTCTCTTGTTTCTTTCAAAATGAAAGATACACTCTTTTGGGCCACTCCTGTGATTTTAATTAAATAGAGGTCATAGAGGTGTACAGTCCACCTCCCACGTTTAAAGGAATTTAATCTGCAGTCACACACATACAGACACACTGGCGCAAGTGTCTCCGTGTGTGTTTGTGTGCGAGTCCCTCAGTTTAAGCCATGTCACTCACAGGCATGACCCATCGTGGCCCAGGGCGTTATGAGAGCCAAAGCTGGAAGTTGATTTGTGTGTGTGTCTGTGTGTGTGCATGTCTTTTCTCTGTGTTTGAACTGCCCCATTCACACACACACACACACACACACACACAAACTCACACACACATATATACACGTACTGGCTTTGAACAGTTATTACTGCTGTTTAGATCTGTGTGTGTGTGTGGGAATAGGGCGGTTCAAACACAGAGAAAAGACATGCAAACACACACACACACACACCACTCAGTTACATGTCCCCACCTAGCCAAGATTAGCCAAGTAAAGAAGCAGGCAGTGTTAGGTTCAGCCTCCTCTGGGTGAGCTGAGAAAAGGAAGATTGTACTGGCTTTGAACAGTTATTACTGCTGTTTAGCTCTGTGTGTGTGTGTGTAAATAAACAGATAAATAAATGTACTGCATGAACATGTAGAACTTATGTTGTAAATAATAAATACAAAATTAAGTATATGTAATTTTACTTTCATAGGATCTTGACTTTTCAGACACCCTGTATAATCACAAAGTGTAAACATGATTTTAGAAATGTTTGCAAATATATTAAAACTTAAAACATAGAAATCTCTCATTTATAGACATTGGGCCCAGTCAGAGCCCTACATCCTATTGAAAACCTGTGGGATGACTTGAAAAAGGCTTTGCACAGGACTTCCCCTCACAATTAGATAGATCGGGGACATTTTTGTAAGGAAGAGTGGAATAAATTTGCCAAATCAAGATGTGCTAATTTGGTGGACCCTTACCCAAAAAGGTTCAGTGCTGTATTACAATAAGAGGTGCTTTAATAAATTTTTATTTAATGAGCGTGCCCCTTGTGCAACTAGGTTATTGTAACTTTTTTCTTTTTTTCCTAAAACCTTTCTATTTGTTTTTCTCTTGAATTTTGTTGGTTGCTACATTATATAAAGGTGGAAAAGACATGATTTATCTTGGTTCAATTTTTTTTTACATCACAGAAACCTGCAATTTTTATCAGGGGTGTGTATACTTTTTTATATCCACTGTATCTAAATGATAGTTCAGTTTTTGATTTTTTAATAAATTTGTAAAAAAAAAATTCTAAAAACTTGTTTTGCTTTGGCATTATGGGGTATTGTGTATTGATTAATTAATAAAAAACTAAAGTTTTAAGTTAAATCTAACATAAAGTTAAAAAAAAAAAAAGTAAAGTAAAAAAAGAAGTGTACAAAATGCTGAATACTGTCTGAACCCACTGTGTGTAAAGAGATTGTAAAAAGCTGAGTAAGAAATTGCATTTATTTCCTCAAACATACAGCTCAAATACTATACAAGCCACAAAAATTCTCACCTGAAATGTTTATTCTTATTTGATGAATTATTTGCTTCATACAGATTACATGTTTCAACATTTTGAAAATTTTATTAAATTTTGTAAAGCATGTATTGACTGATAAACAGAGTAGGTCATAACACCTATGGATTTTTCCGCTTGCGGCGTTGAGCATGCAGGATTAATTAAAACTGAAGGCGGCTATATGAATGCAACTTTGAGGTAATTATTTGAGGTTTGTGCTGACTCCATCACCATTGAGACTCATGTCATGTTTATATGCTCGCTACATCAAATATTCTTCATTTGCTCCATAGTTTATTGTTGAGCACTGCTTAGCTGTTTACTGCTGAGTCTAAAAGCAGAACAGCATTTTGAGCAAGGTGAGAGAGAAAAAGAGAGAGAAAAGAGAGAGAGGGAATATTATTAAAATCTCCTGAACAAATACAAGGCAATTGGCTTGGGCCAGAAGTGTAATTGGCCTGTTCAAAGTCAAGGGATAAAAGGGGAAAGGAAAAAAGATGGAAAAGTTAGGGGGAAATGTTAATATTGCACTATTGGTTAAAAATTATGATGACACAGCAGTAGCAGGAGGCAAGCAGAGTAGATGAGAGAGAGAGAAAGTTGGTTAAAGGTAAATAAGCATATTATTAATGGAAGATTGTTAGCATGAATTCTCTCACTGGATAATATATTAAAGGAGCCACTGAACAAAGGTAGGGGAAAGAAAAAGGTGTCTTTGTGCTGAAGGGTCACTATTGGAGAGGAAGAGTGGGATAAAGGACTAAATAATATCCATCTGAATAAGGACTAATTCTTGCTAGGAGGTCAGTGGTTCCCTGGGGCTGGAGGGAAGGTGGAGGAGCTGTGCCATGAAATAATTACTTAACACTGGGTAAATAAAAAGAGAGCCCTCACAGACATGCACTTTTGAGCCAGCACAGACACCTAGTGCTCATCAGCGCCTGCTTATACTTGCTTGCTCATACACACACACACACCACTCAGTTACTTGTCCCCACCTAGCCAAGATTAGCCAAGTAAAGAAGCAGGCAGTGTTAGGTTCAACCTCCTCTGGGTGAGCTGAGAAAAGGAAGATTTGATTAAATGGTTGCCCGGGGTCATAACCCCATCTAAACACACATCAGCTTTCAGCATTAATCAAATAATGCTTCAAAAATATTGACCAGGCCACCACTCCCCACCTTGTCTAAGGGTGAGAGTGAAAGATTAGCATTTCTTCGCCATGAACTGTGTAACAAAACTATTGATCTTAAATGCGATTCTCTATTAAGAATTTACTTTAAAGCTCAAAATATCAGAGTACAGTATGTCCCTTTATGGCATATTCTGGGACTGTCTTAGTGTTTAGTATTCGTTTAGTTTTTAAATGAATCTTTACAACAGATGTGGATCTCTAGGAGATGCACTATTTGGGTTTAGCCTGACCTATTTCTGCCATACATCTGTACAAACAAAAGAAATATGCTTTTCTGAGCCACTGCTCCATATAGCCCATATAGACCATTCTGTGCAAAGCTCTCCAAAAATAATCATTTAATTACTTTTTAAAACATTGTAAAACTTGTATGTTCATTGTGCATATTTTTGGTCATTCTTAAATGACCGTTTTTATCGTTATCAAAAGAAAATATTGTGGAATATGGGCATTATAAATTGCTGTTTAAAGGACCCCATTTTGACTCACAGCAACATTCCAGAGTGTGTCCCAGCTTTATCGTAGATTCTGATAGTGTGTACAGCTAACTTTTCTGATCTTTCTGGAATGTAACAACCCCATAAAATTAAATCTGATAAAATGTTATACCTATATGTGAACTGTAACAGTTTCTTGATTTGGGAAAAGCATCACTGCTCTGAAGT
Source organism: Pangasius sanitwongsei (assembly GCA_037576675.1). Taxonomy (NCBI): domain Eukaryota; kingdom Metazoa; phylum Chordata; class Actinopteri; order Siluriformes; family Pangasiidae; genus Pangasius; species Pangasius sanitwongsei. Next base: position 13,604,800 of record CM075017.1, on the reverse strand, counting down.
TAGCTTGCTTACTCAGTCATGTTAGATAGATGATAGAAAGCTATAATGGTACAAGTTGTGAATTCCAGCAGCCCTGTTTTTTTCAGTGTTTTTCAGTGTTTCATTGGCATAGTGGTAGTTAACCAAAAAAAAAAAAAAAACCTTTCAGTATAGACCATGGCCACTTCTGGATCTGAATACTTAATCTGAATACTAATTTTGTTATAGATGTTTATTTTATGATATCTGCATTATTGAGTCAGTACAAAAATGTTTTACAGTCCCCTCCAAAAAATATTGGAATGGCAAGGCCAATTGTTCTGTTTTTGCTATACACTGAAGACATTTGGGTTTGAGATTTTATTCCCTGATATTTACATCTGTATGTGTTAAACGATGTAGAAAATGGCACCTTCTGTTTGAACCCACCCTTTTTTTAAGTGATCAAAAATATTGAAACATGTCACGGACAGGTGTTTCTTGTTGCCCAGGTGTGCTCTGTTAGATTGATTGTTTAAAGAATTAATAGATCTGAATGTCTACTCTTGGTTTGAGCCCTGTGTATCGCCTATGAAGACTGCATTTGTTGTTAAAAAGGATAAACCAACATGAAATCCAGAGAGCTGTCTCTGTCTCTTGGAGAAAAGCAAGCCATTGCTGAGAAAAGAGGGAAAATTGATCAGAGCTCTGGCACAAGCATTGTGTGTAGCCAATACAACAATTTGGGATGTCCTGAAAAAAAACCCACTGATGTACTAACAACCAGACATCGAACAAGTCAGCCAAGGAAAACAACAGCAGTTGACGACAACAACATTGTGAGAGCCGTGAAGAAATACCCAAAAACAACAGTCAGTGACATCAATAAAACCTCCATGGGCTGGCAAGGTGGAGTTAGTGTCATGGCTTGGGCTTGCAGGGCTGCTTCTGGAACGGGCAAACTAATCGTGATTTTTGATGTAACTCATGATGGTAGCAGCATCCTCCTCAGCATGAAGAGGAGACTGAAGGGAGAACCCCCCATAGTAAACAACGACTGAATTAAGCTGCAGTACAAGCCTGGAAAAGAATCACAAAAGCAGAATGCAACAGTTTGGTGTTGTCAGTGGGTCGCCGGTTTGATGCATTTATTGCAATTAAATTCAATAAAAAGTATATAAAATATATAAAAATATAAAGTGTCATTTACTTTAATTTACTTTAAGACTATCTGTTCCTATACTTTTGCTGACTTAAAATTTGGGTGCCACCAAAAGTACCATGTTCTAAGTCTAATATATATATATATATATATATATATAACATTGATTTTATTGTGGAGGTCCCCCCCGTTCCGCCAAAACAGCTCTGACCTGTCGATGCATGGATTCCACAAGACTTCTGAAGGTGTTAGCAGCAGATCCTTTAAGTCCTGTAAGTTGCAAGGTGGGGCCTTCATGGATTGGACTTGTTTGTCCAGCACATTGCACAGATGCTTGATCGGATTGAGCTCTGGGGAATTTGGAGGCCAAGTCAGCTCTTTGTCTGTACCTCAAACCACTCCTGAACAATTTTTGCAGTATGGCAGGGCACATTATCCTGCTGAAAAAGGCCACTGCCATTAGGGAATACTGTTGCCATGGAGGAGTGTACTTGGTCTGCAGTAATATTTAGGTAGGTGGTATATGTCAAAGTAACATCCACATCAATGCCACGACCCAAGGTTTCCCAGCAGAACATTGCCCAGAGCATCACACTGCGTCTGCCAGCTTGCCTTCTTCCCATAGTGCATCCTGGTGCCATCTCTTCCCCAGGTAAGCGACGCACACGCACTTGGCCTTCCACTTAATTTAAAAGAAAACGTGATTCATCAGACCATACCACCTTCTTCCATTGCTCCATGGTCCAGTTCTGATGCTCACGTGCCCATTGTACTGTGCTTTCAACGGTGGACAGCAGTCAGCATGGGCACTCTGACTGGTCTGTGACATATGCAGCAAGCTCAGATGCCCTGTGTGTTCTGACATTTTTCTATCATAGCCAGCATTAACTGTTCTGTGGGATCGGACCAGACAGGCTAGCCTTCACTCCCCATACGCATCAGTGAGCCTATATATTTATATATATACAGTCAGGTCCATAAATATTGGGACATCGACACAATTCTAACATTTTGGCTCTATACACCACCACAATGGATTTC
>CM075017.1:13569153-13587479 GCA_037576675.1 Pangasius sanitwongsei | reverse complement strand
GACCTGGAGTACGCTGACGACACCATCCTGCTCAGCACATCCTACAGCCAGCTGAGAGACGCTCTGGGCGTATACAGCGAAGAGGCAGAGAAGCTTGGCCTCCATGTGAGCTGGACAAAAACTAAGTTCATGCATGTCGGTAATGGACCGGATCCACCTCCATATTTATATATATATATATATATATATATAAAATCACTGCTCAAAAAAAAAAAAAAAAATATATATATATATATATAAAATATATGTATATTTATTCGGCATTCGCCGTGGCATTGTTTCGAAAAGCTTCTGCAATGTCACAACATTTATTCCCATCCAGAGTTGCATTAATTTTTCGCCAAGATCTTGTATTCATGATGGGAGAGTCGGACCGCTGCGCAAACCACTCTTTCACAATTTGAGCCCGATGAATCCTGGCATTGTCATCTTGGAATATACCCGTGCCACTAGGGAAGAAAAAATCCATTGATGGAATAACTTGGTCATTCAGTATATTCAGGTAGTCAGCTGACCTCATTCTTTGGGCACATAATGTTGCTCAACCTAGACCTGACCAACTGCAGCAACCCCAGATCATAGCACTGCCCCCACAAGCTTGTACGGTAGGCACTAGGCATGATGGGTGCATCACTTCATCCGCCTCTCTTCTTACCCTGATGCGCCCATCACTCTGGAACAGAGTAAATCTGGACTCTTCAGACCACATGACCTTCTTCCATTGCCCCAGAGTCCAATCTTTATGCTCCCTAGCAAATTGAAGCCTTTTTTTCCGATCAGCCTCACGGATAAGTGGTTTTCTTAAGGCTACACAGTGTTTAGTCCCAATCCCTTGAGTTCCCTTTGCATTGTGCATGTGGAAATGCTCTTACTTTCACTATTAAACCTAGCTGTGAGTTCTACTGTTGTTTTTTTACAATTTGATTTCACCAAATGTTTAAGTGATCGCCGATCATGATCATTCAAGATTTTTTTTCCAACCACATTTTTTCCTCGAAGATGATGGTTCCCCACTATCCTTCCAGTTTTTAATAATGCATTGAACAGTTCTTAACCCAATTTTAGTAGTTTCAGCAATCTCCTTAGATGTTTGCTTGAAGCATGCCAATAATCTGACCCTTCTGAAACAGATTAACATCTTTTCCACGACCACGGGATGTGTCTTCCGACATGGCTGTTTAAGAAATGAGAAGCTACTCACTGCATCAGTTAGGGTTAAATAACTTATTGCCAGCTGAAACATAATCATCCATGCAGTAATTATCCAATGGGAGGCTCTTACCTATTCGCTTAGTTAAATCCAGGTGGTATATCGGTTTTTATTTGGACGGGCAGTGTATATATAATATAAATATATATGAATGTATATATCTACATATACACACACAGCACATCCCACAGATGCTCAATCGGATTGAGATCTGGAGAGTTTGGAGGCCAAGTCAACACCTTGAACTCTTGTCATGTACCTCAAACCATTCCTGAACAATTTTTGAAGTGTGGCAAGGTGCATTATCCTTCTGAATGAGGCCATTGCCATTAGGCAATACCGTTGCCATGAAGGGGTGTACCTGGTCTGCAACAATGTTTAGGTAGGCGGTACATAACATCCACATGAATGCCAGAAAGTAACAAAGTAACATCCACATGAATGCCAGGACTCAAAGTTTCCCAGCAAAACATTGCCCAGAGCATCACACTGTCTCCGCCGGCTTGCCTTCTTCCCATAGTGCATCCTGGTACCATCTCTTCCCCAAGTAAGCGATGCACACGCACCCGGCCTTCCACATGATATAAAAGAAAACGTGATTCATCAGACCAGCCACCGTCTTCCATTGCTCCATGGTCCAGTTCTGATGCTCACATGCCCATTATAGGTGCTTTTGGCGATGGAACGGGGTCAGCATGGGCACTCTGGTACACCTCATCGTATGGTGGCTGTCTCTCCTCAGTGCCTTCAGGAGATCGTTTTATCAACTCTGCCACCCCCGGTGCTTCAGGGCACAGCGGTCTCCAGCGAGCGCTTCTTCCAGTTCGCACCCGGAAACGTAGTGGTTCTGGGGGGCTCGCTACCTCCAACGAGGTCTCTAGAACAGCTAAATCGGCTATTCCCTGCAGGTCCTCCGCTTCAGGGCACCGATCTAGCCGCTCTAAATATGCCAGAGGTCAGTCTCGAGAGACTGATTCCCTTGGTAGACTTTCTGGCAGCGTGGAAGCTTCTGCCAAATGTGTCTCAATGGGTCCTGCGTACTGTAGAAAAAGGCTACAAGATCCAGTTTGAGTCTCGTCTTCCTCTATTCAACAGGGTTTTTCCCACTCTGGTGGCCCCCGAGCAGGCTCTGGTCATGGAACAAGAAGTACATACTCTCTCTCGATGCCGCTCCCGGCTCCTCAGTTCTCTCGACCTAGTTGTGCCCTTCCACATGAGGCAGGGATTTGTCAGTCTGATGGTGTTAGATACTCGTTCCCAAAGCGTTGTTTGACGCAGCTCGAATTCCCGAAGGGGAACGTCCCTAGGTTACGTCTGTAACCATGGTTCCCCGAAGGGAATGAGACACTGCGTCTCTGTACCATACTTCCTGCATCCCTGCAAGCGCTTCCTTCACTCTCCTGAAGCTGGCGCCGGCTCCACCGCATGCATTTTTATACTTCCGGGTCACTACGTCATCCCGTCGGTGACGTCACGCGATTCCGAGCATGTTCACGCAGAGGCATTCCCAAAGCGTTGTTTGACGCAGTGTCTCGTTCCCTCGGGGAACCATGGTTACAGACGTAACCTTGGGACGTTCTGTGGAATCAGAATAGACAGGCTATTCTTGCTTCCCACATGCATCAGTGAGCCTAGGACTCTGTCACCAGGTCACCAGTTGTCCTTCTTTGGACCAATTCAAGTCAAGTCAAGTGGAGTTTATTGTCATTTCAACCATATACAGCAAGTTAGTACGTAGTGAAACGAAACAGCGTTCCTCCAGGACCAAGGTGCTACATAGGACAAACATAGAACAACACAGAACTACATAAAGTGAAGGGACTACATAAATTTATACATAACGTGCACAAGTGCAACCGTGCAGACAGCACAAGACAGTACAATGACTACTGAGATAGACAGTGGGCACAGTGAGTCCCAGTGCAGTGCCAACCAGTACACAGTCCTATTAGAAAGTGAATCCAGTGACAATAGTGCAAAAAAAGTACAAAATAAGTTGCTGAAATAGATGTAAACGTAAGAAGTAGCAGCCTAGTAGAGAGTTTAAGATATGTACAGTATAATAAATATTTGTAGCAGCATAATGTACTGCGGAGATGTGCAAAAAAATTGCAAAGAGGATGGAGGATGTACAGTTGTGTGTGTTTGTGTGTATTTGTTTGTTCATTCAGTCCAGTTTCTTTTGGTAGGTACTAACCACTGCATGCTGGGACCACTCCATAAGACCTGCCATTTTGGAGAAACTCTGACCCAGTTGTCTAGCCATCACAATTTGGCTCAGATCTGTACGCTTGCCGATTTTTGCCGATCAACTTCAAGAACTGACTGTTCACTTGCTGCCAAATATATCCCAGCCCTTGACAGGTGCCATTGTAACAAGATAATCAACGTTATTCACTTCATCTGTCAGTGGTTTTAACAGACTTCAATATGTAGTCATTTTTTTCCAAAATTAACATTCAGAAACCAGGTGGGAAAAAATAAGTACACCCGTCCTACTTTCCACAATCATTAAGAGAATAATTAGCTAATTATCAAGAAGTGTGACTATCTCTATAAAAACAGAACTTTTGGCAGTTTTGGCAGCACTCAGGTGTGTGTCTACAGCATGCCAAGAAGAAAGGACATCAGCCATGACCTCAGAGAAGCAACTGTTGCTGTTAATCAATCTGGGAAGGGTTATAAGTCTATCTCCAAACAATTTAAAATTCACCATTCTCCATTGAGAAGGATTATTTATAAATGGGGGGCCTTCAAGACAGTTGCAGATCTTCTCAGGAGTGGGCAGCTCAGCACATTCAGTCCAAGGTCATATTGTTTGCTCAGAGATATAAAGAAATAGAAGAAAAAGCCAGGAGCAATATCAAGTGATGTACAGGCCTTTGTACATTAAATGTTTATGTTCAAAACTGCACAATCAGAATAAGACTGAACAAGTGTGGCTTTCATGGTAGTGTGGCTAGGAGAAAGACTAGCCCCTTCTCTCCAAAAAGAATATGGTTTCACGACTTAGATATGCAGAATTGCATCTGAACAAACCACAAATTTCTGGAACAATATCCTTTGGACTGAGATGAGGTGGAGATGTTTGATCATCTGCTGGAATGGCCAAGTCAAAGTCCAGACCTCAACCCCACTGATATCCTGAGGCAGGATCTTAAGAGAGCTTTGCATAAACGGATACCCTCAAACATGTTGCAAAGAAAAGTGGGTCAAATTGTTCCATAACAATTTGAGAGACATGTGATTAACTCCTACAGAAAACATTTACTTCAAGTTATTGTTGCTAAAGGTGTTTCTACATATTACTGCATTATAGGGTGTATTATAGTCTTGATATTGGTTTACATTTTGGAAAAAAAAAATGATTACATCGACATCTGTTGTGTTTTTTTGTTATCACCTTAGGTTATACTGTATTTTTGTTTATAGAAGTTGGTGAGGACCACCCAATTGTAATTTAGGCCCTGATAAACATAAAATTGATGGAGAATATATCCTTGTATCTGTTTGTGTAGATAATGAGACATTGTAAGCCTCAATAAACTTGGAATATCAAGGAGTTCAAAGGATTAGTTAAATTACTAACTTCTAATTGGAGGTACTTTTATTGGCAACCTGACTCCAGTGGTATTGGTCTGTTTGGACAGTTGCCATGGCAACTAATTCAGGCTGTGAGGAGCCAAGAGCAGTGGCTTTCTGAGTTACAAATACTTTTATCACAGTGCACAAGTGGACAGAGCACAACCTGGCTTTTTCAAATGACTTTTTCTGGTAGTAGGCATGAAAAAGGAGGAAGAAACTGGTGTTGATCTTGTGTTGTGTCAGAGGGTAACTGGGAGATTTATTTTGGTTTTAAATAAAGTTGGGTTATGCCTCAAGGGAGTGTGTGCATGTGTGTGGGTCCACAGACACACAGGTCTAGATGAAGACAGAACACACAAAAGAGAGAAAGTCACTTTTCCACCTTGCTAGTAGCTGTGCAGAGATTCCCTGAGGGGCTGTCTATAGCGGGCCATTTAGTGCACACACAAATACACAAGGACACAAACTGCTACATGCAAAATGTGCAAAGCACTTGTCCTGCTCCAAATATCCCTCCCTCAGGCCCCCCTCCTCATCCTGACCTTGTGGTCATTTCTAATTATTGCTAACATTGGCGTTATTGCTGTTTACTCAGGTGATTTCCATAAGACATTAATAAAACACAATGTTTAAGATACAGGCCCAAACACATATAGTAGTATATGGTAGTATAGTTGTCCTATGTAGGCTAATTAAAAATCTGAAATACAGAAGGTACAGCCAGCATTATCAGGAGAAACCAGCTGTGAACCTGTTTGGATTTATTTACAAGTAAACTTTCCAAACATGGTGTCCACACTGATCTCTCAGTGGTCAGCAGACAGAAGTGTTGTTACATATAGAAGCTTGTCTATACACTTTTTTCACAGCTCCACACTAGTGGATAGCATTTTGTGTGCTCAAAATGACCACATGATCTCTATCTCTGTCTCTAGTAATACTACTTAAACACCACACTATTTTGTTATGGTTGCTGTGGTGATATAAATGATTTCTTGCAAACCAACAAAAACTAGGCTTGTTATTTACTAAAGAAAGGGAGACTACTGGGCATAAACTATTTTTGGGAAATGCAATCTAGGGTATCCATGTGGGACCATACACAACAGCAGGGAATACATTGTGATAAGAGAGCAAATGGGGACTTCAACAGGTCTAACAATGTAGTCTTATATTTCTTTCCATGTACAGATTGTTTCCAGATAATTTATCACCTGACTCAGAGCACCAAAAAAAAAAAAAAAAAAAAATCAACATTCAATTAGATTTTATGTGTATAGCGTTTTAAACAATAGACATTGTTACAAAGCAGCTTTACAGAGATCAGTATGTAGATTCAAATCCGTAATGAACAAGCCAGAGGCAAGTGTGGCAAGGAAAAACTCCCTGAGATGTCATGAGGAAGAAACCGTGAGGAAGAGGCACTGACTCTGTTCTGGCACTGAATAGTGGGATTATAAAATATTTCAGTGTTCAGCTATAGAAGAGTAAATTCAGAGTGTACTGAAAGGATGTTCAGTATGAGCGTCATGGTCTTTTTGATTACAGCAGCAGTTCTTAGGTATGAGTCTACAGTATTCAGGTGAGATTTTTTATTGGAGCAGGGTGGCATGTTGGCACTGTCTTTAGAATTGCCACCTCACAGCTCCAGTGTCGAGCTCCAGTCTTACCAGGATTGCCTAAACTATTTTTGTGAAGTGCAATATTTAGGGTATCCATGTGAGACCATACGGAAAGTGGGAAAGTGATATCAGTGTTGTCATTTGTGCTGTGAAACAGGCCTGTGACATCTTGATTGGTAGTTTGCTGTGGCTCTATCTCGATCTGGCTTCTGAATAACTTGTGGTTAGCTAAGAGCTTACTTTTTCTAATCAGAAGAGATTTTGAGGACTCTGACTTTCCTCCTGGCACTGTGATACTTAAGAGTGTGTCTGTGATCATTGTCACTGATTGATACCGCTCTGTAAGTGCTGCTCCTTTTATAAGAGGTGTGCTGAGAAGATCAAGCTAATGATATATCATTTGGCTAATTGCTGTGAAATTATACTCTGCCATCCAAATGTAAATTATTCAGGGATAACTTTTTTGCATAGGGTTTTTTGCCTCTAAACCTTATTTTCTTTCTTTCTTTCTCTCTCCCTCCCTCCACCTTGCTGGACAGCAAAAATATTGTCACATTATTCTGACATTCTCTTAGAAATGTACTTAGAAATGTACTCTCTTAAAGTGTATGTATGCTTGATGTGGTGGGGCATGTTTTTAGCTTTTTGTGAGGAATAATGTCCCTGTGATGACAGATGACAGGAACACATGGTAGTTTTGACTTTGTGGAAGTATTTGGTTGATCTATATGAAGATGAATAAACGAGAAAAGAAAAGATGTGGGTGTGTATGTGTGTTTGTCACAATATTATGGTCAATGGTGGACAACCAGGAAGTCCTGTGCACATAGAATAAATGTCATTTAAAAAGCCAGACAATCCACACCAATATAGGTTCTCGAGTGAGTGACATGAAGGCTGTTCAAGATCGACAAACTCTCAAGCATGGCCAAAGTGTACGACAATATCTCATCCTTTTGCTCAGACCACTTTTGTTGTTTTTTTAATTTGAGGTGTTAAGCGCACCTGTTAAGTTAAATCTGCCATGTCTTCCTTCCTAAACTCTTCCAAAATGTGCCACTGTTTTTCTTATGTAAATGAAAAAATTTATTCATGTATTTAAACACCAATATTAGCATCTTTTGGAATATTGACACCCAGAGATCCTAGGTTATGCAGTCCCTCTATGGCTGTACTCATTTATTTATGATTCACAGGATTAGCTGTTATCTTCTCTATCATTTTGTAAGTGCATGTTCACATATGTGGTAGAGGCAATTGATGCTGTTTATGACCCTTTTCATATCTGTGGCAGAAGAGGAAAAATGGATAGAAAACAACAGTAGAAAATTAATGTTAATTAATTGAATTTTGTCAATTTGTCTGCTTTTTTGCTTCTGCTTGTTGATGTAATTGAAATGGAAAAAACTGGCCCTTAGTATACTACTGCTCAACATGATCACACTATCCAGAATTCATGGCAGATACATAGTGTAGTGACCGCTATTGTACAGCATGCATGTGCGCTCACCTCATGGTGCTTAACTAAAACCGACCAACAGCAGCTGTTTTTCCCCTTCCGAAGGGCAGTTACTGTAAATCACCGTATATGCATGCACTACAGTTTGAATGCAGACTGTGTGCTGCGTTTGATGCAAGTCAGACCTGCATCTGAAAATGAGTAGTGTGTTATGCTGGCAGTGGCAATACCAGAAGTTAATTTTGGTGGGGGGAGTAAATAAAATCACAATTGTTTTCCTGATCTGTACAATTAAACTGGTAAGTGTGACACATTTGTGAACTGGCTCTCACCTTGATATTGCTGTGCTTATGATGTAGCTATATGGCTAGTATCTTTCAGACAGAAACAGGACAAATACATGATCCCAATTGGCTAATCCTGTTTCTCATGACAGCAGCTGGTATCTAATAAAATGTGATTAAACAAAGGAATGCATTCATTAAAAAAACAGCTTTTATTATAATCAGTAAAAATAAATGTTACTGCCTAATAGTGCATACATTTTAATAGTTCGTGGTAGTCTTTCTTTTTCCTCGAAACATCATTTTCTAATCTCAGAGCCTAGGTGTTATTAGTTGATAGAATATGTTGTGGCTGATGTGGCCCAGGCAGAATTTGAGTTTGACACCCTTGTATTAGAGTTAGTTAGTGTCTAGTATCGTATTCAGTTGTTTTTATTTTATTGTTGATTATACTATTTTTCCCTCATCCAAGATAATGAAGTATTAATTCTGCATGTAAAGTGTTCATTCTTGCATGTAAAATAATATGATTGTTGTGGGGAGGGGCCCCTGAGTTAGTTGTCGCTTAGGGCCCCCAAAAGAAACGGCCGTGCATTTAAAATTCCGGCACGAGTTGTTTTTATTTATTCTCATAGGTATTCTACTCTGTTATATTTTATTCAAGCCAACTATGTTTTAATACTGCTTTTATACGACAGTGTGGCTGAATTCTCGAATCTGAATGGTCAGGAGTTGTGCACTATTTTGTATTAAAATTTAAACTGTGCACACAGAGGTTAACATAAGGCTGGGGTGGTGAGTGGCAGTAAACTGAATGCTCATTTCTGACCCATTGTATGTTGCTTTTGGCTTGCTCCTCCTGATGTCTGGCACTGAGCGTGTTCTCAGACTGATAATCGTTTGGAATAGAAGAGGACAAAAAAATAAGACAGTTAGCTAAGGAAATGATAGTTTCATATAAATTTCTTGGTGTATGGCACGTAAAAGACATCAAGGTGAAACATGTTAACATGTCACCATTTCTTCGCACTTTGTTTCTGACTAAGTAAAAGGAAGCATAGGAATTACATTGGAATCAGCTAAAGCTCTTCTGTCTCTGGATTTATCTCTGACTGTAGACTCACTGCTTTCATCAGGCCTTGTTGAACAATGCAGCAAGAATTACATACAAAAAAAAAATCTGGGTTTGCCAGCACTGGGTAAATATTGGACAGAACACGTTAATTTTATGTTATTTTTAATCTAGCTGATTTGATTATGCAGTTTAGCTGTTCTGCTGGATTAGTACAAGATCCATCTGTGGGGTTCTTTTTTGGAGACTGCTGTTTTTTGTCCACTTGATCTTTATTAATACTTATACTGCTTATTAATGCTTACTGTTGATTAATGCAATTATCCAGTCAACCAAACATGTAGCATAAATGCATAAAATCATGCAGATACAGGTCAAGAGCTTCAGTTAATGTTCACATCAAACATCAGAACTGGGGCTAGAACAGCAGAAGACCATCTCATGTTCCTCTCTGGTCAGCTGAGAACAGGAATCTGAGGCTACAGGCTCATCAAACTGGGTAGTTTAAGATTGGAAAATGGTGACATTTTTTCCAACTTTTTTTCGCTCACATTTTCCCCATTCTGAGGTTTGATGTGAGCATTAACTGGCACATTACCTGCTTGATTTTATGCTTTGCAACTACAAGATTAGCTGATTGGATAATTGCATGAATGAGCAGGTGTTCATGATAAGGCTCCTTAAAACCAACTTAAGAAACTGCTTAAACTAAGAGGAAGGATGGCATTGATGCTGTTGCTACAGATATAGCTGATGATACAACCACAAGCGGTGTTCATCTGGGTCCAAATTATGGCATTTATTAACACTATTGCAGGTAGTGGGATGGTGGCCAAAGGTATGTGGACACCTGACCATCATAGCCATACTTTTTGAACATCCCATTCCAGATTCGGTCTCCACTTTGCTGTTGTAATAATATTTACTCTTTTGGGAAGACTTTCCACTAGATTTCAGAACATGGTTGTGGGGATTTGCCCATTCAGCCACGACCTGGCACATAGTCGGCATTCCAATTCATCCCAGAGTTCAGTAAGGTTGAGTTCATGGGTCTGTGCAGGCCAGTTGAGTTCTTCTACACCAACAGTGGCAAACCATGTCTTTATGGACCTCACTTTGGGCTTGGCCCCATAGTACCAGTGAAGGGAATTTTTAATGCTACAGCATACGAAGACATTCTGTTTCCAACTTTGTGGCAACAGTTTGGGGACGTTTTTATCCAAATAGTTTAGGATGTAATGCAGCATTAGATTTTACATAAAATTGTTCATCTGACTTTTCAAAGTGATATTTGATCTTTAGAGAGGTTTTGTAACCTATTCCAGCCTGAGGAGAATTAACAACACTTCTCCTCAACAAAGTTCTCAGAAATTTCCTTTAATTCATGCCATGATACACTTCCACAAACATATGTTGTGAAGATTAGACCTCGATAGATCACTGTTCATTAAATAAAACAGGGCGCTCACTCACACCTGACTGTCATCCCATTGATTGAAAACACCTGACTCTAATTTCACCTTCAAATTAACTGTGAATCCTAGAGGTTCACATACTTTTGCCACTCACTTATATGTACTATTGGATAATTTTCCTCAATAAATAAATGAAAGTATTATTTTGTCTCATTTGTTTAGACAAAGAGAACCTAGTTACATTTAGGACTTGGGTGAAAATCTGATTACGGTTTAGGTGATATTTATGCAGAAATGTTGAAAATTCTAAAGGACTCACAAATTTTCAAGCACCACTGTAGCACCTCAATCAGGTCTGTGTGGGTCGCTTGGCTTGCCCTGGTAGTAGGGGGCATACTGCACCTTTCCTCCAAATTTGGTGTTTCTACAACATATGGTCATTGCTTCCCATACCATTTTACATGAAAATCAGATTAATAAGTAGGAAACAAAAAAAAAAACAAAAAAACAATAGGGTTCCAGCACCTGTGGTGAAATGTGAGCATTTAGATTTTTGTTTCAATGTAATGTGAAATCAACAAAACTTATCTTTGTTGCATAAACTTTGATTTACTTCGATAATCATTGAAATACTCCCAAAATTAACAAAATACCTTTTTAAAGCTTGTCATTACATATATCAAACACATTAACTTTAACTTAAAACACATTAACCTTTAGTGACTTTTATGATAATATATGATGTATGCTATAGCTGGCTTGTACTGGTCAGCAAAGCACAGTCTATGACAGTTGACGATGCTAAGTGGTCAAATGGACACTATCTTTATAAAGGCTTTTAAAAACCAACATATATATAACACATACAAAAATTAATCATTTAAAATTAATGAAAAGCATGCACCTTTAATATATGACTTTTCAAACTCACTCCTTTGTCTGCAGACCTTGGAGATTAACGACTCAATTTCTGTGCAAGACAAACATAAATTTGTATGGAAAAGGAGTTAAAATAATAACCCTGCAGTTGGTTCTCGTCAACCCAGATGCTAGGAGATGTTGAATTAGAGAGGTAGAAACTAACCAAGCAAAATCACTCAAAAGGCTTAGCTGTGCATTTTTTTTAGTGTAAAGAGAACTGAGGGCCATGCTTTGTGTGTGTGTGTGTGTGTGTGTGTGTGTCTTGATGTATGCAACATAGCCAACATTGGATCCGTTCTATATCTACTCCTGTCTCTTACTGATAAACAGTGTCAGGCAGCACACAAACACACACACATACATTCACACACAGTTTGTCTTGTTATCTTGCTTTTTAATGGGGCTGGTGTCTTTTTTCACATTTAATTGCGTGTTACTTATACCCACAGGCTCACTAAATGTGTGTTACTCCCCGTACTCCATAGGCCACATTCCATGCTCCGTGCAGCACAGCTTGTTTCCTGATATCACATATTGTTTGCCAACTTCAGAGCTATTTGTTTTAAATGTATCCATTTAAGACCGAACAGGACTACATATAGCGTCTGGTCCACATTACATTGCTCTCTTAACCATAAGCATATGCCTGCTCTAATAAGAACATACATGTATTTACAGTGCAGGCAGACACATGGTTGCAGGGAATGCAAACAAACACACACACACAGAAACCTCAGGACTTTTATTGGGTGGAGAGGAATGATTTACATTTTCATGGAGACATAATAATGCTAAGCACTCAAACTAAGAAATGATTTAACATGCAGTAATCTCTACTTATACTTGGTTGGGAATCGTTGGGAATCAGATATTGAAGGTTATATTTTGCTAGGTTTTCTTTTTCTTTTCTTTTTTTTTTTTTACCAGAATGACATTACTATCATTTTACTGTTTTACTCAGTTGATATAACACATTTCTCCAAACTAAGTTCACTCCTCAAAATGGATAATTAACACTGAAATGAACCACTAACAATTTTGCAAAACACATTTTCAGAAATTTCATACAAATTGTATTAACCTAGTTCCCCAAAAATCTGTATATCTACTTGTAGTCATAACTAATTTACATTTACCCAGAAGTCAGGACACAGGTTCGTATAATAGAGCTGTGGAACTGTCTGAAAATTATATTATTAATATATAATTAATTTATTATAATTAATAAACAATAATATATAATTTTATTATTAAATTATATATTATTTTATATTTAGTGTACCTGTATGATTATAGCTGAATGCATTATTTAATCACAATATGACAGGTCTGTAGTTTTGAGGTCAATATTTATTTTATGATGGGAAAGCATTATTTCATTTTGCAGTGGAATAGATGTGTTAATTGTTTTGAGAGCATTGACTTTAGTTTGGAGAAATGCCATGCTAATTTAGAAACTGCAGTCTAGTCATCTTCCACTGTGAATAATCAAGTTATCCACAAAATGTGGACCAATTAGCAATATTAGAAACTGTTTCACAGATAATGTGTTGACCACTACTGAGGAACAGCATAGAGACAAAAAAAAGCTACTATAGTGTTAGCCATACCGAAGGAAGTTTTGCTGTCCTGGTGTGCTTAACCTTGTCCACAGGCTGACAGGCACACCAAACACAGGGTCAGCGATTAGCTGAGCGGCTCCGCTGACAGAGAGTAGAGTCTGTGTGTTTGTGTGTGTGTGTGTGTGTGTTGGTTACTGAGGTTAAAGTTAGAGCTGGAGTAGTAGTTCTGGACTAATTCGCTAGTTTGTTCCAAGAGTAGAATGAGCAAGCACTCGCTCCTGAGTGGTCTATCAGAAAAGCAAATCCATAAATCCATAAAAATTATTGGAATTTTTAAAAGAAGATGATACTAGCAAAATCTCATGGTATGGGTGATGCAATATTCACTGTCGCAGCCCACTAATGTTTTTTTTTTCTTTGTTTGTTTTCATCCTGCATCAAATTAGATAGGATGTAGTATGCGCTGAAATAAAATACTCACAATTCAGACCTTGACAAACATTTCAGGCTAGAAAAAAGGATGTAGTTTTGTTACTAGTCTCAGATAATGTTTGTGGTGAAAACTGACAAAGGCTACTCCATGTTATCTGTGCTCTCTAGATACTGTATGTAGCCACAGAATTGTTTAAGATTTTAAAGATTAATGTTCAAATGCAAATGGTTCAGTAAAGTTCTGCTTTTACATTGTAAGCTAAAGATGCACTCCAGTCATTTAAGAACAGCACAGAGGGCAGTTGTAACCCCCAGTTTGCCCTTAACATCAGTTCTGTTTGAACACATGCTCATAAACAATATGTGTCCACATATCTGACTCACCATGTGTGTATGTCCAAGTGTGTACATCTGTTTTGAAGTTAGTGACTGTTTGTTCCCATCTATGCTTTCAAATGTGTTCTCCAAACATGCTGGGTGTCGTTGAGCATCGCTAATGAATGTTTATGGCCCCTCGGGATGCATGGGCAAGCTCAGGAAATTGATCACACATTACCATGGTGACCTGAGAGATTAGTTATCATATCTAAACTAAACATGGGCTGGAGCTGATGTAAGATGGACAATATCATCAGCCATTTAATTAAGGGCACCTTAGTGACAATCACATTGTTGTGTTTTTTCAGAGCTAATACATCTGTTTGGATTCATATTTCCATAAATGTTCAGCAGCGTGTCTTGGATGTTTTTTCATACTATGAAAGCATTAAACATACATTTATAGTGACTGCACATATAATGTACCTCTTATTTTGAGGTTGTACCTAACCATTGACTTAAGGCATGCTTGGTTATTATTCACATTTTTACTTGTGGAAAATTAAACTGAACACCTCTTTTTTCACATAGAAAGGTGCATTTAATGCACTTTGCACATTACTCATATTTAGGTCCTTGTCTACTGGCGCACCTGCCATTTGTCCCTTTTGCAAGCATCAGAAAGCAGTTGGAAAAAAAAAAAGCAGCTGGAATGACACAGGGGTCAGGGTGACTTTTTGGACCTTGCTAGAAGCATTATGATTCAAAATGTGAACACAGGGATTACATTTGGCATTTATCAATGTGCTTGAGAGCCTCTGAGCATTAGCAAGGCACCCAGCATGATTGCCTGCTGCCACTGCTTGTGAAAGAACTCAATACGTTAATAGTGTGAGTCTGGACCATGGCTTTCTGGACCCTAATCACTTGCTATTGACCCAATTCATCTTAACCAACCCTAATCCCAACTTTTGCCATGCCCTACACCCTGAATCCTAAAGAGCAGTGAATATGACTGTGTAATCCTGTAATAATCAGATAAATACATTAGCAAACTCTCTCAGGTGGAGAGTAATAGTTTCATAAAATATTCATTTAAGGCCATGTACCATATTGGTGGAATAAGAGACATTTGTGTTTAGACTTTTTATGTTAAGACCTCTGTTCACTGAGAAGGGCTTTGGTTTCAGGGCCATTGTTGGAGGTCATGGTTGAAAGGATTGTTTCCTGAAAGCCTTGATCTATGAAAAGTTCCACAATAGTGATCAAAGTGACATGCACTCCATCTCTTGAAGCTTTGCACTTTGAATTCAACCAAATTCAGTTTTATCACAGGACATGAGGACAGCATCAGAACACCACCTTGTATGCTTCTTATCTGATTTTATGTACATCCACAGTGGCTTTAAGATGGTGCTGTTTATCGTCTCCTTACAGACCATTCTTTGAAGGATAGTCCACTCTCCCTGGGAGACTTTCTCATGGGAACTTCAGAGAGAGTCTGAAATTGGACTAATGTTTTGAGTATTGTAATGAGGGGCTAATGGACTAATGTAATGAGAGGTCAGAGTAAAAGCTCAAAACAAAATAAAAGGGAAAAAAGTCCTACAACTTTTTGTTTGGTGGCTGAAAGAAAGAGAAGTTGAGTTTGGAAGTCTGTTTGAACATCCAAGAGGCAGTAGTTCTACATGTTTACATCTTCCCAGGACATTTTTCCCCTTCTTGTGCTGGAAACAGATTAGGGCATGGGGTGTTAAATAAATAAGATGTACTCCACTCCCTCCTCATTCTCTCTCTCTTTCCCTCGTGCTTTCTCACTCTGAATGTTGAGTGACAGTAATCCACAGTGAGACAGTGAGCAGCAGATTTGTTTGGCATTTTGCAGAGGCCTGTTCCTCCCTCCCAGAATCGGCAGGCAGGATGATAATGTCGGGGGTTTTAATCTGTGTGCCAGCCTCCCTCTATTGTCTGGAGGCCAACTCCCAATCCTCCTTGTCGAATGGAATCCCTCCATCCATCCCTTCTCTGCTGACACCCATAATGCCTCTGAGTAGTAGGGATGAGCCTAGGGCATGAAGGCAATAAAAAAAAACATTGCTGTAGAGAGTGGCACTATTATGGGATGCAGATTTAATTGAAATGAGATTCAAACGTGAGGAATAAGGTGTGCGAGGATGAATGTGTGGTTAAAGCTCAAAGAGAGGTTAATATCTGTTGGCTTTTTTGTGGACCACTGATGTGACATGATTTCAGAAACAAGTCCGTAAAGAAGGTTTAATGCAAGGGGGCTAAACAAAAGGGGAACTTGCACTTTATTGCCACCATACCTCATTGTCTCTTTGCACATTACAAATAATGCGACTTGTTTTGCACTTCTGGTTGGATGCTAACTGCATTTTGTTGGCTTTGTACTTGTACTCTACTCAATGACAATAAAGGCAAATCTAATCTAATCTAATCTAATTTGGGCCACTCACTTGGCCATAGATTTAGTAAACTGGCATTCTATTCCACTGGCGGAATGGAAATCGACTTATCGGGCATTTTCAATCAGTATAAACAAATGTATTATTTTATCACCGCAAATCTGTTATAAGATTAGTCAGAACAGTTGGGTTTCTGTGTGTAGAGTATCGTGACTCTGTATTTATCTGCTGAGCAGGGGATATGGGAATGGAGCGGGGTGTGAGCTCCCTGCTGGGCAAACAATTCACATCTCTCTACAATAACAGTGGTACAGAGATAAAATGGACAGCACAACTAAAGCTTTTTTGATAGTGTATACAACTGCCACAATAAAATTATAAAATTTAAACCTAGTTGGCTAGGTAAAAAAGAAATACGTATGAAATACTGCAAATTATTAAAGCACTGAGTGTCTACTTTCATATGAGCCATTAACCACTACTGTGGAATCTGACATCACAAATAAATTTAATGCTCAACAAAGGCACTCCCAAAACAGGCATTTTTTTGGCCTCTGGTAAAAAGAGTTAAACAAGTATAATCCAACAATCGGACTGTAAAAGTGTTGTTAGCCTTGTGTAATGAGAAAAGCAACTGCAAACAGTGTGGCAAGACAGAAGAAAGTTGTGAAAAAGATCACTTGTGTGTACAGTCTGATTCATGGGCTTCCATGCCTGTGTAGACTGTGTGTGTGTCTGTGGATGAGTGTGTGTGTATGTTAGTGAATGTCTGCTTTCTTTCACACACCACAGACTTGCATCTGTGGGAGCATTTGCAGATAATAGGCCATCATGGCCATTCTTTTAGTGTGGCTGCTTGAGGTACACTTCAGAACATCTGTTTCTGTAATAACCACGTGTCAATTAATTATGCAATATACTATAATATGCGACAATCACAGTTTTGTCATTAATATTGTTATTGACACACACCACACACACACACACAAAAGCTCATATGTTGTGAAATACATAATAATGGTCATTCCAGTTGCCCTGAGATGATAATGTAAACGGTGATTAAATTAGGTAAGGCACACGTGCATGCGCTGGAACACTGTATTCGCCTGAACACTGAACTCTCTCTCTCTTTCCTGCTATCTTGTTCGGCTTGTGCTAAATTACAAGCTAGTCATGTGCTCAATGTAAAGTCAATACAGATCTGCAGAGAGAAAGGGACATGGTGAGATAGACATCAGAAGAAACAGAAAGAAAACATGAATGGAAAGAGAAGGTGGGCAAGCTTGGAGAGTGAGGATGAAAGGGTGAAGCGATCTGGAAAAAAGTACTGAGGGGGGAGGGCTTTTAATATGAGATGAATGTGTGTGTGTGTGTGTTGGTGCAGGCCCATGATGAGGGTCAAGCACAGTTTAGAAGGGGAGGACTTCTCTTGGGAAAAACACAAGGAGAGCATTCAGGAGCTAATGCTGTGTTCGAGTTTAAGTTGTAACTTATAATTCCATGCCTACAACCGGAAAAAGCCACCAAAACTTGGTCAACCGGTCAACTTGGGGTAGTTTTCTCAAGTACCAGTTTCTTCCCCGTGTAGGAGTGACATCAAATCAACATGGCCGCACATACTTTACACACAGTGTAAAGTCATATGTAATGCTGTGTGAATTTTGGGGAAAAAAAACCCCTATGCATTTACCATTTAGGAATTACAGCCATTTTAAGCAAAATACTTCCATTTTCAGGGGCTCAAAGGTATGTGGACAATTGACTGACAAGAAGTTAATTGACCAGGTGCGGTCCATTCCCTCATTACTTCAAGTCAAATGAAGCAGATAAAAGGTCTGGAGTTGATACCAGGTATTGAGTTGGCATTTGGCAGCTGTTCGACTGGAGCTACCAATAAGAAGTCCAAGGAGATCTCAATGCAAGTGAAGGAGGCAATCATTATCCTGAAAAAACAACATAAATCTATAAGAGAGATAGCAAAAACCTTAGGTGTGGCCAAATCAACAGTTGGGTACATTCT
>CM075017.1:13535367-13559382 GCA_037576675.1 Pangasius sanitwongsei | reverse complement strand
TGTGTGTGTGTGTGTATATATATATATATATATATATATATATATATATATACACACACACACACACACACACACACTAAAGTCTTGATGCAAGATTCTTAATCGACTGTCTCCACCACCCACCATCCAGAGCTTCTTTAGGGCCAGTGTTGATGACGCGTACAGAACGCCTACAGACCAAACACTAGAGTTCAATCCCACCACTTAATCTTTACTCTGCCCACTCCCCTCACAGTTTCAGAGATTGTTCAATTCTGTTGCATTAGTAAATGCTCCCTCATCCCCTTATCTTTTTTCTCTAATAAATGGTTACTAAGGATAATACAGAAATTAGTGGATAGTTAAACTGAAAATTGTAGAAGCAGAATATATCTCAATTTTAATCTGTTTCTCAAGACAAAGATATACCGGTACATCACTTCATAGATCTTGAGTCACTGTAGCGTATCAGGTGCTGTGCAAAGTTTGTCAGCTCCCCCTCTACCAAATCCATCAGTGGAAAGATGCTTTCAAAAATTTAAAAAAAATCCTTGTGAGGACCTTCCACTGACATAATTATTAATGTGGCTAATTAATGCCTAAACTTAGCTCGCACCATACCTCAGTAACCAAAAGGAAACATTTTGGTTCTTTTAGTTTTTTGAATAAAAGCTGCTGAAAAAGGTTTTGCCTCATGGGGACCAGCCAACATGGTCAAAACTGTCAGATATTCCTATCCTTGTGGGAACATTTGGTCCCCACCGAGATATAAAAACATGTCCACAAATGTTCAGTAGGCATTAAGCAGGGTTGTCCAATCTTATCTGGAAAGGGCCGGTGTGGGTGCAGGTTTTCATTCCAACCAAACAGAAACCACACCTGAGTCTATTGAAAGCCAAGATCAACTTATTAAACAGGTGGAATCAGGTGTGGCTCCTGCTTCATTGGAATGAAAACCTGCACCCACACCGGCCCTTTGTGGATAAGATTGGACACCCCTGGTATAAAGGAACCCATTGATACAGGGAAATGTAAATTCATCCAAAAAAAGGCTGAAGAACTGCAAATACTGTCATTGATTAAAACCCACTAATGACTCCACAGCTCACAGCAGACTTAAGCTTTCAGACACCTTGTGAGAAGCATGGCAGTAAAAGGAAATTATTTCTCATTTTTAACTTCTTAAACTCTTTCTCTTCTTTATCTCAATCTTTCTTTCAGTGTTCATTATTCTCTTTTTGCTTTGTTATGCGGACACTACCGTTTTGCATTTAGTGTAGCTTTTCACACAATTGCCCTGTCCTCCCCACACTTACTACTGCTGTATGTGTGCATATCTGTTTGCATGTGTGTGTGTTTGTGAGAGAGAATGAGAGAGAGAGATAGAGAGAGAGAGAGCTCATCTTTAGTTAATAACAGCATACCTCCGTATCAGTATCTAGTTTCGTTAAAAGTAATTACGGCGTGCTGCCTCTGCTGCAGCTTCACCCAGGATCAACTCATCTTCTTACTCCTTCCTTGAAAACCTATTAGCTATGAGGTGCTGATGTGAGACCTGTCAGTGGCCTTGCACAAATGCTTCATTGGAGTAAATGCAGAAATTACTTTTGTTCTACAAAAAAAAAAATAAAAGTTATTAATGTACTTAGAATAAAACCTAAAATAGCCTAAAAA
Source organism: Pangasius sanitwongsei (assembly GCA_037576675.1). NCBI lineage: Eukaryota > Metazoa > Chordata > Actinopteri > Siluriformes > Pangasiidae > Pangasius > Pangasius sanitwongsei. Next base: position 13,557,729 of record CM075017.1, on the reverse strand, counting down.
ACTAAAAAGCAATAAATAAACTACTGAAATAAATCTAATTCTGGCAAAAATTACAAATATAATTTAAGAAGAAATCTAGTCAGAAGATTCCAACTATTCCACTGGTAACTTGATATAGGATTCAGTTATAATGCACAGCTTTGCAGGGCTAAGGCTGGCTTTGTGAAGAACAAGATAAGATTTCTTGACTAGGACAAGACTTTGTAAAATTCTGCCTTTTTATGTCTCTGCAGTTACATCACAAGTTTATTGTTTAGTATTTTTTTTATTCTGATGCTGTAACCCTACAGACTGTAATGCTGTGTACAAACTGAATTCAAACTGAACTGGTTATTCTGAACACTCTATATTCTATAATACTCAACCCAGATTGTACAATCCATGCTCTCACTCCTGTCCCAGTCTATTGCACAACCGACAGGGTAATGAGCCAGAAAAAAATCTTTCCCTTTCATTCAGGCTTTTATTCATCTACTCCTACCATGCCCCATTTCTTGCTCTCCCTCTGAACTGAAAGGTGTGAGGGTTCAATTTCACCCGCTGGCTGGCCGTCTTTGTTGGGTGTTCATCTCATCCCATTTTCATTCAGAGATTCCAAAGCTGAAGTAAATACAGTATTACTCACTTCCTTCTTTCTCTTTTTCTCCTTCCTTTTTGTCCTTTCCACTGTCTCAGTTTACTTGCAAAAGTGAATTTGGCCAGTAATATTTACTCTTAAAAGAATAAAAAAGGAATGCTGGCCTTTCCCACCTCTTTTTCTCTGTTCACTCTCTATCAGGTACAAATCTGATACTTCTCTTTTCCCTGAGACAAAGTGAAAAAGAGCACTTACACCCCCACCCTCCATCCCCAAAGAAAGAGAGAAATGCAAAATTCAACAATGTGTTCAGTGGGCGACAGACAGAGTGCTCGAGTGACCCTCTTTGTGATCTGTCCAGGCTTATTCTCACAACCAATCTTTTTCTTCTGCCTCTCTTTCTCTTTTTCACTGTTTCAGTATCTTCCCCCTTTCCTGTTTGTATGCAATCTCATATGCAATTGCAAAGCCAGTGTGTTTATGTGATTGTTCAGTGGGGGCTACAACTGAACAATCTATTGAACAATCTACCAGCTGATTGGACACTACATCAGGAAATACTGGCTACAAATATTTGAAGAGGGGTAGGGAGGTCCACTGACGTACTACATTAAGGGGCCGTTTACACGACAACGTTTTCAGCCAAAAACGGGAAACGTTTTGCCTGTTCGTTTACATGACAACGGCGTTTTGGGGCCTGAAAACGCGTATTTTTGAAAACGGGTTTCAAAGTGCAAGTTTTTGAAAACGCCGCCATTATCGTCTCCATGTAAACACCCAATACGGGAATCTTTGAAAACGGTGACGTCATGCGTGTGTGTAGTATGTGTTAGGTATGTAGACATGCGCAATACGTGTCTATTGTAGAGGCAAGCGCATACGTAATACAGCGGTTTTGGCCGTTATCGCAGATATGTGTAAACGCGAATCGTTTTGAAAACGTTGTCATGTATACTTTTTGAAAACGCAAGAGAAAATCTTTTCCGTTTTTGACTACATCGTTGTCGTGTAAACGTAGCCTAAGACTGTATGACCAGACAGACAAACTTCAAAAAGTGTACTGCTGAAATGCTATCACATGAGCTCTGCTGGAAATATCTAACTAATGTAGTTATAAGCCACATACACATTATAGTACACTGAAATTCTTTATTTTACATATCCCAGCTTGTTAGGAAGATGGGCTCAGAGCGATATGGCACACTCGGAGTAGAGAAGCTTAAGGGCCATGCTCAAGGGCCCAACAGTGGCAGCTTTGCAGTGCTGGGGATTGAACCCCTGACCTTCTAATTATTAACCCAGAGTTTTTTGTATAGTTTTATATGATTTAAGTGGTTTTCTTAGCTCTGGAAAGGTTCCTAAAACCTGCAGGGGTTTAAATAGAACCTTCGAATTTAAAAAACCCTTAGAATTTATAATACAGTAGAGTCAAAGTTGAAAGGTTCAACCAGACTTGTTGTTCCTACCTTTTTTATGCCTTTACACTTTGCACACTCTCCATGTAACCTGTTAAAAAAATTATTAATAGATTAAATTATTTGCATTCCTACAAATACATAAACATTTTTACATGCAGAAAGTTGAACTAGCTTTGTTATATTAGAAAGGTTATTAGTTAGTGATATAGTCTTGATATTTATTTATGTATTTATTTAGAAATAAATCATCTTTGTTATATTTCATTTGTCATAACCTTGTTTAGGTGTCATGGTAGGACCAAAGGGTGCAGAACTACACTACCCATCAGCCCCAGCATGTCACATGCCTCTCAAATCACTCTCATCTGTGTCTCGTTATGCCTTGTTAGTGCCACTATTTGTTCTAGTTTTTCAATATGTCACTGCCTAGCTTTTGTTGTAGTTGTCATTTGTTTTCATGTGTGGCTCATTATCGCTTATAGTCTGTATGTCTCTTGCCTTGTATGCACAGTTCATGTTAATGGTTCTTGTTTTCATGGTTTCGTTTGTTTGTTTGTACTTAAGATAAGATAAAGATAAGATAAGATAAACTTTATTGATCCCACAGTGGGGAAATTCACTTGTCACAGCAGCTCACACAGTTAAAGTGCAGGAAGAAAGAAAAAAGAAGGAAGAAAGAAAAGTTAAAACTATAACTATATATACACACCTTAGGAATAATAAAAGAAATAAAATTATATAAAATTTATAAAATATTGCACGTTTGAGCTTCACAGTACTGCAGTGTTGTATAAAATTTTTTTTTATAAAATTATAAAACATTGCACTTTACACAATAAATTATCTGCACTTGCATCTGCCTCCTCTACCCATTCCTTGACAGAAAGCTTGACCGACCAGTGGATGCAGAATTTTTTGAGATCCAGCAACGGCTCCTGGAGAAGAACCACCTGATGTGGGAGCAACAGGGGAAGGGAGAATGGATAAACGTAACACTGGAATGGCTCAAAGCCATGCGTCCCCCCTGGAAAAATCTTTTAAGAAGGGGGCTCCCAACCAGACTGGGACCATGACACTGAGGATGTTGCTTTGCCTTGTTGCTTGGCTGAGGACGTCCCTTTATCCCTCTGCCCCACAGAGGACACCATTATGGCTCACAATCTTGCCATGGGTGTCACTCTGTCTCCCTGCTCTGCTTTGGACGTCATTACACCATCCAGCTCCGCTTCGGATGTAGTTCCGACTTCCTACTCCACTGAAGACATCGCTCTGCCTCCTTGCTTCACTTCAGACGTTACTCTGCCTCCTTGTTTGGCTCGAGGACATTACTCCAGCTCCTCTGGCCTTGTGGAGGACGTTGCTCCCCCATCTGGCTCTGTGGAGGACGTCACCCTCTGTCAAGGGCCTCTGGAAATGGAGAGACTTCAGGCTTGGTTGTGCCCTTTGGGAGCTGCTTGTTAAAAGGGGGAGGGGGGGAGGGGTGTGTGTGTGTGTGTGTGTGTGTGTGTGTGTGTGTGTGTGTGTGCAGAACTACAATACCCATCAGCCCCAGCACATCACATGCCTCACTAATCACTCTCATTTCTCATGTCTCCTTATGCCTTGTTAGCACCACTGTAAGTTCTATTTTTTCAACGTCTCACCGTCAAGCTTTTGTTGTAGTTGTTGATTGTTGTCATATGTGCCTCATTATCGCTTATAGTCTGTAGGTCTGTTACCTCGTATCCACAGTTCATGTTAATGGTTCTTGTTTTCATGGTTTCGTTTGTTAGTTTGTACTTTACACAATAAATTATCTGCACTTGCAACCGCCTCCTCTATCCATTCTGTGACATTAGAACTCCGAAGAAAGTAAGATGTCTGAAATCAGCATTGTCATGTGGTGCATACCTTGGTCACTTTTGACCCCAAGAAGCAGCAATTTCATTAATGCTGCAAAGGCACTCACAAAAAGCCTACTCACCAACCTTCCAAAACAGTGACCCTTTGAAAGCTGAAATTAATCTACTGATGTAACGCTCACTTGGAGATCAAAAGAAGCTCCTTTCGACCTTTTTACCTCTCGAACCCACCTCTCGTACCACTCTTTAATTAAATGGGACATTGTTGACTAGGTTTGAGGGAAAAGAGGGGCTGATTCAACAAAGTCATGCAAAAGGAATCCAAACTACCTCATACCTGACCACTCTGATACACACACACTCCACACACACAGACCCCAGAATACAAAAGCCCTTCCTCATATCTTCACAGAGTTTGTTATCATCAAGTTTAGCCGAGATGAACCTGCCAGGTTCAGAAAACAGGATGGATGGGTCCTCCTAACCACCTAACATGGCCTGGTGCGCTCAATTCATCTGTTCAGTGTCAAAGACCTCCAGTCTTCAAAAGCAGGAGTTTTGAAGGTGTGAGACTCCAGTTGTAGATCTGAAGGGCCATGTGAAAGGCAAACAATAAGCAATCTGTTTGTCCAACCTCTACAAAAACGGCTCTCGTCTTTCATGCGCCTGCTCCCATTTCTGTGGGTCGCGACTTCGCTCGAACATCAATTACCATCACACAACGCTGTTTGATCTCCAAGCTTTCTCCTCCAGAGGCATCGGATAATGCACCTATTGTGTTTTTCCCCCTCCTTCCTTTTTTCCTTTCTTCTGCCGTTTCATATACAACATGTGCTCCATCAGTCACTAGCCTTGTTTGCAAGTTTTTATTACAGGAGAATGACTTAGCTTGTCCAAAGGATAAATGACATTCCTGATGTTTATAGCATTTCTGAATAGTAGCTCTGCAACTTTGTGGCTCTTTCAGTTTGTTCTACAACTACTATAAATATCTCTCTCTCTCGTTCCTGGTCATTTGGTGGAAACCTGTCTTGTGTCGCTAACAGCTGTATGATTGAATCTTGCTCTTGTATTACTATCAGCTGTATGATTGGCTTCTGCCTGACTTATGAGTTGCTCTGGACAAAAGTTTCATCCAAATAAATTAATGTAAACATAACGTACTTACAAAGAACATTTGATTGCATAGGAAAAGGGCTAAACTTTTATAGTTAGTCTTTTGAACAGGTCTAAACATTTCAATGAGAGACATAATTCTGTTTGATAGTATTTACAAAAATGTTCAGAGAAAGTTGAAAAAGAAAATGAGCTAAAATCGCAATCCATACTTATTATATCCAGTCTTTCTTTCTTTGTGTGTGAGTGTGTCTGTGTGTGTCCATCTGCTTTTGGAAATGTGGTCCCTGACTGCAAGATTAGAGATAAAAAATTAACTCATAAAATGAGTCAATTGTGCTGATTACACATGTTAACACAGCCATTTAATTACCTCCTCCATGACCTGTTTTTGTCTGGGTAGGCCAAGGAGCATAAGAGCTGTGTGGTTTTTGTCCATATACATGTGAAAAGCATATGTCTGCACCTACCTGTGTTTTAAAGTAGGAATAATTTTCTTAGAAGTATTTGCCTTAAGAACTGTCATGGAATGCTGTAGCTTGTGCCTTTTCTTTGTGATAATTTCCCACTGTGGGTGTTTGAGGAGCACTGAGCTTTGTTTTTCATGCTACCTTTGCAGAAAAGAGCAAAAAGGAACTAAAGTGTGCCAACCCAGCTCAACTCCAAAAAAAAAAAATCCCCCAGTTTCTTTCTCTGTACTATGGCACATTTTCCGGAGGCGATACCGTTAATGAATTAGATCAAGGTGACATCCATTCTGAACCTGGGGACAAAAATGGATGAAGGACATGAGCCTCCACTTCCTTTTTTCCACTAGAATGGGTTGTAAATAAGTTAGTAGCATAGTGCGCAAGAAAGACCCTGCAACGTCACTTAATGAATCACTTAATGCAGCCCCTCCGTTGTTTAATTGAATTAATTAGGGGCCTAATTGAGCTGAGTGATGATGGCTTCTGGGGTTGTGGAGTCCTTGATGAGCTGAAGGTAGGGCTCAGGAAGTGTGCAAGAGTGGGGAAGTCCTCCTGGGACGCATACACACACTCATAGGCAGGAGTCCAATGAAGATGAAGTCAGTGGGAGTAGTTTTCCCATTTTCCTCCAGAGGAAAAGATTTTGTTGGTGCTACATTGGGCTCAGATTCACCCTCTCCAAAGAGAACTTCCAACACCGAATCTAACCACATACTGTGTGACTACCACAAAGGATTCTATGATTGCAGTCTATAGGCTATATTTTCATGTTCAGTCAAATCAGAAGTTGTTGAATTCTGTCTACAAGTACAATGGTTATGCTCTAACAATTAACATCTTTAGATAAAACAGGCATGAGCAAATGTCTTACTAAAACTGCGGACTTATGTAGATTTATCCAGATTTTGTTGTATGTGTCCATGTACATCAGGATAAGCCATAAGCCAAAATAGTAGTGGCATCTCTCAAAGAATAACTTATACTGATTTAGAATTAAATTCTGAACATTTAAAATACGGACTTCCATTATAAGTGATTTAAAAAAAAAAAAAAAAAAGGTTTTCCTGTTTTTTCCTCAGTACAGGAAAATGTGTCAGTTAATGTCTATGGTAATCACATATTCTACAGAACTGGTAAATGGACATTAGTCTGAAAAATATAGGAATATTTAGTTTAAAAAAAAGAAAACAAACTACCTGGTTCAGTGTTGTGGTACTGTACTCAAGCCAAGGAAGCATCTGACCTTGAATAGACTACTTTTGTTTACTGTAGCTAAGAGCATACACCAAAGAAATGTGGGAAAATGGCTCAGTTTGTGTGTGTGAATGCAGATTGCTGATATGTGTACATTTCCAGGTCTGACAGCAGCAGCTATGGCAGAGGCAATGAAGCTGCAGAAGATGAAACTGATGGCCATGAACAGCATCCACGGAGCAAGCAGTCAGAATGGCACGGAGTCTGAAAATGAAGAGCTCAACTCCAACACAGGTCAGAGTCTTGAACACACACATACACACATGCACATTTATAGTAGTGTTTTTGTGCGGATCTTTAATCTTGCTGTCAGGATCTCAGCAATCCTGAATCTAATCACTCACCTTGACCTGATCTGACCTTGACCTGAGGCTTAACTCAAGTCATGCCGAATGCTGCATTTGAGACGAAGTTGCAACTTGTAATTTCCTGCCTATAGCCAGTACAAACTGCCTAAAATCTCAACTACTACTGCAATCAATTAATAAACAGACACTACTTGGGTAAATCTATAACATTGTCCATGCTAATTTCTGTTTTGAGAAGGTAATCATCAACGTTAGAGTTATCATTAATGTTAGCCGGCTAGCTTGTTGCTAAGCTACTCACTATTGTCCATTGGCTAGCTTGTTGCTAAGCTACTCGTTATTGTCTGCTGTTGACATTATTGACATTAATGACATTATTACAACTTGCACATTACCACTCACAAGGCGCCATGAACGCAGCATAACTCTATCCCTCATTATAACCAAATCTTTCCCGTTGCCAAAACTGAAACATCCCTACATTCAAAACAGCAATCAAACCAAGATGCAGTGTGTATTAGCATACTTTAAAGAGCAATTTATAAGTGAGAACCAATAAGATATTCGGCTTTTTTTGTCCTAAGCAGGGATGGTTAGTATTTCTGATACTTTGAAATATACAATATTATTCTGTAATTTGTTTGTAATTAGATAAAAAAAAAACAATATAAATAATTTCTTAAATAAGCATCCATGTTATCATTACTAGATCTTTAAATAGTGTTTTAAAAATTTCATATAAATGTTAAAGCAGGTTTTCTTATTATATAATTTATTATGTTCATTATATTTCACGTGGATGCTAGCAGGAAAACCTGCTAAAATAGCGAGGTTAGTAAGAAGATAAAGCAAGCGTGAGTATTGATGTAATTGAACACTTTGTGATTTAGTGCAGTTTATGAAATTATCTTATACATTCCTTACAAAATATATCCTTTATATATTCACACACACACACAAAATGTATCGCTCGTTTGTGATCCAGTTGAATCAATCAGCACAACTGAACCAGTTTCATCCTACAATCCATCACAATTCATCTGAGACAAATTTTGCTTCTTGGTCCTACCAGTCAATCACAATTACATCAGCGGCATTAAGGGTCAAAATAGAATGAACAGACCACTGGTGTGTGGAGACACATTAAAGGTTTAAAGTGAATCAGGGGAGATGCTGCACATAAAAGAGAATAAAACACACACACACACATACACACACAACTAAAGGAGTTTTGTCCTTGCCTTCCTCTTGCTTTAGTGTTTTAGATATACTTTATTGGGACTGATGACATCCTTAATGTTCACTGCCTGACTGCGCATTTAGATTGTTATGTTACCAACAACACGCATATACACACATACACATGTATGCACACACACACTCACACGCACACGTGTGTGTGTCATGCTTTATCACAGTGAACAACAGCAAGCACAGACTAAATGCCACACAGTTTGCGTGAGTCTGAATATGCAGAACATATAAATACAGGCGGTTTCATAGGCCATGTCAGTCAGTAGCCAGGCCTGCAGACAAAAGCAACCAAGATAAACTTGATCATTAATCTCTTTCCTGGATTTTCACTTTGTAGAGACAATTATATAATGTCAGAAATTTAATGTACCTTACCAATAACAATTCGATAGAATTATGATTCAACACCCATTTATCTAAGATTTAAGCCAGAGTTACTGAAGTTTTTTTTAATCTCTGAGTGTCCTTTGCTAAAGTTACCATGCTCTGGAATTTGATCTGCATTTGGGTTGTAACCTGACTCAAGAAAAGACCATCATCATGCTGATAATGTGCATCTGCTGTGCAGTATCTCTAAAGATATGTGAAATAGAAAAAAAAATAATGAATGTGATTTTTAGTTAATTAGTTATTTTAGTTATTAAAATGTACAACTCACTAAAGTAAAGGCTGTGAGACCATTGTGGAAAGAGAGGATAAATAAGAGTGGAAGAGGAAGAAGCATACAGTGGCTACAAAAGTGAAAAGTGGTAAAGAAGATCAAGTCAAATTTTGTTCCTGTTTGCAGGTGTCAGCATCGTGTGTGTCTGCCAGTGTGAAACACAGGAAGCATGGGAGTATAATGTAATGTAAGAAGGAGAAAGGACAGAGAGAGAGAGAGTGCGTGTGTGTGCCTATGAGCATGTTTTTATATCTTGGTGGGGACCAAATGTGACATTTTTGACCTAGTGGGGTTGAGGACATGGAAGGACAGGAAGAAAACTTTTTTCTTTTTGACTACCAAGGCAGTGGATTAGGTTAGGTGGCTTAGCACTGGGTTAGGTGTAGGCATAGCATTTATTATTAAAACAATAATAACTTGCTTTGTAGATTTTGTAGATTTTGTCTGGTGCTTTGTTTTAGGTTTGACATGTGGTGTGTGAGTGCGTATGTGTGCACATGTGCAACAGAGGGGAATCTGGCTGGAATCTGAGCTAGCATCCTTGCACCTCTCAAGTTAAACAAACACCCTCTAAAGCTCTGTAGCCAACTGTGACCCTTGGCTCTCTCTCTTTTGCTTTCTGTCTGTCTTTCTTTCTGCCTCTCTCTCTTTGCCAAGACATGGCTCCTTAAGCAACAGCTGCAAATTTCTGATGGCCCTGTTTTTCTTATCCTTTCTTTTTCATTCCCCTTTTATGCTCCTACAGGCTGTTTTTGGTTGCCTCCTCTTGCTTGCTCTCTATGGCAAGCTTTTTTTCTTTTCCTTTTTTGGAAAACATCAAAGGGATCTGAGTAATCTGTAGCCCCACCACGACATGTAGAACACACCACATAACACCGGTGATATCTGCACGAGGCAGTAAGGTGAGATAGGCTCACTTTCAATCTCCCTCTCACAGTGTCATCAAACAATGACACTGGGGAAGAAACAAGAAAGCACATTCCAGACTTACATGGAAAGCACCATGTCTTTTTTATTCTTTTTGTTTGGTAACTTATGATTCAAGATAGTAATTTGGCACAGAGTAACACATGCTCTTTATTTAGTCAGGCAAAGTGCAACAGAAGAAGTTTGAGCATGGAGCTCATTGGGGAGTGACTGTGTTTACGCTAGCGACCAAGGAGCATGCAGTTACCAGAGGGGCTCCTGTGAAATGGTGTCTTTAAATATAAATACATCCTTGAAAAACAAAAAACGATAGGAGTGAGGAAGGACAAAAAAGATAAAAGAAGGAACATGTTTTTTTTTTTGTCCTGAGCACCAGCAGAAATATAGGTGAGCAAAAAGACTCATTGGTCTAATGGAGAGCTGTCAGGGAGAATCACTGTCACAAATGACATCAGAGAGGAGCTGATACATATTTTGCCAGAGCAACTGACAAGTTAAAAGTGAAATGCCATGCATTATTTATACAGCCTCTAGAATCTGTCATCCATGTGACTTGCAGAGTTAGCAAAAAACAGGTGTATGTGTATATATACATACTGAGAGAGAGAGAGAGAGAGCGAGAGAGAGAGAGAGAGAGAGAGAGATGGTAGCAGAATAGTGGGAAAGAGAGGTCATGAGTGTGTGAGAGAGCATGGGAGAATGTGCACTCAGAGCACTGAATGAGTGTGGGTGTGTTTTTAGGGAAGCATGTGTGCCCATTGCACATCCCTAACTACCAAAGTGGTCAGCATTTTCATTTTCATTTTTTTTATCTCACACTTCTCCTTTAACTTCTTCTTTGCTCTCTTCGTTCAAGTTCTTAATCATATTGCATTATTATAAAAAACTGGACTGTTTTTTTTTTCTTTCCCATATGGTCCTTTGTTTTATTCATTTTCTTCTCTGCTCAGTTTTTCTCTTTTCAGACTTTTCCTCTTATATTTATTTCTTTTCTGCTACGAGTGTTATAGATGCTCTGTATAAAGTTTCATCAACTGTTTTAGTGTTTTAATGTGATCCAACGCTAAATTCAAGCCAATGTGACAGTGACCAGTGAGTAAAGACAGTTCTAGAAAACAGTATTGACTGATCCCTGGTTCCCCTGGAGTTACTTATACGCACTATATACGTCCATTCACAATACATGTTGAAGACACAGACACCATTCATTCATTCATTCATTCGTCTTCATTACCCACTTTATCGTGGTCAGGGTCGTGGTGGAACCAGAACCATTCCCTGGAACAATGGGCACAAGGTGGGAGAATTCACCCTGGATGGGATGCTAGTCCATCATACGGCACCATGCACAAACACATTCTAAAGCTTAGTTCACACTGCACCGACAGACACGGACCAAATTTTAAAAATTGGCTGCTGGATTTGAAATGTTGGGCTAACACCACTGTCATGTACACACTGGCCCAACAGACACCAACAAACATTTTTACGGACAGTCATACTGGTTTAAAAATGGATCCTTTTACCACAATCAAAATTTTACTATTACTAGTGTCTTGACGTGTCATCCTTCGCCCGAAAAGACGAAGAGTGAGAGACAGGGTGCTTACTTACTGCAGAACTGCAGACAGAGGATGTGCGGAGCTTTCAAAATTTTGCACGGTTTGCCCCAAGCAGTTTCAACAACTACTTCAGATGGTGGCACCAAACATTCAGAGGCAAACTACAAATTTTAGAGGTGCCATTTCACCTGAATGCCTAACAATTACACTTTGCTTCTTGGCAACAGGTAATAATCTTTGTTTCATCTTTACAATCCCAAACAAGAAAATTTACGCTATACTGCGTGCTGAAAGATTTGGCCTTGTTCAGCACCACTGGACCTGACAGCTTCCCAAATGCACAATTAAAGCACAAAGACAGAGCAGACATCAACATATTCTTTGCAAAAAGGTATTTATGTATCGATGTGTTGTTTAAATAAAATTGTTTATTTTGACATCCGGTGAGGATCATCTACTTTTGTGTTTTGGTTTTAATTGGGATCATCCGCTAACCATATGCCATTTTCCATATTCTGTTTCATGAAATAAGAAAAAAAGATTCCCCTGTGAATATTAAACAATACAAAGTCAGAGCTTTTAAAAATTGTGATATTAACATTTCCACCTGCCTTGGTTGTTGCGACGCAAGAGACATTTTCTTGTTTGGGATTTTAAAGATGAAACAAAGATTAATCGTTAACTGTAATCATTAGGCATTCATCGGGTGAAATGGCATCTCTAAAATTTGTAGTCTGGAGTTCTGCAGTAAGTAAGCGCCCTGTCTCTCACGTTGCAACAACCAAGGCTTCACCCAGCCTCTTTCATTTCACTCTTCTTCTTGTCAGGCAAAGGACGACACATAAAGACTCTAGTAATAGTAAAATTTTGATTGTGGTAAAAAGATCATCCATGTTTAAACCAGTATGACTGTCCATAAAAAAAGTTTACTGGTGTTTGCTGGGGCAGTGTGAGCATGACAGTTGTGTTTCTCAACATTCTAAATCCAGCGGCCAATTTTTAAAAGTTTGTGATTTTCAGCGTTGGTTGGCATCTGTCAAACGCAGTGTGAACTGGGCTATACACTTATTCACACTTATTCTAGGGCCTAGCCCGTTTGCCTACCTGCAAGTCTTTGGGAGGTAGGAGGAAACCGGAGACCCCAGAGGAAACCCAAACAAACAGAGAGATCATGCAAAACTCCTCATACACAGTAATCCCCAGTAATCCTTAATTCAGGATCAAACCAGGACCCTGGAGCCACCCAGAGGCACAATTTGGCTGAAATATTAACAATGTTGAGTTCTTCAAATCTTCCTTTGACTATTTAGTTTAAAATATTTTACAATAATCTGGTCTTTGAGTTAAAGCAGCTGTTAGAATTTGGAATTCATTTAAACTGACCTCTGTAGTCTGACAGAAACGTGTGAAATGACTCTCAAAATCAGTTCCCATTACTTATTCAGAAACTACTGATCAGAGATCAATACTGCCCCATGTGGCCACTTTCTCGCTTCATGTCACTGATTTTCTCACTTAGAATTAAATCTGTTTTTATAAAGTTTATTTTGGATGGTAATCTGTGGGTCAGAAACTGTTGCCTCAACAAATGTATCAAAAATCTCCCTTGTGTGTCCTTGTCACGTATTTCCCCCTCATACCAAGCGCTGCAAGCAGAGACGCTCAGTGTGCATAAGGAGCTCGTAGTGCTATGGTGTGCAATTCCATGTTGTCATGTGTTTTGTTTACTTTGCCACGTGTTTTGTTTTGGTTCATGTAGTGTCTCCACCCCTGTCCCATAACTGGTTGTTTCCCTCATGTGTCTTCATTACTCGCACCTGTATTCAGTCCTGTTTTCACTTTATTAATTTGTATATTACCCTTGTGTGGCTTTGTTCAAGTGCGAAGCATTGTTCAGTGTTTAACTGCCTGACTTTGCTGAGCCGTGTCTGTTATGGTTAGTGATATTCTAGTTCTTGACCCTGATCCGTCTCCTAGTTTGTGCATTTTGATTATCCTGGTCATCGTGGTTTGTAGATTGCCCGACCTCTGCCTGTTTCCTGGTTCTGACTCTGATTCACGTTTCGGATTTGTCTGCCTGCCCTTTAATAAAATGCCTTTTACTGCACTTGTATCCATCTCAACTCTCTGTACATGACAGTCCTCCAGCTGACTATTGGGTAATTTATCTACTATAACACACAAAACAATGCAACATACTTGTACAAAGATAGTCACCAACATATCAACCCCTTCACATACACACTTTGTTTACAGTCAGTCATTTTATTCTGATATTCATCTATGTCTCTAATATACACATACACAAATGCTCTTCTAAACACTTACACACACACATATATATAAGCCATTAACAGTATTAGTATGAGTGTTACTGTTAAGCTAGTGCTTTATCCAATAATTGGCCAAGGAATTGGCTGCCAAAGCATATCTTGTCTTTATTCATATTTTTTATTTATTCATATATTACATCTACAAGTGAGACTGTTGCTAGCCAGTGTCACAGTTATGCCAATTATTGAGCACAAATACTCACAAAAGATGAAAATGTGCAAAATAGAAAACGACACAAAGATTATTTTCCATTTTACTGCAAAGAAACCCACTGAGAACAGTACAATGCAGAAAAATTTGCTGAAACATACAGTATGATGGTTAACAATAAATTCTCTGACTGGCTGGTAAATTTTAAAACTATGTTAGGAAAAATGGTATCTGTCTGATAATCTGTCAATTAACATCAACATCTGCTATGTAAGTAATTAATATATGTCCACTATTGTAGTACAGATCACTACAGCGACAGCTGGTTATAAATGGTAAAGAAATGCTCAGCACACACATACACTCATATACACTCACCAAAGACTTTATTAGGAACACTATACTAATACTGAGTAGGGCCTCCCTATGCTCTCAAAGCAGCCTCAATTCTTTATGGCATGGATTCCACAAGATGTTGGAAACATTTCTTTGAGATTCTGGTTCATGTTGACATCCTGTAGCTTTTTCAGGTGCACTTTCGTGCTGTCAATCTCCCGTTCTACCACACGTGTTCTATTGGATTCAGAGCTGGTGACTGGGAAACTGTGGCTATGAAGGGAGCACATGGTCAGCAACAATACTCAAATAGGCTGTGACATTCAAACAATGATTGACTGGTATTACCGGGCCCAAAGTATGCCAAGAAAACATTCCCAACACCATTAAACCACCTCCACCATTCTGGACTGTTGACACAAGGCAGACTGGGTCCATGGATTCATGCCGTTGGTGCCAAATTCTGACCCTATCATCTGTGTGCCTCAGCAGAAATTGAGATTTATCAGACCAGGCGACGTTTTTCTAGTCTTCAACTGTCCAGCTTTGGTGAGTCTGTGCCCACTGTAGCCTCAGCTTTATGTTCTTGGCTGACAGAATTGGAACCCAACATGGTCTTCTGCTGTTGTAGCCCATCCGCCTCAAGCTTTGACGTGTTGTGCATTCTGAGATGCTTTTCTGTTCACCACAATTGTACAGAGTGGTTATCTGAGTTACTGTAGCATTTCTATCTGCTCAAACCAGTCTGGCCATTCTGTGTTGAGCTCCCTCATCAGCAAGGTGTTCTTGTCCACTGAACTGCCAATCACTGGATGTTTTTTTTTTATTGCACCATCTGAGTAAACTCTAGAGACTGTTGTGTGTGAGACTGATGTTTGATGTGAATATTACCCGAAGCTGCTGGCCCTTATCTGCATGGTTTTATGCATTGCACTGATGGCACACGATTGGCTGATTAGATAATTAGACTGCATGAATGAGTAGATGTACAGGTGTTCCTAATAAAGTTCGGTGAGTGTATATTGTGCATAGCTGAGCAGTATTGATTTTGCCACTCAATGTGTGGGTGCAGTGTGTTGGATAAATAGATCAGGGAAACAGATGAGTCCATGAGGTCAGATGAGCATTTGAAAGACCTTCCACTCATTGGCCAATGGTTTATATTCTGTAGATGTTAGAGTATCCTAGAGTATCCTAGTACATCTGTGCATTTCGTGGGACCTCAGTGTTGCATGTTGTCCTTGAAGAAGATGATCATGACTTCTGAGATGTTACAGCAATTCGTCATTATGGACTTTAGGTTCATTGAATATGTTATTTCTTCATTGAATACAGATTCTGAATACCTAGAAGCCTCCAGTTCAAAGTGTAAATGAAAAGTTGAGAGGTGCATGAGCCAAGGTTTGCATACAACAAAGTGTCCAGTGTGAAACGGCATGTATCCAAAGCATCCTTATTTAGTCCCAACCTTTGGTCCAGCTAATGGGAATACATCTCATGTAATGATCCATAGTTCCTGTTGGTAATGAGATTTGGGAAATGCTTGTCTGTTTGACCAGATGATAGTGTATTAACCGAGTAGGCCAAGCAGAATGGGCGGATGTGTCCACCCGGAGCCCCCATGTCCTGCCTCATTTGTCATCCACCTGACAACAGAGCTGCCACAAGGGTCCGAGGGGGGATTAATTTCAAATGAGCCTCAAAATGTCATCTAATGAAAGTCCATAAAGATGCAGCAGAATCTGGCTGCCTATCTAGCCAAATTATCCACAGACTGCAGAGAAAACAGTAAACACCTGGCGAGTTCCTTGTATTTGCCTTGCTAGCCACTGATAAGAAAGTTAAAATTTTCAAGTCTTTAGCAAATTTGCATATTTACTTATTTGACTTGCATATGTTTTTGTTCTCTGGCACATGATTCTCAAAATGTGTGGCACTCAGACAGAAAGAGAGATACTTTTTTGTTACCTTGGTCCCCATCATCCATGCCACTCATTGACATGTAAATGCACGGCAATATCAAAGAGACATCTTCTCAAGCTCCCTGTGAAGTGAGTACTACTTATGATCAAAGGCAAGGCGTCGCAAACCGTTCAAAGAGAACATAGTCCTCTGATGACCATTAATGTGCTCTCTTATAAGGGTAAGTGAAAGACTGTGCCATCTTATGCACAATATAGGACTCATTTAGAGAGGCTTAATCTTGTTCATCAGATGTAAGATAAGTTCATTAAGCTTGAGGTGGATGTCTAAATATAACAGAGATAATTGAGAGGCAGTGGTCAAAGCAGCAATGGATTTACCAAAGTAGTGGGATAGAAATAATCACACAATGTGCTGAGATATTTTTATTTCTGCCATTATTATTCCAGCCTGTTAAACATGACATCTGGAAACAAGTTTATAACAAGTTTGTTTTTCATATATCTGTCCATTGTCAAAATTCATTGGATTAACACATGTTTTTCTCAAGAAGGGTGTGTAAAGCCATTTTCATTCTGCCTGCTTTCCATTTTCCCCATGTGGTTTAACACTAAAGAACAGTGCAGGAAATCTGCATCTCACACCCTGAACATCTGCGTGGGTTTGGGGGGTGAGGAGGGGTTTATATACAAACACCTCAAATACACACTTTCCTTCAGACCCCAGCTGTAATGTGAAGTGTGAAAAAACAACCATCATATCCAAAATACCATTGCCTCTGATTATTTTTTTCCCAGTGTAATGGTTAAATTATTGATATAAGATTGAATGATTACTGTCCTGAATCTCTTATTAATAATATTACATGGATATGTCCTTGGTCCTTGTTTAATCACCTGATTTTGCTAAGTGGCTGTTTAAAACAGATAAAATGGCTTATGGAGTCCCAAGGTTCCCTTGGCACCACTGGCACAGTGTTTTGTCACCAAGAAAAACATAACAGTTCCATACTGATCCATTTTGGTAAATCCAATGCACTGCAGTCTTTTCTCCTGTCAGGGCAGCTACTCTACAACAACCTTCATCTGACTCCTCGCAGCAATTAACACTTCATTAAGAGAGCTCTTCAATCATTTTCACTTTCAATTCATACATTTTTGTGCCAAGTCTCTTGTGGATTGTTTTCACATTGTTCCAGGAGAGAATTAATGACTGATGATTTCAATATTTTTCATTCTTCTCTCTGATGCATCTTCATTATTATTTTGTTATTGAAAGTAAATAATTTTTTTTCACTTCCAAAACCACAGGCTCATTCCTGCACCTACAGAAATGCAGATTTTTTATGTATATGTAAACACATCCACACCTCAGGATGTCACAGTGAAGCCTAGCTTTTAATTGCAGCCTAGCTACCCTAGTGAGATGTTTACATCTAATATACTCTATTGAATGTAATTAGAGTTGTGCTATGGTGTAGTAAGGGTTGACTTGTCAGCTGGCTTTGCTGCTCCATTATGGCATGCTTGACTGCAGTAGGAATGGTGCCAGTAATAGATTGTGGGGTATTTGGAAAAGAAAGCCACCAATGTATTATCTTCAGTGTAGAGATTCCTTATGCACTGTGATGCTCCTTAATTTAAAATGGGGTACAGTTGATGTACTTGGACTTTACCATACTCGGCAGATCCATTGTGTGCCTTGGCATTGCACAGAAACCTATGTATGTCCCGCATTATCATGGTCGAAGCTGACATACGGGCATGTATGTCTTCCTCAGGGGTGGAATTGTGTGTGGTGACTGCAGAGGAATATAAGAGGGGCATCCTATTTAGCTCTTAAAATCTACACACAGTCATCAACCAGCTAATCTTAAAAAATGAGATGAAAATAGCAGTGTAAAGATGCTCTATTCTAGCATCTTTAATGACAACATACACACTGAAAAATATTCACATATGCAACTCAACCAGCTTAAAAGCTTACTTGAAGGTCAGTTCACTGGCAGGGATTCGTCTCTGTAGTTCAGTGCAGTCTATGGTGTAATTAAATGAACTCACTGAATTACTCTTCTCATTTTGATAACTTAAAATTCAGTTTTACCATTAATGATATGAATAATGATGACAACTTTATTTTCTTAGCTTAACACAATGTCCATCTGACAACCAATGTTGTCTCGAACACTGATGACTTTTGTTTAATTCAGACTTTTGAACCCGAACACAGGCAGTTTTTCTTGTGCAGGGGACAGGACTGGGGAAATCAGGATAAATGTGAATAATCTGACACATATTACCCAGGCATATTTGTCATTAGCTTGGATTTGCATGTACCTTGTTGAGGAACTGTGGAAGAGAGCATGCTGGGGGAAACAAGGGGGTAGGTTTGGCCAAAAGCACAGCTGTATTGCCTGCCGTACTGATTGCCTCTCCATCCCTCACCCTCATTTATCTTCATTTCTTCCCAATTACACCAAATTAGCAATAGTCTCAGTTGCATTACCAACTTAATCCTCCCCTCTTTTTTCCCTTTTCGTAGGGAAGCATTATGTGGCGGCAGATGATTCCTTGGCGGGAGTCAGGGTAAACAGCCATGAAAATGCCACCCTGGCAGATGGCGAGGCCCAGAAGAAATATGACAAACAGAGTGCCAGCGTGCAGTCCTCTGCCTGCACCCGCTACAATCTGTTAATGTGCTCCCGGACAGTGTGTGTTTGTGTGCATGTGTGAGTGTGTGCGTGTGTGAGTGTGTGCAAGATTTGCAGATGTAACAATGTTAATGAATGCGTGTGTTCAGTATGTTTAGCTTTAAATAGACATAGTGGAACCAAAGCAAGGCAGTGTTCCTTGTTCCTCTGTAATGATTGTAAAAAGAAACTCATGCCATTATATAGTGATAATTGCT
Organism: Pangasius sanitwongsei; assembly: GCA_037576675.1. Classification (NCBI taxonomy): domain Eukaryota; kingdom Metazoa; phylum Chordata; class Actinopteri; order Siluriformes; family Pangasiidae; genus Pangasius; species Pangasius sanitwongsei. Next base: position 13,538,691 of record CM075017.1, on the reverse strand, counting down.
TCAATACTAAAAGTACTGTATATTCTGATAGCATTCAAATGAATTCAAGTAAAAGTTTGTCCACAGTCCATATCTCCAAATTAGTGAGTGATCTAGAACAGCTTTCTGTGAATTAGGTCATTCAAGACCCTCAACTTTCGAATTTGTGAGAGTGAGAAGTTGATTTTGTTTGCTGCAGAGTAAACACACATACACAAACCCAGCACTTTCACAGGCTGGAAAGGGGTCTGGTGGCACAAACACATATTCACACACTGTTTATAACCACCATGCACACAAACATGCTGGGCTTTGTCTATATCAACACAGGCACCCACTCAAAAGAAAGCTTAAAGGCTCTAACTTCATTATGAAATCAAACAACACATAAAGGTCCAGATCTTTGTGGCCGTACAAGTAACAAACCCACCCAGAAGAAGCTCCACTCTTTTTGTTTATTGTTCTGGTTACAGCTAAGAAAATATGGTTTAAATCACTTTTCCATTGATTATTTCCATTTGATGTTTGAATATCTGTCTAATGCTGCTTTTGTGGTGCCTTGTAAGTGGTTATTTGCAAGTTGTAATAGCATCATTTCCCAACTCCCAACGTTCGGCCGATGGAAAAAAAAAAACGTATTTTGTTTGCTTAGTCAAAGCATCTAAAGCTCATAAAAAGCTACTTTAACCACACTTTTACAGATACAGGTCTGAGTGGCTATTGCTACTGTTCTATTATACTGAACTTCAAACTGATTATTGTCTCAAAATAACAATTAATACAGATTTAACCAAGTACTGTATACAATGTCTGTATACAGTATTAATTGATCTAAAGCCAGTACTGCTATAAACTAATTTAAAAGCATAGAGTGCGTGGCCATGTTGATTTGACATCACTCCGTAAACGGGGAAGGAACTGGTAGTTGAGAAGATATCAAGTTGACGAGTTCAAATTACATGTTGAAGGGGCATTTTCAGTGGCTTTTACCGGTTGTAAGTGAGGAAATACAAGTTGAAATTTCACCTCGAATGCAGCATTAATTCACATTAATGGTGACTTCTGAGATAATGGCATTGTAATATTCATACATGCTTCTCTCACATATGCTCTTCAATCTCCAGCCAACTGGAGAAAGAGTGTGGGCTGTAGGTAGGGCCAGTGTGAGTGGCAGATGGCACGGCTGACAGGCCAAAGAAACACTTCAGAGGAGGGAGATTAGCTAGTTTCCTATCTTTCACCCTTTCCCAAACACACATGCTCACAAATGTCATGGTTTACACATTACGTCATATGGAAATATGAAGTCTTTTAATAATCAAATCCACAATGATCATGGATGGCTTTATATTACATTCATCATTGTCCCTCTGCATGGAAAAAGGTCTTTATTTCATTTGAGCATAGCTGTTTGAAAATTTTTATGGCAGTTTATTAAAATAGGTTAATGCTAGCTTCTATATAACATTTAATTCAAATAACAGATTTTCTTTATTTCTTAATGGCTTCATGAAGATGCATGTAAGGAGAAGTACAGTAGTTGCTCTAAGTAGCTGGATGGTTTGGAGCTGTTGGACTAAAGAAAAATATGTAAACTGTTTCTGTCCTCTATTCACACTACAAAAAATTGAAAGTATGAATAGAGGACAGAAACAGTTTAAGTTTGCTGAATCAGGCTGAGGAATGATTTGGCAAAGGTGTTTGGTTGGATGGTTACATATGGGTACAGATTTGTCAGAGAGACACTGAACATTTATATGGGGTTTAGGAAAGATTTGGGCAGTGTGTGTGTGTGTGTGTGTGTGTGTGTGTGTGTGTGTGTGAGACAATTACCGAAGGCTTTTTTTTTTTTAAAGGATGCCTTTAACCAGTTCTGTCACTGAGTGGCTAAGGAGGAGTTTGGTGATGGACACATTTTTAAAGCATGACTGACAGCCAAGTAGGGTGCAGATTCACACTCTTGGTCTCACACACACACACACACACACACACACACTTCCCTGGCTGGCACCACTTTTAGGCTAATTACTCTAGTAGCCAACACTAGAGGAGCTCTTGGACCGAGCCCAAATGGGTCATCAGCACCAGAGCTGCGGATAGTTGAACTCCGCACTCACTCTGATATACCGTAGCTCACACATGCATGCACATACACACACTTACATACACATGTCCAACACGGCTGTCTTTTGGTAGCTCAGGATATTATAAAAGGCTCTCTGATTTAGAATTGAATGAAGGGAAACACACACGCACACATACACATAGCATTGCTGACCAGACCACTGCTACCTCCTCGATTATACAAGTTTAGCATTTATCATTACATTGCATTTATGTTAATTACAATTATGCTTGACAAGAGCTTGGAAAGGTCAAGTGGAAGTTGCAGTGCAAACACTTTTGCACTTACAAATATGTACGCACACATGGACGCATGTACACACACACACACAGACTCACTCTTTGAATTGCTTGCGACTGTCTAAAAAAAAACTCCCAGTTTCCCTCGGCTGCAGCAGCACTGAGCCCAAAGTCTCTCTGCTTTTCAAATCATTTGTACAGATAAATGTGTCCTGAAGAACTGAGTTGTTTTAAAATGTACAGCAGAAAACATTCACTAATAAGTTTGAGCTTTTCTGTATACTGAATAAATATCACAGTTGTACTAAAAAGAATTTAACTGTGTATTCTAGGAAATGTTTGAGAAAGAATTAGTTCTGTCTACTTCTGGATCTTATACATAATACATGATCTTGTATACTATCATATACTGACTAGGTGTGAGTGTTTAAGACTGGTAACTGCACTGGGTGAGAGAACACCAAATCAAAAAATCACACACAATTTAGGGAAACAAAATTAGAAATACTTTCCTCACATTTCTCATAGCAATTAGAATATTTTATCTGGTATAGGTATTTTATCTGTGACAAATAATTTATTGTGCTATTTGAGCTGTCATTTCACACTGAAGATCATATAATTAATAGAATCAATAAAATGTCTCTTTTATCTTTATCATAGTAAGAAAGAATTAGTTTCAGTTGGTGTGTTTAGTTATTAGGAGGATTAAGCCTATTCATGTTAATGTTCAGTGACATAAATAGTGTACAAGGACAAAACCAGGATATGAGAAATGGAACAGGACTTGAAAATTCATATGCTGTGTCTCAGCTAAAAGCAGTAAAGGGTTTGAAAATCTCACTGCACTGGCAGATTTTGAATCTCACACTCACACCCACGTTGGATTTATTTTCACCCAATAGGTGGATTAATTTTTGACCAAAAATTGACAAAAATTGGAACAGAACAAAAACTGTAATATATATATATATATATATA
>CM075017.1:13509631-13535267 GCA_037576675.1 Pangasius sanitwongsei | reverse complement strand
TTTATATATATATATATATTTATATATTTATATATTTATATATATATATTTATATATATATATATATATATATGGCTTATGCTAAGTCAAACTAGCAATAGGTACATTAGCATAGGTGCAAATTTTGCTTGTTTCTGCATGAAAACAGCGCTTGTTAATCATCATATGTTAATGTATATACAACTTCTAACTCCCTTCATGCAAACACACCTTCTGTGTCACATGAATCAGAAAACACATACCCACACCTACACACACATGGCCTCAGGTGTGAGCTCAGCCATTATCTTGTCTGCTTGTTTTCTCTCTCTCTTTCCAAGCACTCCCAGATGAACAGCTCCCTGCGTTCAATAGAGGAAGAATTTAATTCACATTATTATTAAAAGAATCACTCACTGCAATCTGTTGCAAAAACACCATCTGCTGGATCACTCACAGGACCTCCATTGCTTATTAAGCAGAATTAGACAATGATTTCCTCTTCTCGGCTTCACCTCCTCTCTCCCCTCCTCTTTACGCTCAGCTCTCAACTAATTTAACTTAAGTCTTTTTTTATAGCACCTAACAACTGGTTTCTCAGCTGGATCCTATTGATTTATTTATGGATATTAGCGGTGCAGGTTGGAGGCTCCCATTATAGGTTTGAGAGGCTTTGGCCTGAGTAGCACTGCTTCTCGCTGATCTAGTGTCACTTTTCTGAACCCAGATTTCTGACCTTAATTACCAGTGAAATAGCCATGCTGCCATGAACCTGCTATAACCATGTGCTGGCTTTTTGGACATGTATTCTAAATGTGGGCTTCTTCCATCAAATGACTGTTAGGGATTCACATACGTGAGAACTGGTTACACTGAATTTGTTTTCCACACAGTTTGATCGGAAGATAATTTGAATAATGCATAATTATGAGTAGTATTTCCTCTTCTGGTTGGTTCACCTCTAAAAACACAAAAGAAACCAGAATGGATTTCTGACTTTGCTAGTGACCATGAAGCATTTTTGTAACCCTGTTTTGTTCGGGTCCAGGCTCCTCTATCCTCTTTCTCAGTTTCTTTTCTTTTTTCTCCCACTCATCTTTCTCCATCTCCATGATCTCTCCAGGGGGCAGTGAGTCATCCTGGGATAAGGAAAAGCTGCAGTCACCCCCCTCATCTGGAGCACAGCATGGTTTGGCCCATGCCAGCCTCTCTGGTTCACACCTCACCTCACTACAGCAGAGCCACCTCCTGGCCAACCGTGAGTTTCTCATCCACCATCCATCCATCCATTCATTTATGTGTTCAATCCCTGACTCTCCATGGATTGATCCATGGATAAGTTCTCAAGAGTGAATTGAGAGTGACTTTAAAGCTATTCCTTAGGTAACAATTCTAAAACAATTATAAATTCCCTTTAATACATCCTTCATATAGATATATATATATATATATATATATATATATATATAATCTGTGTTTCTTGCCCTCTCTTACTCTCAGGTCTGGATCTGCCTTTTATGATGATGCCCCACCCCCTGTTGCCTGTCAGTCTGCCCCCTGCCTCTGTTGCCATGGCAATGAACCAGATGAACCACCTTAACACCATTGCCAATATGGCTGCCGCTGCACAGATGCACAGCCCCCTGTCCAGAGCTGGAGCATCCGTCATCAAGGTACTGGTCAATGACACACACACACACACACACACACACTTTCTTCACTCTGTGTGGGCACTGTGACTATCCAGGACCATTGTTTATATATACTGTAGCAAAGTTTAAGAGTGATGGAAGTCAGTGAGGCCTGTGTGTGTGTGTGTTTGTGTGCCAGGAGTGTGTGCAGGACAGTCCATCTCCAGCTCCTTCTCTGGAGGAAGGCCCTCGTCCAGGCTCACAGCCCTCTTCCCACGCCAGCAGCAGTGTGTCCAGCTCTCCACATCCACACCCACGGAGCCCTGAGCACCTGGGTATACACACACACACAAACACACACATACACACACTCACACACACACATACTGTGCAAAAGTCTTAGGCACCCTAGTTTTATTTTAGTACAAACTTTGTTATAGATTTTTATTTTATGACTTCTACATTATTGATTCAGTACAAAAACATTAGCTTTCCAGCACAAAATTAAATGTTACAGAAAAATTTTGCGTGTCAGTAAAGAAAGCAGCATATTACATAAGAGACCACTTTTCAGACAAAAAACATATTGAAGGCTGCTGGGTTTTGCTGCAAAAATAAGAAGCAAGTGCGACAGTCAAAGTCTCCAGAAGAGCTGTGGCTGGTTCTGCAAGATGCTCAGTAACACTCACAGCTCATTTCCTTATAAAACACACATATTAAAATATAAAATGCACAAATTGTACCTATTTTACCTAGACTGTAAATTGTACCTACAAATTGAGACTACTGTTTTTTTAAGAAGCGAAGGATCATCACACCAAATATTAACTTTGTTTCATTTATTTCTGTTTACTGCTCTTTATAGTATTTTTTTTAATGTAGAAACATTTAATTTCATTATCTTTGAAGGCATCTTTGCTCTACAGCATTTCTTTGCATGTGCCTAAGACTTTTGCACAGTACTGTGTGCAAAAAAAAAATATATATATATATGTGTGTGTGTGTGTGTGTGTGTGTGTGTGGTTTCATACAGAGTTCTTGTGAATATCAATATCATGCATAAAATGTAGAATTATTTTTAAAATATTTGATTCATTAAAATAATTTTTGGTAGTAAATTCTCCACTGCACAAACACCAACCTTTCTGAAGTAAAACTGTTCACTCACACATTACCAACAGCAACGAAAACAAAACATATATTCTTTTCTAGCTCATAATTTATTCAAAAGCTGCCACTGAATTTTTGGGTACCTGCCAAAAAATCTGTGTGTATAAAATAATTTCAGCTTGGACGATGCAAATAAACATGTCACATATGCTTACTTTATCCTTATATTTCTGTAGTGCTGAATCCAACTGATGGCGAACTTGCAGACAGAGACAATGGCATTAACATGAAGAAAATCATCAAAGAGAAAGGTAGGAAAGTGTGTGTGTGTGTGTGTGTGTGTGTGTCTGTGTCTGTTAAAGAACATATTTCACTATTTAAATACTATTTGATTTTTTGTGATAATCAAACAGTAAAATATTGCTCATTTCAGGCAATTATCTAATCAGCCAATCCAGGGGCAGCAGCGCAATACATCATGCAACACACACATCCCACTCTGTGTGGGCACTGAGATCAACCGGACCATTGTTTATATTTACAGGAGCAAAGTTTAAAAATGATTTAAATGCCAGTGGGTCCTGTGTGTTTGTGTGTGTGTGAATACAGGTCAAGAGCTACAGTTTCGCAACAAACATCAGAATGGGTGTACTCTAGGAAATTCTGAAATACTCAAAGTCACTGAGATCACCTTTTTTTTGGATTTTCCCCAATTTTGCGTTGCCTAGCTCCCACCCACCAGTCAGGTCTTCCCTGTCATACTATAGCTACCACCCAGGAAGGCTGAAGGCTAACACGTGCTTCCTCCGAGACACCAATGGCATCTTATCAAACTGCTGCTCATGCTAAATCATGGGGTGGTGTAACACACTCAGAGGGAAGCACTATGCACTCCCATCTACATGCATGGGCTCGCAGACACCCACAATTGGCTAGTGTCATTGTGATTAACAGTGGAGAGAGATTATGCCATCCCTCTCACCCAGAGAGCAAGGGCAGAAATACAATTTTGTTATGTCAATGTGCATAGGCACAGTTGCTTGTAAGTGAGTTGCTTATTCTATGCAGTATGCAGCTGTGTGTGTGTGTGTGTGTGTGTGTGTGTGTGTGTGTGGGTGGGTGTGTGTGTAACAGATGGCAGTCTCCACCTCACAGTTGCAGAACTGAGAGGAGATGGAGAAAATATGCCCCCAGGTACTCTTAAAGAGATTCAGTGTACACCTGGCCTGAGACCATATTTATTAATGCGTCTGGAAACAAATCTGTCCCAAACACACACACACACACACACCATGCTGATGTTTACCAGAGAGCGCAATGCTGCACTACAACTTTACTGCCAAGATAGGGAGAAATGAAAAAACAAATTAAATGAAAGACACACAGACTGCTAATTCATCTGATTAAGCTTTCAAAGCATGTGGAAACATGCACACAAAACATTCTAACCCCCGTATACACAGTGATTTATGCCTTTGTAATCTACTTACGGTGTTAGCCTAACAAACGTCAATTACTTTGGTCACCAGCACGCACCACATTGACTCATACGCACACTCTCAGTGGCAGATTATGTGTGGTGCATAGGTCACTGTACACATCTGAAAGGATTTGCTCAGTAAATATGTGCAACACCGCTCTTCCTGCTCCTTCTAGTACTCTATTTTCTCTATTTTAATAGCACACCCTGACACAAGTCTCTTTGTGAAAGTGATCATTTAACATGAAAAAGCCATGTGCTGAACTCATTACATGGCATCTTTACAAAAGTCAAGTGGATTTTAAACACTAGTTACCTTGTGTGTGTGTGTGTGTGTGCGTGCATGCGTGCGTGTATGCGTCTGTTGGTGATGATAAACAAAGTGACTTGGTGGCGCATGGTGATAAATTGCCAAGCCCGAGGCCAGGAGCACCTTGTTTCAGCAGGACTCTGGCAAGTGAACCCCTCTCCACCTCTCCATAAATCACTTATTCCCTCTCTCTCTCTCTCTCTCTCTCTGTCACACACACATACACAGAGACTCTCTCTCTCTGCTCACTACAGGTCAAACACTAATGGTGGCTACACTCGCTGCAAGCAAGGTTTCTCCCCTTTACCTACTCTCTCTTCTGTTACAGACAGAGGGTGCTCTGATCTAATTCTGGATGGACTTATTCTACCTTATATGTAACCAGTTAGAAGTCATTGGGGGGTGTTTTGCTGATACACCAGTGTGCCTGTGTATTATGATAAACTCTGAAAAGGACATAGGATACAATTAAAGTTATATAGCTATAGCTATAAATATTGCTTAAAATGTGAACTAGGATTTTTAAAATAAGGATGCCTGCTAGTGTCCTCAATGCAAATTTTTAATCATTATTAAAACAGTATTCATTTGTAAAAAGCAATGGATTCCTGTGAATTTATTATTACACACCAGTTAAAGGCTCATTTCAGACTGCAAAAGAGAGAAAAACAGGATTAATGTAGCATTCTGTGAAAACAAAGAGCAAATCAATAGAATATTTAAAGACATTTACTTTAAGCTAAAGTATAGTAGTAAAAAAGCTCCAGAAAAGGCTCTGGTGCCTAAACTGAAGAGATTCAGAAAAACTGTGAAAACAGCACTCATACAGCATTCGTACAGTTTTGGTAAACTGCAGTGGGCTACAAGTGATCTTTTTATCAAATATATATTTTAAATATTCTTGCAGCTTTCCAATCAAATTGCTGCTGCAGTATTATATGTAATTCTAAATTTGGTCAGTTTTCTGCTTTAACACACCTACTAATAAACCTGGTGGTGATTTGAATCAGGTGTCGTTGAGCCAGAAAATCATTGAGCTGTGTTGGACTCTGGACCTCCAGGAGTGAAATTGTGCACCTTGGATTTAATGTTGTTCTATTTGAAAATGTAACGTTATGATATTGGGTTGTATGATTGTTATACTGTAAATGTTTTGCAGTATAGTGTATACCTCACATGCTCCCTTCAGTCCTAGACTGTCTCTACTAGACTTTTGTCTTTCAGGCATCCTGAACTGCTGCAGGCAGTAAATCGGAAACGAATGCCAGCAGCTTTTTAAACATTAGTCATTATTTAAAAAAAGAGGTCCATGTGAATGTTTGCTTTCATCTACATGGAACTTTTCTTGCAAGTTGCTTTCTTGTGAAACATGCAAGTTATAAACCTTGGAGGAGATCTGAGACACACTTTTTAACATCTCCTTTCATCGTACAATGACAGTGAGCCACTCAGGCATGGAGTAGTTAAAGGACATCTGTAGTGGATAAATTATTCAGGAAATCCCATATTGTGTAGGTTTATGTAAACAGTAGCACTAAAAACAAGATCCACGCTCATGTACTTTCAGAAGATAGTAGCATAGAGATTAAATATGACTTAGCCTTTTGTGACCATATGAAGGCCTCAGTAAACTGCAATACATTCTGCTGTATTATTAGTGTTTTACCTTACCATTGGAAGAAATGTGGGCATCATATTTTCCAGTGGGGAAAAAAGTCAAGTGCTTCTGGTCCAGTTTGTTTGCTAATGTATATGACTTAATTTGATGTGGTGTGCAGTGGTCACAGGAGTACTTAGGGAGGAGAGAGAGAGACTATAATGTGTTATTCTGCGCACTCCATATTTGCCTGTCCAGTTTTCCAGAGAGCAAGATAATAATGTGGCATCTGGTTACAATCAATGTTTCCCTCCTACCATTATGAAATTAGCCACACGGAAATTATTTGAAATGGCCTGTAATGATTTCTGATAGAAATTTGTGCCATTGTTTCGCCCTTTGAGATAAGCGAACCGGTAGATCAGCATCAGTCAAAACAAGTGCACATTTAAGAATAAACCCCCAACCCTACCCGGGCCCCCCTTTGGGGGCCAGAAAAACCCAAATGCTTTACCTCATTCTTTGATTCTGGATCTAGACCTTTAGGCTTTGATTCAGAACTGATAGGCGTTTGACTATTTTTTTTGGCTGGAAATGTAGCTACATTTGCTGTGAAAAAGCCCTGCATTTCTTGTTTTTTTTAGCTGCATATTTTCCCTCGTTATATTGTTTGTTTATTTGACAGCACTTCCCTCAGATTGTGCGCAAAAAGAAGTGTTTGAAGACCCTTTGTGATCATTAGCTTGATTGCTGTTCTAAGCGTGTTTGGGGTGGTTTAATTAAACCATAGTTGGGTGTGCCAGACCCTGGGGAGAGAGCTTTGGCTGCAAGGTTTTGAAGGGTTTCTTCTCTTAGAAAAAGGTGTCAGATGAGGAAAATCAATGCTGTGATAGGGAAAGTTACTGTTACAGTTGGCAATTTGGGGCAAGGTTAGTGCAGCTGAAAGTCACCCTACATAGACATTTTTGGATGAGAAAGCTGGTGATAAATGAGTGCTTGTTCTGCCTGACTTCCTCGCTTTCTTTCTCTGTGTGTGTGTGTGTGTGTGTGTGTATGTGTATGTAATAAAGACAGGTGCTTGTTCTGCTCTGCTTCTGGGGAAATAGTCTTTAAGAGTACCACTTTTCTCATCAATAGCACATGAGACAGTAAACCAAACTGTAGTGAGTTACAAATTTTTATTACACAAGTATTTACTTGGGTCTCTATCTGTTTTTCCTACAACTGCTTCATGCTTGGTCTTAGTCTTGTCTTTGTCAGTTTGGATTTGATTTTGACTTTTTACATAAATAAATAAATGAATTTAAATGCAGCCATCTTGGTTGAATTAAAACACTACATTAGTTCCTAAAGTAGATGCCTTGTTCAGACTTGGTAACATCCGTCTCTGGTGGATGTTAAGTGGATAGATGAGATATAGAGGAATTCACATTTGGTATTTTCATGTATGTTGAATGTGTCTCCATTTACCACTTGTCATCGCATGTCTTCGAGAGCCGGGTTGCCAAATCTGCCTAGAAGCAACTGGATGTCACTTCAAAACCAGGCCCAAAACACTAGCCAGTAGTAAATTTGAGTAAACTCATATGACATGATTATATTTAGCTGTCAGATGTCATTTTATTAATTAAATTGTCAGATGCTTAGATCAAAAGCTTTACTCATATAGATATCTGGCTGTGTGGCAGTTAAAGTTAAGTTATTCTTAACTGTGTTTTGTTAAAGATTTTGCTCAGCTAATTACGTTTCATGAGCTTTTAACAATCACACACAAAAAGAGGGACATAAAAATAAATAAAAAGTGAGGTACATACATAAATTTAGTCATATGACAAGAGTGTGGGCACATGCTGTCAGGATTTAAAAATCAGTCCCTCACAAACACAGTTCTAATGAATGTGATCACAGTGCAGACAATTTAAATATTAAAGAACTTAAATATACTGTCAAATATTAAATATATAATAATAAAGTACATATGTTGTAGATAGACTATAGCTATATTTCCAGCAGATGGTTTCAGGCTCATACCTGCAAATTTATTTGTTATGTGCTTGTTGACTAGACTGATTGTGTACTAGACTGATTTAATATTTTGTCAAATGGTATAATGTTTCCTTTAACAGTTGCCACCAAACTCAAAATCTGCCCCTTCTAGCCCATCAAGACTGTCATTGCAAAATGAATTGTAATATTCAACAAAAACATCGAACAGTATTCCTTAATGAAGTATTTAAGCAGTTCCTTGAATGATTATTTCACCAAAGTATTTAATTGGTCTTAAATTACTTGTAATTGTAATAAATATGTATATAATACATACATATAATCACATAAATGAAGAAAATTTGTGAGAATGATTAGATATATTCACTGACACATTCATACAGGTTTTGAACAAGGAGCATGCATATGACTGGAGACTCTGTGTGGATGGTATATGTAACATAATGTCTGTAAAATGCCACAGACAAAAAAATCAACTTATGTTGATCACATGTATCCATATTTCAATACTTCATAACTGATTACCATCACCTGAGATGGATGTTAATGAACACAGCCTTAGTCTAAACAGCTTGGCCTGTTTTCTCTAAGCAAGCAACATTCTAATACCAATAACATGAAGCCTGCCAGGTTTTCCACTATCTTGCTGAATCCTTCTGTCCCATGGGTTACCTGAATCATCCTGTTCCAGTCCTGCTGTGCACAGGTTAAGGAGTGGAAGAGTGTTGACCCAGTATTCCTCTCATTTAATATTCTGCATACTACTACACTCCAAGCTTAATTGGCAGAGAGGAACACTCATTAGGCCTTATTTTCATCTCTGCATAGTCATTATTGGTGATTGGAGTGGCAAGTGGGCAAGTTCTTGCATTTTTGTTTACATATTCATTTATTTATGGGCATATTTGTTCATTTAATTTACACTTTCTTGCATGTCCCATATTAGTTACGAAGCTCGGTTGTGTGTTGTGTTTGTTCTACATTTTCCTTATGAAGACTTGTGGCTTTATGCAAGTTTGGTCATTGTCTAGTTTATAATGTGCCAGACTACTTCTACTTTTACATTTATTCAGCAAGGATGGTCAAGCATATTAATGGAAAATAACATTTTCAATGGTTCACTGTGTGAGTTGAACTTTCATTAGACTCCAAAGCCTAAAATATATGGAAATTATATATTGGCCAAGATGTTGGACCATTATATGTTGGACCATAGTTTGCATTTTAAGAAAAAGCCTCCCAAATATTTATTGCACAGTTTGTGGTGTGTTGGGGATATTGAGATAAAACATTACTATAAAAATTTTGGAAGAAAAAAGTCAAGAAAAAAGTTAAGGCATAAACTTTTGATACTGTATGTTAATTTATTTTATGTGCACAAGCCATGACTTTCAACATCTCAAATCTTTGAATTTTTCTCAGTTATTTAATTATTAAATTAAATTATTTAATTTAATTTTTTTCTGTTTCAGATAGAAACAGTATTTTTATAGTGCCCACTACCTGGATTTCTCCTGGCCATGGCTCATCAATGTTGATCATTTCCAACCTGCTTAAAAATCTCCATAACAACCCAAAGAGTCACGAGTCTCTTAACTTCTCACATCCTTGCCGGAGACTTTGCTGCTAACTTTGGTCTCCAACAGAAATGTTTGGGCAAATTTGTGTAGTACGCACTTGGCCTAGTGGCCCATCTACACAACTTGTCTGTACTCTTTCCTGCTGGTCCAAAGATCAATTTGGTGGCACTTTTATGGCTCATCCTTCACACATGCTCTTCATTTACATTCCAGTGATCTTGTCTCCCAGGTCTCTGTGCAATTTAGTCTATGGCCGGGCCTTGTGCACAGCAGTTAAAATATAATAAATGCTAACCTCCCCCTTGTTCACATCCCTTTCCCAGCCACATTATGTTGCACTTTTTATTGCCATGCTTTCATTTCATTTTTTCTAGGGGCCAGGGGTAAGCAGGGATTTAAATAATGAACAATGGGCTATTCCAGTATAATTTAACTCATTTAGTGCTTACTGAACTTTGTGTATTTCCTTTTTTCAAGAGGGAAATGCAGTCTTTAATGGTGTTGGTACTCTTTGGACTCACAGTCCTCATTTTTTGGGATTTGAGCCCTAGTGATTATTTGAACAGGAAGATTAAGAGGTGAACAGATGAGTCGTAGTTCAGCAAGACACCTTAATTTTACTTGAGTTTGTTTGCTTGACTCTTCTTGTGTTTAGGCAAAGCCTGAGTGCTGTTTTTGAACCTAATGGGTTAATCCGAGCTTAGTGAATGTGATGCCCCGGTAGGCTTCTTACCAAAAAAGAGCAATTGGTGTGTGTATGTGTGTGTGTGTATGTGTGTGTGTGTGTGTATTCCTGCAGCTTGCCAGTCCTTGGTGATTGGAGTGTCTCTCCTAACTATAAATACCACACAGACATTTGGATTCCCTTCCTTTAGGAGTCCCCTGGTACATGTTGTCAACTGCGGCCATCTTGTTGGGAATAAATATGGTAAATATGGAGTTGGCAGAGTAAAGGACATTTTCTCTCTCTCTCCTCCTGTATGTCTGCATGTCTCTCTCTTCTCTCTGTCTTTCAGTCTGTCTGTCTGTCTCTCACACTCACTCGTGCTACCTGCCCGTGCCTCCTGTCAGGAGAATTAGGGCTCCATAATAGAGAATGTTTACCAGCTACTATGCTACCATGCCATTTACTCTCCTTTGACCACATTCACATTACTTCAGGTTATATATTTGGGATTAATGCTAAACAGAAGACATTCATAAGAGCACAGTTCCCCATGTCTCTGGTCAGATCAGGTACAGTTTGGTGCTGTTAGTCAATACTTTGAGTCAGAGTTATTTATTAAGCTGAAACTCCTGTTGCAAAACACATTTTAAAAATAGACAGAGGAGCGTATTACTGAACCTGAGACTAATGATTCTTCACTTTTCATGGGTGGACAGAATAAATACTTACGTGCCTCTTAGTTTTCTTAGTTCTAGTTTGCCATGGCAATTAATGCAAGACAATTTATGGGCCTCACATCAAGAACTCAAATAATTAGCCATTGCCCATCTTTTAACATTTATTTTGGCAATTAGGATGATTACTAGAGTGCCTTGATCTGGATATGTAAATCGCTATGTAAACAAACCCGTGTGTGTGGTTGCACACCTGACAAAAACACTGCAGCAAAAGCCTGGGGTTAATTATTCCCTAATTGGAGCCCTTTGAATATTCAGGAGATGTCCTTTAAACACATGTACAAAATAAAAAAACAACAAATAGCCCATGTAAGGGCAACAAAACCATGGAGTATCCGTTCAGAGTAACTATAGCTCTCATAGTTACTGGTGCTCCTCAGCATCTGTTCCTCCATATGGAACCCAGGGAAGATCCACCTTCTCTGAAAAGGCTGACATCAAGTGTTTTCCTAAAGGACACTTCAGAGGAGTCTTCTGAGAGATACAGATAAAGAAAAGTGGTGGAGTAAACAAACGTACTGTGTCCTCTGTCATTCTGAAATCTTCAACTACAGCCCCTTTTGAACCTTTGCACTTCTCTTACTCTCCAGTCCCAACTTGACTTTGGCATGAACGCAAGTGTAGATTTTTAAAATCTAAAAAATGTCTCACAGTCACAAAACGTATGTTTAAGACTGCATTAAATGTTACGGCCACACAGAATTGTTTGGTAAATCAGCCGTGACCAATGTAGCATTTGGTGATAAAGGTCAATAACTAACATTTGGGCTTTTATGATTTACAAAACATCAAACCTTCCCTTTTTTTACTAAGAGGTTTGCAATGAGAGTTGATGACCACAACATTCCTTTTGTTGAGACAAGAAGGAAAGCCTTTTGTCTTTATTTTTAGGAGTAGGGCAAATGAAAGGGCTTGACCAATGAATAATTAATACAGTACATATGGTGGGCTAAAAAAAAAAAAAGTAAAAAGCACTTCCCCTTGTTTTGTTGTTTGATTTATTTATTTGTTTGCATACTTTGTACTCTTGGCTTGGGTGTTTTGTTTGTGTGTGTGTTTTAGAAGAATCAGAGGAAACACTACTTAGCAAGATAGCATTTCAGTAAAAACACCTGCTTTTAATCTAGGTGACATATCTAAGAGGTGTTGTGCTGGAGGCCAAACTTAAAACTGATGCTACACTTTTTGAGTCACCTGTGAACCCACAGAAACATTATTTATATATCTGTAGCTATATGCAGACTTATAGTCATTTCGTAATGAGGACCTTTATGTCTGCACATAAGGCCGCACATAAAGAGTAAAACAGTTCTCTCTCTCTCTCTCTCTCACACACACACACACACACACACACACACACACACACACACACACACACACTATATCGTTATTTGTGCATGCATGTTATGGTTATGGCGATGACGGAGAGAACAGGGGTACTTTGTAAATGTTACAGGCTGTGGACACTTCCTGCACTTTGTGGGACGGAATAGAATGAATTGAAGTGTGCGCTATCTGCTGCAGCAAGATAAATCTGTCATTTAGATGGGACTTGCAATTAGGTGTGCAAGAGGCCAGCAGGAGGCCAGAGCTTTTAAGAGTATACCACCATTAACCTCTCTTCTGTGAACCCAGCCTTGGGATTTGTAGCCTTTGTAGTACAACAAAGGCTGATGAATCAATGTTAGTTAGGGTTAAATAGAACTACAGATTGCATAATAGAGGGACATGGAGGGTAATATGATATTGATGATGATATTTAACCCAGTCATTAATACTGACATTTTCTAGACTTCTTTTATAAGACTACACTACTGAACATCAGATAAAGATACCTACAAATACACACACGTTTGCTTGTGATCTTTAAACATTATTATGGCTGAACTCGTCACTTCACGATCTCACTATTCACCTCACACTTTTGGCTTTCCAGTGTCCCCTGGTGCTTTCACCACTTTTCTCACCCAATCCTTCTCCCTCTTATTGTTTCCATCCTGCCCCACTCTCTCAATCTCCCTCTGCTTCACACTCTCTCCACATGACCTTGATCTGCTGCTCACCACTTTCAGGCCACAGCAAAAACTTAATCACACAATGTCAAAGCGTTAGGAGAGGAGGGAGAAGAATTCTTCCCTCTACTTCTTCTTCTCCTCCTCCTCTGTTTCTACTTTAATGCCCTTTTACTATAGCGAAAGAAGGGGAAAATTTATTGCTGTAGGGACAGGTGGGGAGATGAACAATGGGCCAAATGAAGAGCAGGGTTATCTGGTGGGGAAATCAATGTGACCCGTGATACACTGCCATCACAATTCCCTCCCCTCCTGTCCTATTTGTCTTATCCGAGAAGGCGCACAGACCCCAGACAGATTAGCCCAAGTGAATCATGACTCCTCCATCTCCATTACCTGCTTTCTTTCATTTTTTGTGCTTTAATTCTCTACTTTAGCCCCTCTTCTCTGTCTGTCCAACGTCTGGATCTATGGGGGGAGAGGGTGGGGGGCTGGAGGAAATACTGTATTGTATAAGGAGAGTGTGAGTTACAGTAAAAGATTAACTGTCCTACTGAGGTTTGGACACTTGGGCACACAGTTTCTCTGAAAATACACACTGCTTTGTTCACTGGTTTATCTTTCCTACTACTGAGTGATGTTTTCACACATTACAGCAGCTGTGGAAAACTTTCAGTGTTCTCTTTTATTTTTTTTTAATAACAGATACCAAGAGTGTGTGCACAGCTGTAAGTGAGTGTAAATAGTATAAGACTGTACATACTGGAGATTAAAACACTGTGAAATGCACACTCAAAATTTTACAGTAAGTGTTACAGAATAAAACAAAAATGACCATAACCAAGAAATATGGAATAAAAAAAGGCCATAAACTAAATAAACCGGTTTGAATATAAACAAACATTTTTTTCATAGTGATGTAATTTAATTTGTGTGTTATGGTCACATCTTTTAAATGTTTATTGATGGAATTCAGCAACTGCCATTATAGATGAGTTTCAAATAGGTTTAGCATAAATTTTTCCGTACAGAGAAACCTGTAGAAATTAGATAAATTCTTTATTGATCCCAAGGGATCGTGTAGATTAAAACCGTAG
Organism: Pangasius sanitwongsei; assembly: GCA_037576675.1. Classification (NCBI taxonomy): domain Eukaryota; kingdom Metazoa; phylum Chordata; class Actinopteri; order Siluriformes; family Pangasiidae; genus Pangasius; species Pangasius sanitwongsei. Next base: position 13,521,060 of record CM075017.1, on the reverse strand, counting down.
ATTTAAATTCTTGTCTATGGTAATTACTCATATTCTCAGATGCATAAGACAGACACTATGCTGAAAATCAGTGAAGTATTTTACCTTTTAACTCCTTAAAACACTGCTGTGTTTGTGTGTTTCTCTCAGATGAAGCTCAGATAGCCTTGCCCCTACTGAAGTCAGGTTTTGAGAAACTTCCTCTGGGTGCTCAGTCTCTTCCTCCAGGCTTTCCTGCTCCATTCCTCTTCACTGAGGGCCTCTCCTCTGTTGAGACATTGCTTACCAACATCCAGGTACGGCTGCTCTCTGTCTATGTGATGGTTCATACTTGTGCAGTAGCTGTAGTACTGTAGTCTTTACTGTGGTGTGTGTATATAGTCTAGATAATGTGTTTTACATGTCCATGCACTTTTTACTATAGTGTTAGGTTCAACAGTCCACAACCATGGTGATTTTTACTTGATCAATACAACTACACATAACACATCACTTTTTATTAAATGAATAACAAAAAAAAAAAGTTTTTTCTATACACTGAAGTGTGACGATAGAATTTCAGCTTTCATTTCCTGATAAAAAAAAACAAAAGAATTGATCTTGCCATCAGAGGGGACTGTGTGTGTGTGTGTGTGTATATATATATATATATATATATATATATATATATATATACACATATATGTGTGTGCACAGAAACTGGACAGTTAAAGACTGAAAAAAAGACCAGGTGATTTTTTTTTCTAACCTTCAACTGTCCAGTTTGGGTGAGCCTGTGCCCATGGTAGCCTCAGATTCCTGTTCTTGACTGACAGTGGAACCCAGTGTGGTCTTCTTCTGTTGTAGCCCAACCACCTCAAGGTTCAATGTTTTGTGCATGCTAAGATGCTTTTCTACTCACCACTGTTGTAAAGAGTGATTATTTGAGTTTCTATATCCTTCCTGGCTGCTTGAACCATTCTGGCCATTTTCCTCTGATCTCTCTTATCAACAAGGTGTTTCCACCCACAGAACAATTTTTTTTTTTGTTTTTCGCACCATTCTGTGTAAACTCAAGAGACTGATGTTTTTGAAATTCCCAGGAGATCAGCAGTTTATGAAATATGCAAACCAGCCCTTCCAGGTGTAACATCCATGCCACGTTCACTTTTTCTTCTTTGTGATGTGAACATTAACTGAAGCTCTTGACCTGTATCTACATGATTTTTTGCATTGCGCTGCTGCCACATGATTGACTGCATGAATGTGCAGGTGTACAGGTGTTCCTAATAAAGTGGTTGCTGAGTGCAATTATACACACACACACACACACATATTTATATAGACACACACACACACACACACACATATATATACATATATATATATATATATATATATATATATACATATATATACACACACACACACACATACATACACAGGGTGTCTCCATACATAGGGCAAATTAACACTTTTTAGCAAAATTACTATTCCTATTTTTTTTTTTCAGATAGCCTTTGAGAATGCTTTTGACAAAAGAAGAACGTATTGCTTTACCAGGAAAATATACAGCACAAAGATAATTTAAAGGAAAGCATTCGAAGAGCATAACGACGACGACTCCGGGTGTGTTTACAAAGAAATGGCAATCATGTAGAGGATGTTTTGTAAATAAAGTTACATTTTGCTAAAAAGTGTTAATTTCCCATATGCATGGAGACTTTTGGGACACCTTGTTCATATATACATACATACATACATACACTCACCGTCCACTCTATTAGGAGCACCCTAACCTGTGCCTATATACATTGTTGAAAGTGGCATGTAAACTTTCTTTACTGTGTATTAAAGAGATGTGTTTTGTGTGGTGCAGGGCCTGCTAAAGGTGGCAGTGGATAATGCACGTGTGCAGGAGAAACAGGTGCAGCAGGAGAGGAAAGAGCTCAAGATGGAGCTGTACAGAGAGCGAGAAATGAGAGAGAGTCTGGAAAGGCAGCTCACTTCTGAGCTCCACAGCCGAGGTACGTACAGGCAAATGATGTGTTTGTGTTACGGGGCAGTGGTAGCTTAGTGGTTAAGACGTTGGACTTCCTGATCGGAAGGTCATGAGTTCAATCCCCAGCACCTCCAGGCTGCCACTGCTGGGCCCTTGAGCAAGGCCCTTAACCCTCAACTGCTCAGTTGTATAAATTAGGTAATTGTAAGTCGCTCTGGTTAAGGGCGTCTGCCAAATAATGTAAATGTAAATGTAAATGTGTACTTTCTGTTATTCTCAGTGTGGGGTACAAAAGTCTGAGTAAATTAATACACAATGTGTCTCATGTTTGGAAGCAAACAATGAAACAAACCACAAGGCATCCATTTGATTAGAGGTTTAGGTGTCAGAGGCAGTGAAGGAAAGTCAGTGGAAAAGCCTGTTAACATAGTAATACTAGTCTTTGTTTGTAGCATCCCAATTCAAGGAAACGAGGTGAATATTTACTGAATAACTGCATGCAGTCTTATCATCAATATTTTAGTCAGCCCCCTTGGCATAAGTAAGTTAGTGTTAGTAGCTGTTGGAATTAACACTGTGTGCACTTACCATAATCACAGGTTAATGCACATCTCTGTGTTAATTTAAGTAACAAATTCCATCCACCATAATTAATTAATTATTAATATTTAATATCTATTAATTAATAGATATAATAATTAATATCTATTAATTATTAATATGTATTAATTAGATAGTGTTTGTGTGTGTGTGTGTGTGTGTGCCCTAGCAGGTGGGTCACACTAAATGTGTTTCAAAGAAATGTTAATTGCCATGAAATAACACGCACACACACACACACACAGTTATTTCTGCTTACATTTGTTCAACAAAACTCGCCACACACTGCATGAAGTTGATGGAGATGGTGTTAGATGCAGCTCTCATTAGCATCTAAAGGCTGAAAGAGCAGCCAGTTGCAGTTTAGGATTTTTTTAGCCATATACTTGAACCCTCAGTTTTGAAATATTTTAAATCAATCAGGTCCTAAATATTATGATTAGTCCAGTCAACACAACTGGTGTAAAAAAAACCCTGAATATGTAGTCTCTTCATGTTTAGTTTTTGTTCATTCCATTAATTTAATTTCTTCCTTAATTAACTACATTTAAACTGTGCTCATATTAAGAAGGTTAACAAGCTGAAAACAGCATTACACTGCAAGCTCCCACTGAAGGTTGGTGAGAATCCACTGGGCTGCACAGTGTTGTGTCTCTAGCGATAATTGAGCACTTTCAACTTTCCAGGTGTAAATTTGCAAATTGTCTGAGTTACTGAAAAGTGGCAAATGTCACAGGAAAGCACATCTTCATGCTAGTTCACACTTTATACCACTCACTCTCTCTCTCGTTTTCTCCCACTCCTCAGCTACCATCCAGAAGCGTCTGAAGAAGGAGAAAAAGGTGAAGAGGAAACTGCAGGAGGCTCTGGATTTCGAGTCAAAGAGGAGGGAACAGGTGGAACAGGCCCTCAAACATGCCACCTCTCCTGAGAGCCTCTGCATGAGTCTCAACGGTGCGCCTCTTTTTGCTGGTATCTCCATTTCTCAAACTCTTTCTCTCATTCATATGGGAAAATGCTGTTTGCACACCATTTGATTTATTTTTTTGTCAGAGCAAGAAGAGACCTTTTGTCTCAGAAGCCGACTTCCCATAGTTCTCGCATGTATTAGCTGGAGTCGCTGCATGCAGCATCATAGTTTAGATCTAGTTTAGATCTGAAGACAGTGGACACATGGATGTATTTAAGCACAGAAATAAGCACAGATGACAGAGTTTGTATATAGATACAACATTATCTCTAGATGGCGCTGTGCTAGTAGCAGCCGGTTACAGCAGCTCCCGTCAGTATAGACACTATTTCCTACCTACATTAGGTATTTCTACTTACCTACTGTGTGAATTTCCAATTGGGATTAATAAAGTTATCTATCTCTCTATCTATTTATACTGGCGGTATCTCACTATTTTTACACTGTATTTACATTATCTCACATTATTTTTAATTATTATTAATCATTGTGGGTAAAGTCCTGAGAAATTTTATATAATTATATAAGTGAATATATAGATAATTTGTCAAAATCTTACTCAATTAAAAGTGGAAGTATCTGCCAATTCTAAGTCCAAAAGATACATCACTATTTAGGCTGGGAAAGTTACACATATTCAAGGTCTAATTACACAGCTGCTTAAATCAATTTTCTGTGAGCCCCATTCAGATTATGCAAATTATCTACATGTTGTTGATGCCTTGGAGGTTGGCAGATTTTTCTTGAGTAAATGAAAATGAAAAGAGTGGCGTCTGAGATGGGGTTTTTCAGTAGCATCTTAACACAGAAAAAATCCTGATCACAGAAAAAAATCCTGGACTTTAATGGGATGATACTCATAATTAATTAATAGGGTCATTTTTGTGTGTCATATGAAAAGCTGAAATTCTGACATATCTTCTCATATTCATCTTTTGATCTCAAACCCAATGTCTTCAGTGTATAGCAAAAAACTAAGGAATTTCAAAGGAAGCCTTGCTGTTCCAATACTTTCGGTGGGGACTGTATCCACATTTGTTTCAGGACAGGGGTGTCTTCTGAAGCTGAGTGACTACCATCATTGTCAGAGTGTTGAAAATATCTGAGAGATCTAATGGACTTTAGAAAGCACAAAACAATAGTATTCATATTCATAAAAGAATTCTACCTATCAAGTCTCCAGACACTGAAATATTTTCTCTGCAGTAAAATTCGTACATCCCATCAGAGATTGTGTTCAGTTGATAAATGTGCACCAGTGCAGTTGATGGTGGTCCGGCTTGTAAAATTGGGATGCTATATGTAGTTTATTCAAATGGCAGCACCTCTGTTCTTAAAACACTGTGATGATGACTGACAACTGATATTGAATACATTAATATGGTGCTCTAAGCATTATAATCACTTTTCAGTAATACTGTATAATTTTTACAGTTTGTAGTTCTCAGAAATTAATCCAAGTTACAGTTCTTTTAAGTGAATTCTTAGAACCTATTTGAGAGCCCTCACTTCCTGGTGCTTTGCTACTTCCTTTCTAGGACTGTATGCTCTATTGCCCTTCCCTTCCCATGTGAGTGAGCTCTCCTCTCCTCTAATCTCCTCTCAAATCCATTGTTCCACTCTCTCAGCCTGCTCTATTTCTATTCCTCTTCCCTCTTCTCTTTCTCATATTTCCTTATCAATGCTGATATTGGTGTTTCCATATTAGCCTCAACTATTAGCGATACATTAGCATCATAATGCTAGAGGAGGAAATAGAGGCAGATGCTTATCATAAACGGTCTAAATGTGCACACATTTAAACCATTAAAAGAGGTAAACTGTTTTCCTAATTGCTTGTTGTTTTGATTTTACTTGTTTAATTGTGTTTATTTTACTTGTTTAATCTTACCAGAAGCAGAATGTGAACAGGGAAAGATTTGAAAGTTTAAGTGTATGTGAACATCTGTAAGTGTTTAGGGATCATTATTCACCATACAAATTCATTAAGAGGAATATGCCTTTAGTCTTTCATCTGAGAGCTTGGGAGAAAGATGGCCCCTGTAGTTAGAGTATCTGCTGTTTCATCACATACACTATATGGCCAAAAGTATGTGGACACATGCCCATCACACCCATATGTAGTTCTTCCTCAGACTGTTGCCACAAAGTTGGAAGCACACAATTGTCTAGAATGATATGATTTTGTATATATAACGGGCCTAACCTAATCCTGTGCCTAGTCTAGTGGAAAGCCTTTAAAGAATAGTGGAGGCTATTATTGCAGCAAAGGGGGAACAAACTCCTTCTTAATGCCCATGGTTTTGGAAAGGGATGTTCAACAAACACTTGCTGGTGTCTACATACTTTTCGCCATATATTGTTTATATTCAACAAAGTGATTTATTCAGCATGGACATCTGTGGTCTTTTCAGAGATAAGTTGTATGAGTTGCTATTTGCTTTCTCACATTTTTTACACCTTTGTCTTTGTTTAGTCATTATAAAGATATAGACAGGTGACAGATTAAAGGGAAAAACAAAAAGAAACAAAAAAGTTTGTTAAGGGGTTGGGCCACTGCATGCCACCAGAACAGCTTCAGTGCACCTTGGCATAGATTCTCTCTGGACCTGTACTGGAGCAGTGAACACCATTCCCTTAATTGTTGTTTCGATGATGGTGGTAGAGAGCTGTCTAACACGCCAGTCTAAAATCTCCCATACTTTTCAGTTGGGTTGAGATCTGTTGACTGTGCATTTGATCTTCATCTTCAATAAACCATTCAGTGAGTCCTCGTGCCATGTGGAATGGGGCTGGTGTTATCTTGGAAGAGACCTCTCCCATCAGGATAGAAATGTTTCATCATAGGTTAAATATGATCAGGCAGAATAACTTTGTATTGATTTTCAGTGACTCTAAGAGGACAAGTGGGCCCAAACCATGGCAGCAAAATACCCCCACAGCATAACATAGCCACCAGATTTTTCCTTTCATTTGTCACAAATATACATTTGTCTGTATATTGAACAGTGTCCTAAATATAGACAATAAATCCCTGATGGTAAAGTGTAACTCTAAATATAGTTCATTCAATATTTGCCAGTTTGAAGTGAAATTTTGTTGTGACAAAAAAAAGATCATTTGCCAAGGGGAAAAAATCATGATAAACAACTGAGCATTAATGTTTTAATAAACTCATTTGTATTTTCTATTGTTGAAAAATTGATTAATTTGTTAAATTCTTTCTGGTAACCCTACAACTTTGATTGTAACTTAAAGTGGGAGTTGTGTGTGTACATAACAGAAGAGCACCCATTGTTTTTTTTTTTAAATCATAAGTGATTGCAGCTAATATATTAAATATTATGCTCTGATTTGTTGGTTGGTGGTGTGATTGGTTGAACAATTAGCAACTTCTGACAGTGTGCTGTGATTGGTTGGTTTCAGAAGCAGTGATACCAGAAGTGGAACCTGAGCATAATGGCAATCAGCAGGACTCAGCCATACAAGGTAAGAATGGACTGTATTTGTGCATTTGTGTGTATTTGTGCAGTGTGTGCAAGTCAGTTCAGTTTGTACTAGATTCCTGCACAAGAATGCCCACAGCAGTGATACAGAAGTTCTGTTCTGGTATTTTGTTCTGATGAGCTCAAAATGGCAGCAATGCGAAATTAATACTCTTCTGGTATATTTGCATGGGCATGGTTATACAATACATATAATATATTAATAATACCATTACCAATGCCACCTTGAGAAAAATCAAGTTAAAAAATAAAGACCAATTCACAGTGGATGTGTTTATGAAGCGCATGCTCTGATAGCAGGATGCACCAACCCATAATTCACCACACCAGTATGTGATTGGCTAATATTTTGTTTGATGACATCATACAAGAGATTCAACATGCACGCAAATGATCACATTGTTATAACTGATTAAAAAAATTATTTGGAAAAAAATCACCTTGATTTTATTTCACATGTTTTTAAGTGGTCAAGTATTTGACAATTGTTCTTCTAAAAAGTATAAATTAATAAAGTAACTAATATAAAACATAACAGACTAAATATAATTTTTATCCTATTCTGAGTACCTGTATTTTGTTACAACCTATCCCCATTTACATATTATGGGTCTGCAGAGAACAATACCTGAAACCCAAAGTCACGTATGACCCTGAGACAGCCCTTTGTATAAAAGCCTACCATTCAGTAATTACTCCTACCTAGCAGTGGTACATGTACACTGACAGGCCAAAGGAGACTGTTGGTAGAGCATAAAAGAGTGGATGGAGGTTTAGGTATAGAAAAAGTGCAGTCTGCCACGTGCATCACACATGGTTCACAGCTTCTGAGCTTCACATGCCTTATGGGGGTAACAAATAGGATCGGTTGCCCTTCAGGCCCTATTCTGCCACCCCAAACTTTAACCAGGGACCTTTCTCACTTCCTCAAAACCTCACCTAATCTCTTCTTGGGCCCTTTGAAAATGTTCTCCCTTCCAGAAGAAAGATAACCAACTTGTACCATGTGCGTATCTTGCATTTTCTGTTTGTAATTTATGGTACTCTGCACATATGTACCCTGATTCCATCTGTGCACTTTCCAATCTTAGTGAACCTCCCAACCTGGCCTAAATAGTATTTCATGAATTAATTATCCACATGTCTGAAGGCAAATTAAAGACATTGAAAAATATGTCTTTAAAAGGGTGAATAAATGCATGTCTTTATAGAAGACACAGTGGAAACAGACCAGTACTAGACTGAAAACAGAAGGATTTTTTTTTTTTTTTACCCCTGCCCACTTTGTAGCAAATTTCACAGTCTGCTAATAGAGAGGTGACCATTTTTCTTATGCCTTTGACAGTAGGGCTGCAACAGCAATCTAAAACCTTTGTTGAGCAGCCTTTTCTAAGCTCTCTTTATCTTTGGATGGCAGAGTCATTGTCATTGTGGGTTTTGTGAATTGTTGAATCGGTGACAAAGTTTTCTTTAAATCTCCAGCACTTCTCATGTTTCTAAGCCCATAACTTTCCCCAATTCAGACCTACAAAACATGAAGATCTAGGACAGAATGCCTACATCCTGGAGCAGGGACAGATTTGCTCTTGTGTTGATTCTGGCTTATAGGAGTTAGCTGTAGGGAACAGACAACTATCATACAGACATGAGATGGAGATCTCAGGGAGTTCATCTTCCCTGTTTCTGCGTTGTGTAATTCCCTGTAGTCTTGTCCAGAGATTCTGGAGATGCAGAACAAAGTTGTTGCTAATGTTAGCACAATGCTGACAAGCCGCTGAGCCACGACAACCCAGACCCTTAGAATGAAGAATGGAGTTGTGGGGTAGTTTTTTCCCATCTTATTAAGACTGGAACTATAAGAACATTTAAGACTTCACTGAGCTTATTTAATCAGGGATTAAGGTCTCTTCATTCTGTAAAGACTTTGTACCAAGCCTTTGGTAAAAGTGCCTTCAAATGCAAAGTGTCTGTGGATTAGGACATAGCCACTCCTACCACCCTGCCACATTTATCCATTATGTCTAGCAAAAATCTAATTAGGTCGAGTGTGCTGTCCAAACCGTCCCCCCTCCCAACTCTCCAGCATTTCCCCACCCCACCTCACCACATTTATCCATTACACCCAGCAAATATCTAATTAGCTCACGCTTCACTCCCAAGTTGGACTTCACAGTTTTGCAAGCTTAGCACTGACAACTGATTTCATTAGATTGGATTGTCCTTGCAGAGAGCCCACACGGCAAGCTAAAAGCTTTTTACGCTTTCTCAGGTTCCAGGCCAGTGTTGGCCCATTACGACCTGTGCCTTTTCTAATTAATCAAGACAAGTGGCTTTAACAGCAAACTGCTGAACACAAAAGGTGTCCACTTTACAAGCCGATTAAGAGAAGTGCAGCGTGGCAGAGGTAGCTAGATGGGGGTGTAGGGAAAAACTGAGAACAAAATGTAATTAAAAAGGTGGACCAGGAGTGCTGAGGGCATATTGAGACGGACTGTGTCTTCTGATGCCACTATCACAAGCTCAAACTATTTGGGAAAGTGCTGTTGTGCATCTCCAACTTTTGTAATGATGCAAAACTGTGCTCAAAACTACGAATGGCCTTCTCTGGCTACTCCAAACACACTGGATGAGCATGCATCAAATGAGACCCTTATGTAAAATTCATATCCATAAGTTTGCAAAACACCTTGGCAGCATAGGAAAATATGGGGAGAAAAAGTTAAATTGTACCATAACAGGGTAGTGTGCATTAGAAGCAGAAAGGAGATGTGGTTGCTGGGGAGAAGCCAGTACAAAGCAATACGAATATGGGGTCAGTGGGTGTGGAGGTTGTTTGAAAACAGGACTGCCCTCTCTACCCTCACACAGATCTATTTATGTGGCTCAAACTATCCTAATTTAGTCCTCGTGGATCCTCAGAAAGGGCCACCTTTTGTTTCTTTTCCAATTTAGAAACAGACCAGAGCCAGATAAGGTTGCAGAATTTTTCTTCATACAAAAAACTTTACTTAATTTAACGATACCCATGCATGTAGTGTAGCGTTTCCATTCTGAGCCCTCTTTGTATGTCTATTCACAAATACAAGCTAAAATATGCAGGGTTAGAATACAAGTAATAGCGTTACGTATTCAGAAGCCAAAAATAATGTAACTGTATTCAGCCCTCATTACATTTGGAAACATCTGTATTCAATTTTTGATCCATTTGACTGGAGAACACTCCTCCAAAAGGCTAGGTCTTCATCCTAGTGATCACCTGCAAACTTCAGTCAGGCACTTTTATGCCAGTCTTTGAGCATGGGTTTTTTTCACTTGTGTTTCAGACTTTCAGAGTGTGGCAGTTTAGGGCTCTCTTATTGGTGGATGTACATACTTTGACACGTGATGCCCCTAACTTTTTCATCAGCTCCTTTGTTGTTTTTTGTGCCTCCTTCCTGAATGATGCAGTATCTGTGTAGTCCCAAGATTTTTATAGTTGATGCTCATGGTACCTTCAGTTAAAGAGGAACTGAACTTGTGGAGGTCCACAATGTTTTTGTCTTGGCTGAGTTGCTTGGCTTTTCCCATGGTATCCAGGGCACAAAGCCACTGACCCTTAAATACAGCCACAGGTGCACTCCCAATTAACTCCTAATTATGACAGTTGGCCAATCAGAAGCTTCTAAAAGTCATTACATTTATTTCTGGAACTGTGCATGTTTGTTTACAATATTCAGTCCACAAGTATGTTGAAGATATAAAAGCACTCCACTGTTAATGAATGATTTCTTGTTGATCTGAGGTTTCATGTCAATATCTTTTACTAAATAAATACTCCAAACTGAGAATGCTGAGACAGTAAATTTCAGATACTCCATAGGAGGGAAATTAAAAGGAATCAAGAAGTTGTTTTAAAATGTAACATTTATCATTTACTTTATGTCCTATTAATACCCCAACAGAAATAAACTTAACATGCTTTTCATTTTCTTCTTGTGTTTGTCACAGAGAATAGACCCTACTCCAAACCTCCCATTATGTACTGAGATGGATGTGCAGCTCCTCTTTATGTCCCTCCCCACCAGTAGATGGCTTCCTCACTCCACTTCTGAACTTTTTGACACTGACGTTGGAGTTTTGATAGAGGCAAGTGCTGAAGTTGATGACCACCGATCACCCAATCCTGTGTAAAGGACTCGAGTGAGTGTGTGTAATGGGGTCCAGTGCAAATGTGCTCTACCTAAGGAGTGCTGCTTGTTGGCAACCTCCCAATGCATCACAACAATTTGTAAAAAAAAAAAAAAAAAAAAAAAAAAAAAATGTTTGTATTTTTTTTTTAAAAAAAAAATATTACCCAATTTGGAAATTTTATCCTGGATAAAGGTATACTTTGCAGTCAATCGTTAATGTCCAC
>CM075017.1:13490793-13501649 GCA_037576675.1 Pangasius sanitwongsei | reverse complement strand
TATTTATAATTGCACTATCCGTTGCACCCAGATGAGGATGGGTTCCCTTTTGAGCCTGGTTCCTCTCAAGATTTCTTTGGAGATAATAAGTGATTCTTTTTTGGGAGTCTATTTGAATGAAGAAGGTGGATAAATCTATACAGTGTTGTGATTGGTATGGGTGCTAAATATCAGTCATTTGCACCAAAAGATGTGCGTTTAATGTTTTTTTAATTTCATTTATACCTCTGCCTGATTTGCATTTTCAACTTGAAGTTTCAGTACTATTATGATGCGTAAACATAAGGAAATTCAGGTGCAGGTGAGAACAGCAAAGGCTATCGAACCCTCCTGGCCGCCACCACACACACACACGCACACACAACACACATCTAGCGAGTCTATCCCTCGCTCTCTGTTTTCACATTTGAACGAGTGCAGGTTATTTTTACTGAGTAGAGAATCGCATTGGGAGTGCCACATAATGAAGCATGTTGCCAGAACTGGGCTACACCACAGCAGGAAAATGTCAAGATGCATTTTAGCGCTCTCAAAGGCATAAATCACCACCTGTACTGTTTACACACACACACACACACACACACACACACACACACAATGAAGGGCAGGTAAGTATGAACTTTTTTTTATATATAATAGCTTAGATGATGAATTATGGAAAATATATACTGTATTTTTAAAAGAATTATCTAAAATATATATTGTATTTTAAAATTTTTATCTAAAAATCAAAATTGTACACAGCAGAATTTACAATGTAGATTAAAAACTATAATACATTTCTAAACAGATCTTAAACCCGATAGGCTGCTTCTTAATTTTAAATATCCCTGAGCACTGCACTGCAGCTTCACACTTGCTCAGTTCATAAGCACGATCCTGAACAGCTGAAGAAGCAGCCTGTCACCGTCTGATAAATGGAATCATCACAGAGAAAAGAATAGGGCTCCAGTACACTCTCTGACCAGCATTCCCATCAAATTTGTTTATTTCTCCTCCACCACACTATAAATAGGAATGTTTCTGAACATGTTGACAGTAAAACAAATCATTACAAGCAGTGACGTAGAACGGACAACAAATGCAGCACTGATGCTACACAACAAGATGGGGAAAAAGCATGTAAACACTGCTATGGTGACTTGAGCTTATTTATTTATGAAGGGGCTCAGTACAACAAAATCATGGCAGAGATAAGGAAAAGAGTGCTTGTCTATTTATCTTAGTTATCCAAGTCCGTCAGTCTGTCTTGAAATTAATGCTACGTATTTGTATTATGCTGGACTAGACTAACCACATACTTCTAACACGGGATTGCAGTATTAGATGTGTGTAAATAATAACATGCTGGTCAGCAGTCCTGGTGAGCCTTTTCTGTTTTTCCCCCAACCCCCACCCCATGCTTATTTATTCAGAGCAAGATGGGGTCACTCTTGTTTTTGTCAGTGTAGGCTCAAGAAATTATGCTTGTTGTAATATGATAACCATGTTACCCGAGCCCATTTTTCTGAACCTGACGTGTTTGTGTTCAGTGCAGAAAATACAATTTGCAAGGCTGGATAAATGCTAAACTGAATGTTTGCTCCTCTGTCAGCAGGTTGACAGCAGTGGAAAAACACAGTTAGAGTGAAGGTGAGGGGTGCATACTTGCAAAACAGTAAACAGATTTGGACAAGAGAACGTTTTAATCCTGATTAATTTTTTTTCCCCAGTTACATTAGAAAGTAACTGTATGAAGAGATACAGACATTAGAAGATTGCTGTCACCTGAAACACAGGAGAAGATTTCCAATGCTTCTGCTATTGTAGTTCTTTCACAAGTTGGTCCAGTGATCCTGACAAGTGATGGATTGTTTTAGTTTTCCTTCCAAGTGGTGCAGAACTTGTACAGAGCACATGGTTCTTGCTTATAAAAACATAGACCAATAGCTAGATTAAGAGAAAGCAAAGTTGACAGTTCTGCAAACAAGTCTATGAGTAGCGGTTTATTGGTGTGTGTGTGTGTGTGTGTGTGAGTGAGAGAGAGAGAGACTTGACTTTTAAAAAACCTTTATTTGTACGAGCTTCTTAAAAAGACATAAATATTACCTGTAACATTTCATTTAAAATTTCATTTAAGAATTAGGGCTTCTGTTAAAAGAGTAAGATTAGTGATTAATTTTCAGCACAACAGGAAACCTCGCCCTTCCCCCAGACCTTACAGAAGTTCTGCAGTCTATGTCATTTTGGAGTAAGGCCTTCAAAAGGGTTTTTAGCATCAGTTCCGGGTTCAGTGTTCAACTGCCTTTCATTTTGTTTTTTCATGTGAGCCAGGTAGCTAGTTTGGCCTGGCCTACTAAAAAATTGAGAACGCAGATCATTTCTTTCTGTGCAGCTGAGTATTTAGGACCAAAAAAGAGCAGGTTTTCTGTCAGTATTTGACCAAACTTCTGTATCCAAATTTCCAGTGTATTAAACATTGCTTCTAGTCTATCACATCTAGTCTACAAAAAAATGGTGGTCTAGTGTTTCCTCTCTATCACAGAATAGGCATGTTGGAGCTATGGCACTACGTGTCTGTTTGTGGCCACAGCCCCATGTATGACCATCCACTGTAGATCAGCTGTGCGCTTCTCTACAGGGGGCTTGTCCAGGGACCTCCAGCAGCTGCATGGGGAAAGGCCTGGCACATGCAAGCCTGACCATCTTGACTCCTTCACACCAGCCAGAGAGTTTTGATGGGTGAGTTTCACACTGACCGCATACAGGGCCTCTTTGGAGGTGTTTTCAATGTCCATCAGCTGTGGTGTACTTCTTCTTGCTGTTCCACTGGTACAGCCAGAGGGGAAGCGTTACCAGTCTCCTCCAGACCCATGCTCTAGAGCCTTCCTAAACCCGGAAGGCAGATGATGGGACTGGATTCATGTCTCCTCACTCAGTACAGTACAATTTTATTTGTATAGTGCTTTTAACAATGGACATTGTCACAAAGCAGCTTTATAGATATTAATAAGTTCAGGTTATAAAATTTAAATTTATGAAATTATCTCTAAAAAGCCAGCCCGAGGAGATGGTGGCAAGGAAGAACTCCCTGAGAAGATATGAGGAAGAAACCTTGAGAGGAACCAGACTCAAAAGGGAACCCATCCTCATCTGGGTGACATCGGATAGTGCAATTTTAAATAATTCCCTTCTATAACTGTATACTATTTGGTCAAAAAATGCAATTGTGTAACCATGAAAGTTCATTTTAGTTTACACATGAAGTTATCAACTGTTCACTGATTGAGACTTGAGTGCAAAACTGTTTGTGGTAATTGCAGCCATAAAGCTATCAAAGCAAGTAGTCCTAAGCCAGCAAAACTGTTAATATCAGTTGAAGTCCAAAGCCATCTTCATGGTTTCTAAGTGGTACCATCCACAGTAATCTCATGTAACTTTCTCTTCAGAAGCAGAGAGTGGTATCCAAGTTATGAGAAATCCAACCAGAAGTAGGGCATCAGGATAGATCAGGCAGGTCCAGAGAGCAGAAGGGGTCTGGATCACTGGCATCTCAGGAGTAGCATGTGTAGCTCGAGAGAGAGAGCGAGAGAGAGAGAGAGAGAGAGAGAGAGAGGGAGATTGTTAGGCATGCTAATTGTCATGTAATGGTTAAAGAATATGTACATTGTGTGCAGAGTGCAAGCAGGGACTCCAGCAAGACTAGCAATGACAGCATAACTAAAAGGGAGAGCTAGAAGGTAACACAGGCATGAGCCATTCCACCGTCACTTCCAGGCTTCACCAGCCCTCAATCCTCCAAGCTTGGTTACTCCAGCTTTGTGAAGCTCTGGTGGACACTCCTCGGTGTCAGGATTCTTACTGAGATCAGTGGAATGTTAAATAAGACCTCCTCATTGATGCAGTAGCATGGTTGGTTGTCTGTCTTGATCATCTTTAAAAGAGATTAATAAAAAAAGTTGCCCTTGATACATCAATATCATTTAGGTTAATGATAAACAAGTGTCTGTAGTATCCCATACACTCCTACACTCTCTACTCAGTGTAAGAATAGACAGATTGAAGTAGTCCATGTCAGTCCTTCACTATAGAGCAGTCTCTGTGCTGTCTGCAGGCAATTGGACAGGTCAATCAGGCTCTGACCTCCCTCCTGCACTGGCAGGTATAGGACAAGGGCTCCAATGTTGTCTATTTCAGAAAAAAGTCCTCTATTCTCCTCTGGATATCTCTGATTAGTGTCTCTGATGTTTCAAGAGCTATGAACTTGTGCCACAGCATGGAGGCGATCAGATTGTTGGTAACCAGTGGAGGGTACTGTCCTGTAGGACAGCTGGGACAGGACCCATATCCACTTAGACAACTTAGCACCTACCTTCTCCACCACTCCCTCCCAGTTTTTTTGCAGTTAATCTTCTTCTCCTAAGAAGATGCCCAGGTATTTGATGATTCTTTTTCCCCACTGTAAGTTTTCTGGTAGTTTGAAAAGTTCTTTCCCTCGCCACTGTCTTGCAATAAAACATTCACGCTTACTCCAGTTCATTCAAGCGGAGCTTGACTGTGGGTAAGAGCTTGAGCATATTCCTGTTTTGTAATGAAGACTATTACATTATCTGCACACTGAAGATGATAGTACCACTGTCTCCTGTAGTCTGCACACTGTTAAGCTTTGCATGTTGTTTTCTTAATTGACGTAACAGATGTTCGTTGGCCAAACTGTACAGTTGCCTGGATAATGGGCATCCTTGCCTTATCCCCCCTGCATTCTGAAAGGACAGCTAAGTCTTTCCTTAACCTTGAGCGTAATGCAAGCCTCAGAATATAAAAGTTTAATCCGTAATAAAAAACAAAACAAAACAAAACTTGTACCTATCCCAAAAGCATCTACTGTATTAAAAAGGTACAGTCATGGGAAAAAGAAAGTATACTCTCCTTCAATTTGAAGTATTTTATCAGGGCCTAAATAACAATTGTGTGCTCCTTATCAACTTCTATAAACAAACAAATAACCTCAGGTGACAACAAAAAACATAACAGATTTCAATATGTAGTAATTTTTTCCCAAAAAGTAAACCAACATTCTTAAACCAGGTGGGAAAAAATAAGTACACCCTTCCTACTTCAACAATCATTAAGAGCATAATTAGCAGCCAAGTGTTACTGTGGCTGAAGAAGTAAGAGGTTGGGGCATCAATGTCGTTGATGTTAGAGATTCAGGCTCTGATGAGGGCCCCCTTAGCCTGCTCCTGAAGATAGGATCGTAGTGCCTTCTTTTTTTTTTTTTTTTTACTTCTAGAGAACTCCTCTTGACTGTGTCATTTTTAGTCATTATTTCATTTTTCAATATTCCTATCTCCCTCTCCAACCCCGCAGTGGTTCCCTATGTGTGGGGTGTATTGCTTGGCAAAACATTTTTATTTGTGTTTTCCCAACCTCCCACTATGTGCCTAAGGAATCAAACTCTCCCTTCTTTTGTCTCCGTTCCTCCCAAAACAATGTAAATTTAAAACAGAAATCTTGGTATTAAAGCAGCTTTATATTAAAATGCCAGTAAGATCTGGGCTTTGCATTACTCTTTAAATTTTTAAAGACATCCTAACTCCTATCAATTTTGTGATATAAAATCTGTCTAGTCTCGCAGCAATTTTTCTTGTTTCAGTTGTCTTTAATCGTGTGTACTGCTTTACACCCTGGTTCTTTTCTCTCCATGGATCTACAAGCCCATATGCTTTAATGACGTTATGTTTTAAGGACTATATGTGTGGTTCTTCTACATTCCTCTCTACTGTAAAATCTGTCATACAGTTCCAATCTCTACTCACTACTATAATGAGGTTACTGCAATATTGTGCATTTCTTAATTAATAAAACATTTTCACTTGCTCGCTGCCTATTTTGAGGCATATACATTTACAAATAAAAAACCTGTTCCTCTGATTTCTGCATGTACCATTAAAACTCAACCTTGCTCTAGCTTAATGTCTGATGTTAATCTAGCTCTGTCTGATGGTTGCTCTTAACCTTTTTAAAAATAAAATTGTTATGCCAACACTAAAGTTAGTCCCATGACTAAGAAAGAATTGGTCTTCCCACCACATGAGAATGAAGACAGCCCATTCTGTCTTGCTATGTGTTTCCTGTAAAAAGGCAACATCAGTGTTTTTATGTTTAATGAATTCTGTGACTACAGCTAGTTTATTCCTGTCCCTGCCCCATTAATGTTAAAAGTTCCTACTCTCAGCTTCTACATAAAAAGGATTAAGAGGAAAAGAGAACAGATGAAGACAGCTGTACAGAAAAGAAAGAGACCCATTCTATGTGACTTAGCCATTTTATTATTTAGCTTTTAAAGGTCTTTTTCTTCTTTTTTTTCCCCTATCTTTGTTGCCATTTGTCACAAACGATATCTCTTTTGTTGGCTCAGTTCCTCCAAGCTAGCAACTTTTTGTAGCTTTGATACTAAAAAAATTATCCTAATCTGGAAAAAAAAATCGGGTGACATCCACAACCTTTCAAAAAGTCTTGTCTAGGAAATTGTTAATCTCGTCTAAAGAGTACATTGAAGGAGCAGTAGTACTCTTTTTCTTTACAGCAGCAGCACCAGTGCTATTCCCTGCCTCCACAGCACCATGCCTGGTACCCACATCAGTAATCTCTGTAACATTTCCATCATTCTCCATAATCACATAAGCAATCTCCATAAAAGTTCCAACTGACCATACCAGCTTTCTCCATGACATTTCTAGTGTTCTCCCTAGCAATTTTACAGCTCTCCTACCACCACAACATCCTCCAGAATCATAGCTGTGTTTTCTGTAGCCACGCCAGCCTCCCCCATTTTCAAACTACCATTGTTCATCTTGTCACCCTTCATTACCACAGGTATGTTCCCTACCATCATACCAGCATTTTCTGTAACTACACCATCATTCTCTATTGCTACACCATTGTTCTACATTAGCATAGCACCATCTCCACTTTCCTTCACATTGTCACTGCTCTGTGTGCCCAACTCCACTCCTGGAGCTCAGCAGAGTCTGCTTCCTGCACACGTTCGGGATCACTGCTTTCTACTGCCTGTTCATGCTTAGTACCAGTCTCAGCAGTAGCAGGCTGAGCGGTAGCCATGCCCCCTACATTGACCCTGGTCTGCCCAGGGTTGCCCACCCCCTTGCTGCCAGCTTCTCCTTCACCCTCACACCACTCGGCCTTGCTTCATCACTAGCCTGTGCTATGTGTGGGCAGATGAGCCTTTTATGCCCAATGTCTCCACATGCAAAGCATTTCATGTAACCGGTGCTCACATACAGCATGTAGGATTTACCTTCATGTGTAAGTCTGAAGGAGATCGCTAATGAACGCTCCTTCAGAAACATCAGCATGTGCTGCCTGAACATGACATGCTTCAACTCCAGATGTTTACAGTTTAGTGGCACCATTTTAATGCCACTTGTTAACTTTTCAAAGTGAGAAAGTTCACACTCCATTTCCTCATTGGCTATGAAAGGTTGGACATTTGAAATTGTAATGTGGCTAGTTATAGAGAGGTGAGAAAAAAAAATTCTCCACTTAACATGATTCCAGGCTCAGTTGTTGATTGACAAGTGGCTTTTACAGACAAGAGCTTCTTTATGTTTCCCTATAATGAGAAATGAGCAGAAAACCTTCTACCCAAAGGTCATTTTAATGGAAGGCTATGGGCAGTTGTTGAATTCGGTTAGTAAACTTTAAAATAGTCTAAAATTAAAACTGTTATAATCTATCAATAAGGGATGAGACAGAGATGAGAAAATGTTATACCAAATCTGTTTTTATTATGTTTTATCCAACTTCTGTACACTGGAGCAGTACGTGTTCTTATATCAGTAGAGGGTAAAGTGTTGGGAAAAAATGTTCATGGTAAACACACATATATTACAGATGTGGTGTGTGTGTGTTTGTGTGTGAGAGAGAGAGAGAGAGAGAGAGAGAGAGAGGAAGAGAGAGAGAAAGAGGGAGCGAGACTATGAATAGGCCTGACTCATAATAAGCAGTCCATGCTTATTTTGTGTCTGGCTGACAGGTCCTGACAGACTTACTCAAGAGTGTGCACACACAAACAAGTAGTTGTGTACTGCACTGATTCACTTGCTCTACAGAGGAGGACACTTTATGTACATTTGCCCCTATCTCATAATGAAAACTTTGTAAAACAGCACAAGTGAGGGAAGAAAAAGTGGCATTCCCACCCAGCATATAGACACTACCCAAATTATCTAAACATTCCATTAGTCCTACATATTGGGACACAGCTCACCATTTTGGGCATGGCCTTCAACTAAGCCACAATACTTGTGTTTGTAACGTGGGAAAAGTGTCTGCCTGGAGGTTAGAGGTGTTGATCCTTCTGCAGATGGGTTGTGATGGCTCTTCAGCCTGAAACCAATAACACTGTGCATGAAGGATGCATGAACAGCAGGGGGGAGGGGATTGGCACCTTAATAAAAGGATGGCATATGCCAGGCCTGTCAGATAGAGTTTGAGCACAATGTTAACGAGTGCACCCCTGCCTTCTGTCCCTTTGGAGGAGAGGACACAGGACCAAATGCTATTCAGTAGCATAGTATAGGAGCAAGGCTATTCAGCTTCACTAACAAGTAGGCCACATGTAAAAATCATGGGATTTTTACATCTTGGACTATGTTTATCTCATATTTTTTCATGGAAAATAAAATCAAAGGCAGTGCCAGTCTCAGAGACTTCAGTTTCAACCACACACTACACAGCTTCCCAACATAAGCTAAAAATAATAATTAATTTCATGTTTTATATTTGTAATTTTCCTACATTTTCAGGAAAGGTGCCAATAATTCTGGAGTTCAAATTATTCACTGATATCCTTGCACAATAGAATTTTTTTTATCGCTCACTAGGATTTGGTGCATGCCACAAAATGTATGTCATACACTTGCAAACAGTATATGAAGAATACACATCAGGAATACATACACTATATGGCCAAAAGTTTGTAGACACCTGAACATCACACCCATATATACCCCATCCCCAGACTTTTGCCACAAAGTTGGAAGCACACAATTGTATATGATGTCTTTGAACTCCTCAGATGTGGCTAACAAAAAAGTCCAGAGGCAAGTGAGGTTTGTACCAGAAATGTAGAAGCAAGCCTCTGCAGTGTAGTGATATAAAGGGACACGAAGCACAGTATAGTATAGGATTGGTAAAAAGTATACAGATAAAAGGCTGTAATAATGCACCACTGAGGATTTCCATCATTATTCCAGGTATATTTAAAGGGAACCAAAATCTCACCATATTTGTGACCCGCTGTTTGATTATAAACTTTCAGGAAATTACTTAGATTTAAATTCCAGATTGGTTTAGCTCAGTATGACGACAATACTAAAACTACAATTCATAAACCTTTGGTAATAGAGCAAGAGATTAAGATAGGAGACATAAACATATCCATTTAAAGTGCCAGTTTTTGGAAAGAGCTGCATTTATTACAGCTTTCTGGGGCAAATCTCTATCTTTTGACCAAATGCCATGTATTTTTCCCAAGGCCTCAAATAAACTATAACACTGCTTATTTTGGACCGGTTTTCTGCAATCAGGCTAATTATGGAAAAGGCATTACTGTGGATGGTATCTCATGAGATAGATAAACATAAATTCCAGGGCTGCACAGATTAAAGTCTACACTAGTTCCAAAAACACTTACTCTCTCAAGGCAAAAGGGGCAATGTCATAAGCAGCTGTTCCAGGAATAAATACAACAGACATATGATGTGATACAATGACTCTATTCACAGAAATGAAAACTTCCTTGGACAAACAGAAGGCTCAAATGAAACAGGTTACACTAGAACTACTGAAGTCCCTCCAGATAATTTCTCCCATTAATTCTGGTTTTGAAATACTCATAGTCTTGAGCTAGATAACTTGGCTCTTTGCCTGCTACAACACACTCATATTAATTTTGTGATATGCTGGCAAGCTGATTCTGGTGTGGAACTTAGTGAAAAATACTGCTTTGAATAGTACCAGAAACTGATCAACACTGCACTAAAACAGCTGTCGTGTTTACAGGACATGAACTGCATAAATTTGAACACATCTAGAATCTAGATGAAAGGGTATTCAGAATAAAGCCAATGGCAATGAAGCCTTTTAGTAGGTTCACACCTCTGACAGATGCTGATTGAACAGTCAGTATTTAGAAATGAACAGGTTTAATGGCACATTCCTTTTCCCACTTTTTGTGAGTGCCCCTTCAGAGGTAAAAAGTAGTCTCACGGGGTTTAACACAGATTTTTAATGAGATTACACTTCTGATCTTGTTGGGGTTTTTATTCCTTGCCACCCCCCCTGCCCCTTTTGTTTTCACTGGACTAATTAAAATTTGGTGATCTGCAGTGAGGATTAATAACCTAGAACAGGCCAGTAAAAACCCAAGGAACAAGCTCTGTGCTTTTGAGACAATCAATAATGCTGGACCTTTGAAGTGCCTTTGTACTGTATATTTTTTTTAACAAGACTTGATAGGAAATTGTGTGGAATAATATGGGAGCATTACTGTCTTTGAAGTTAGTGGAAGAAGGTGCCATCTAGTAGGTCAAAAGAGATGAGCCAGTGCTGTGGTGGTAACTTTTGCTTATGCTGTCACATCACCTGCTCCTTATAAACAACTGATTGCTTGGAATATCCAACATAACAGTAACAGTCCATTTAGATTAGATTAGATTAGATTCAACTTTATTGTCATTGTTCAAAGTACATGTACTAAGCCAATGAAATGCCGTTAGCATCTAACCAGAAGTGCATAAGTGGCATATTTACAATAAATTACAAATAAGGATATATAGTTATGAGGGTGA
>CM075017.1:13479315-13490222 GCA_037576675.1 Pangasius sanitwongsei | reverse complement strand
AAATGTCCATATGTTTAACTATGTTAAAAAAAAACACAGGCTTTCATGGGGTGTCCTAATTTTTTCACATGACTGTAGTTGTGAAGATTTTACTATGCCAAAGTGTTTTGGTTTGATGCATGTGGCAATGCCGAGACATTCACTTAGATGTAGCCCTGTTTTCCACTCATCACACCTTTTGTATATATGGTTCTGGAAGGTCTTTATCCCAGGCATAATTGTTCTTACAGAGCTCTTACTGGTGAGAGTGAAAGGAGAATACAAGTGGATCATATACAGAAGAGATAATTGACGATATTCCTCTTCGGGTACATGGTTGGTTTTTGAGACTCGATGCAAACTTAAACTGTTCTGTTCTACATGCCACTGCTGATCTATATTATTATTTGATCTATATTACCATTCAGCCACCCTAAGAAGTGCAAGAAGTTTTTATGTTTTTTCAGCAGCTATGACTTGATGGGACATGCCTTAAATATCTGCCATGAGAGCAAATGGCACCTGGCAAAAGCATAACAAAACACCCAGACCTGCTAGGAGTGAGTTGCAGTAGTCCAGTCTTGAAATGACAAGGGACTGAACAAGCACCTGTGTGGATAGAAATGGGCGAATCCTTCTGATTATGTAAAGGAGAAATCGGCATGAGTGTGTCAGATGTGCAAGGAAAAGGACAGTTGATTGTCCATGGTTACCCCAAGGTTATGTGCAGTGACTGAAGGTGAGATCTGAGAGTTGTCCAGGGAGATCACAAGATCCTGATGTGGGGATGATTCACCTGGGATGTACAGCAGTTCATTTTTGCTGGGCTTAAAGTTTCAGCTAATGAACTGCCATCCATGATGAGATGTCTGCCAGACATGCTGAGATCTGAGTGGAAACATGAGTGTCTGAGGGAGGTGAGAGATGTCTGAGATGTTGAGTTGAGTGTCATCTGCAGTGTGAAAACTCATGTGAGGATATGACCTCACCAAGAGATCGAGTATAGAGGGAAAAGAGAAGAGGACCAAGTACTGAGTCTTGTGGGATACCAGTGGAGAGTCTGCATGGAGCAAATATGGATCCCCTCCATGTCACCTGATATGACCAACCCTCCAGGTAGGAAGCAAACCATTGCCATGCTGTGCCATGAATTCCAAGACACATGAGGATGGACAAGAGAGTCTTGTGGTTGACTGTGTCAAATGCTGCTGAAAGGTTGAGGAGGTTGAGTAATTCCATTTATTAACTTGTGTAGGAATGTAGTCCTTTGAGACTGGTAGTTTGAGCAGTTTTGTAAACACATACTGGTCACTTCTAGACCAGATATCACACTGCTATTTACTGTCTTTTCCTGTCCTACACAGTAGTATGGTTGTGTTTTTTCCTGTGACATTTATGTTTCTTTTAGTGCATCTGTACAAAAGGTTGCTGAACTGCCTGGATCTAAAAAGGCATGGGTGTAAATTATTTTATCAGGGTTTAACATCTTTACCTTTACTGGGATGATTGCAAGTGTGCATTGCTTGGCTCTGGCCCCCATTTGGTCATCATGTTCTACAGAGACCATAGCACTGTTCAGTGGTGTTTTTCCCCATGCTGGCAGTTATACATTTGAATTGTTCATCTTTTATGCTGTTTGTTTCAATGTGCAAAATAGTGGGGTGTAAATGTGCACATTCTTTAAAGACATCATCTTTTTTGCTCAAGTGCAATTTGATGAGCCATCCAAAACATATTTCCTTCATTGTCAGGAATTCCACCTTTTCTTTGAAGAGATTTAAATCTTTAAACTCCACATTCTTTTTGTAATTGTCTTGGACGTTGCACACTATTGTTTTCCATTGATCACTGAACTTATATGGTAGTCTGTATACAGTGATCTTTAGTCAGTTGGATTTATCAGCTCTTTTAAAAAGTCAATATATTGCAATCTATTAAAAGGAAGCAAACTCTTAAAAAGAAAGCATAGGATCATAAAACTGGACCATCTTCAGCCTTTATGGTGGACCAATTCAATGCTTGTCCATGTAAGCTGATGATATTTTAACATTATTTTCAAATTTCCACTCCAGTTCTCTCTTAGCTTCTTTGTATGCTCTTTTTGGATCCATATGAAGAAAGCGATGGACCACATTTCTGGGCTGACCTCTTGTGTATTGTTCCATGTAGTACAATCTGTCCTGCTTGTTTCCATTTTGCTTTCTATGGTCTGTTCAAATTGCAAATTGGCTAAATTGAAGGGGCTCACCATCAAACATAGGAATCTCTCTGGGTGGGAGCAGAGATAAGTTCTGTTGTTTTACTAGTATTTCAGTTATTTCATTCTGTCTACTCAAAATATCAGTGAACACAGTATTGTCAAAAATATGTGCAATGGTGCCTTCATTGGGATTGTTTCTTCTGCTTTCATCTGCCTTATATCTGCATCTATATCTGGGTAGATGTTCCAGATGGGTATTGATATGAACTACTTATTTCAGACTCTGGGTTTTTGACCTCAGCCTTCCTGTAGATTTTGACTTTGGCCTCTGCAGCAGTTTCATTCTGTTTTCCATCAAGTAAACTTGTATTTGGGTTTTCAACACCCTCCAAAACTATTTGAAATAGATCAGCTTTGGTTCATACCAATCAATGTGATCATCTTCTCTTTCATATTCATTAAACTTTGGATAGACACTTGTAGTTCTATAAACTCAGCCAAATACAGATTGAATGTTTCTATTTGTTTGTGTATAGCATCTTCATCAATATTTGTAAAAAAAAATGTCAGTTTAAACATTTTCACAATGTTAGTTTCTCAGAATGGTGTCTTTAATAAAAATTTCTCCTGTATGATAAAACTCTTGCACTGAACAGCTAGCATAAATGAATAAAAATGTTTATTTAGGGAAAACTGCAATCGTGATATTGAGTTAATATAAATGTATTATATAAAGTGCAATGTTATGTAATGCCAGTAGTTCATTATAACAACCAGTTTAATCCTCACACTCCCAAAGAAGAGAGTGTAGGTGATGTAATGGTGATTTAAACCACAGCAACTCAATAAAAATAAAAACTAAATCATTGCTGTTCTATGATTGATAGAATTGTGGATTTAAACACTAATTAAATTGAAATGCTTTGATACAAAAGCTGCTCGTATTGCTGAATATGAGCATAAAGAGATAGTCCCACCCTGATGTTCAAGCATGTGGGCCTGATCCATTGTCAATTCTGGATGGCAGTAACACACAACCAAGCCATTGTGAAGTAGCTCAGCTAATTGGCAGCAAATACCTTCTCCAGTGTTACATCAATGGATATGCTGAGACTGTTCTGATTGATACTAGTGCCCAAGTCAGCATTTTGAATCGTTCCTGGAAAGCTAAATACTTAGCTGACATAGGTTGACACACCTAAGCAGAGCTAATTGGGATCAAACATGACAATGGTACAGCTTTGGAACAGCAGAGTGTGGGTGAGGGGTTAGTAGAGATTAATGGTACTGCCAGCCCTTGTGTTGATATACCATCACCAATGGAAATGAGATGGAGGATGCTCATCTGATGGGGTTATGGCGTCCTCCTGTAGATTTGAGACACCTGACTGAAGATCAGCAGGCAGTTGTCAGAAAGATGCTCTATGATGAATCCATGGCATTTGCACATGATAAAAATGACACTCCCAGCCTTCAAAAGCCAAAAACGCTGAAAGATGACATCCCAGTCCAGAAATCTTACTCAGCCATGCTGAGTAAGCACCACTCTATAAAGAGGTCAGCACCACTCTATAAAGAGGTCAAAGAGTACATCCATGTTCCTGGTGAAATGCTGTATGGTGAAATCCAAATCTCCCTACTCAGCCCCAGTGATGTGTGTTAGAATAAAGGATGGTACAATGTGGCTGTGCAACTATTACAGATTATTGAATCAGAAGACTGTACTGGATAGGCACCCCCAACCCAAGAAACAGGACCTCACTGACACCCTTGGGGGCTATAGTTGGTTTTCAATCTTGGACCAGGGCAAGGCCTACAATCAAGGTTTTACTGATAATGGATCACAACACTTCACAACATGCATCACACTATGAGGCCTTTACAAGTGCGTCCGCATTTCTTTTGGATTGACGAATGCTGCCGTCGCCTTTCAAGGAAGCATGGGGAAAAAATACTTGACTCAGTATATGACAATTGCTACATCCTGTAACTTGATGTGCAGTGTCACGCGAAGTTCTGTGAAGAGCACACTGAGAGTCCGCAGAACCGTCTGTGAGTATGGAGTCAAGCTGATGACCATTAAATGTGAACTTTTCAAGAGGTATGTGTACCATGATGAAGGAGTCAGAATTGACCCTAAAGATTTAGATGCCATTCAATCATAGAAAAACAAGACACCAAGCACCATCGGAGAGTTTTATAGACTACATCGCAAGAGTTGCCAAGCCAATCTATAGACTCTTGCCAGCAAAAGTACACTTGCATGCCACTGTGACCAAAAAAACAAGTAAGACACAAAAGAAAGGTGCTCAACTACCCTGCAGAACCCTGGAGATGTGGAGAGAGGAATACCAGAATGTGCTGGAGAGACTTATAAACACCTTAACCCATCCTCCTGACTATCCCAACTTTGACTTGCCTTTTATTCCTCATATGGACACATTTGAGCAAGGCCTTGTGGCTGTCCTTTATTAATGCTAGTATAGAAAGCTGAGAGTGGTTGCTTACAGTTCAAGAACCTTCACACCTGCTAAAAGGAATTATCATCTGCATTCTAGAAAGCTCAAATTCCTAGCCCTAAAGTGGGCAGTGTGTGAAAGGTTTAGAGACTCTCTCTACTATGCCCCCCACTTCTCAGTACTTACTGACAATAATCCCTTGATGTATGTCATGTGCACAGCCAAACTCAGTGCAGTAGACCACTAATGGCTTGGACAACTTTTCAATTTCAGTTTTGATATCAAGTAAAATCTAGTCAAAGTCAGTGTTGATGCAGATGTGCTCTCTTGTTTTCCCCGGATATTGACAAGTACATCAGTGAATCCTTGAAACCTGGGAAGGCAGTCGAGCGGCACAGAGAAAAGATCTGGCTTTTCAGTGTTCCTTGCCAGGCATTAGTCACAGTGGAGGAAGTATAACAAGAGGATCTGGCCATCAGAGAGGTGCGAAAATTGGAGGAGACGATCAGGCTACTTACACCTGAAGCACGACAAGGAGTGAATAGTGAACAGCATTTTCTGGACCACCTCATTCAAAGTACACACATACCTATGTAAGTAAAGCAAAGTTTTTACAATGTTTTTGTATGATTTACTAAGTAAGACAAGTGAAACATCTCGGTTATGTAAACTGTGCAATTCGTAGTAAGCTAGATTGTCACTGAAGATGGTGTATGAGATTGAAACAATACAGAGGCATGGATTCGATTTATATAAATTCTATTTTTATATCCAGTGGATATAAAATACTGTACTGTATCTACTGCAGTTTGGCATTTGAATCTGAATCAGTAATGAAGAGAAAGCCCGCTGTGAATGCAACTACTTTCTCCTGTCTCATTATTTCTCCTGTTTATACAGGTATATTTTTGCATACATCTCCTAAGATGTGCAACACATTTCCCAAAAAGAGTTTATGCCCAAGACTCATCCTTTCTTCAGTGGATAATCTCATCTGTATACTGGAGACTTGTACCTAAGAACTGCTGCTGAAATCATGAAGACCATGGTGCTCATATTGAATGTCTTTTCAACACATTTAATACTGCTTGAATTTATAGTATACAAGAGTGGAAGAGTAATGATTTAAAATCCAGTGTCCCTTTTGTTTCTTCCTAGGGTTTCTCAAGGTTTCTTCCTCAGGACAGTTTTCCTTGCCACTGTCACATCTGACTTGCTTAACAACATGTCGGTTGTTAAAAGTGCTATACAAATAAAATTGAACTGAATTAAAATTATTACACTAAACCCACAAGTGTAGCTACAAATATAAATTATATATTAAATTGCAGCTCCAAGCTGAATAAACAGTTGGGCTCTACTGCAGAACACAGGAGTATCAACCCTCTGACTTTAGCTTTCTCTGGGCAAAATGAGATGCAAGAAAATAAAATGTACCTAAATTAAAACACTGAAATGAAACATTTTTAGATTGGTTGGACATGCCCTGTAGGTTAGCATGCTAACTGCAAGCACAAGGAAAGGGTAGATATTACAAAGCTCTGTATTGGAATTTTGGGGGGTTTCTGCCAAACCCAATTTCTCTGACACAAACATGCAGTGTGTTCGTGGGCAGGAGTGTCCACTTCAGATTCAATGACAGTATACATTGGATATACTGTGTGAAATCAGATTGCTCATGTTCAGAAACAAGCCTGCTGAATCATCAGTGCCAATAAGTGGAATAAGAATTTTAAATGCAGATTTATACACTATTTCTCTCTCTTTTTTTTTTACTGCATATACTTTTAAGATTTAACTTATACTTATTTTTATGCTTTTATTTTTATCTCTTTTTGATTATTTTGAATTCTTAAATGGGTTGTAAATGCTCACATAATTCAGTTTTGCTAAACTGCAATGTGAATATGGAATAAAGTCAAAGTCAGGAACTAGAAACCACACAACTACTATGCCGTGTTTTGTTGCATTATTTACAAATAAAAAACACAAGTTCCACAGAAGTTAAAGTAAATCCACAAATAAATAGTAAGTGATTCACAAATGTCTCATGAGCTTTCACATCCAATGATCAACATGAAAGTTAAAGCTGCCCACTTTGTTTGGTCCCACAAGATCCCAGTTCCCAGTTGCAAAACTAGCACACCTCTATCAGGATTCAAACTTACAATCTCCCAAAGACAGGGCAAATGATTTTCTTTCACACCACTCTGGAGCCCCTGTTTTTTTTTTTTTTAAGGTTAATTTAATGCTAGAACAATTGAAAATATGCAGAATGGACAATTATGTTGTCACCCTAAACTTAACCTCCACTAACTTTTCATATGAATTGACTCATAGTTACGAATTCTCAAGTGTGGGACAATGATGAACATTTTCTAATTTCAATTAAAATCATTTCCCTTTTTTTACTTTTAAATATTTATGCATATTTACTTGTAGGCACTAAATTTCATTCAAGTACAATGTACTTAAGTACTTATGAATTATTTTCTGTGCTTTTTCTATGGTTATTCTAGCGTAAGTACTGTAGTATATAATATGTGCATCACCTGACATGCAACAGCTACAGTGATTAACATTTTCGTTAACTGTGATGCATCACAGGAAGTTAACCCCTGCATGCTATTCATTCTGGGAGCTATCAGGAAAAATGTTTGGCATGAAGCACATTAAGGAAGAGTTTCCACCAGCAAAAGCTCATATGAACAAAATTACAATGATTGCAATTAATTAGAAATGTCATACAATGTGACTTGGTAAAAAAAATGTGCTTGCACTTTTGATTAAAAGTAATCTCACTTATGATTGCTTATTAAAGATAAATGCTTCCTAGGGACATATATTCATAATCTGCATTATTTTTCTGTAATGATAAATGAAAATTTTCACTGTGACCACTGTGAAAACCTGCATTCCTTAGATAGTAGACTGTAGCTGAAGGTAGAGGTTAAAGGTTAAAGGTACAGGGATGTGGGGGGAAAAAAAATCTAGCACAGCCTTACATTTTATGATGAAAAACAGATTCTGGAACTTTTATGGCACTGTACCACCTCAACAACAGAATAATACAACCTGCCAATAACAACTAGACAACATAAAAAGAAAAAGAAAAGGGGGACAGATGCACTGCTTTGAAACATCCAGACATGGAAACTACACACGGCCACTTTGTTTCATCCCATTTACATACCTTACACCATGCCTTTTTAAAACCCTGAATAGTTTATTCAAATAAAGCGGGCCTTTTTAATGCTCATCTTTGACGGGCATTCAGTAAAATGGTGGAGGGGGAAGATGGGCTGCTGCCAAATATTTCTGAAATGCCTTGTGCGGAGGCAATCTGAAGATTAAAAACCATTACTTGAATTACAATGACACATCACAAAATAAAATTAATGCAGTATTTTCATTAAAAGGATTGGGTCCTGGAGTGTTTCACTTTCCATTAGGTGAAGGAGAGGATGGGGGAAACACCAGTGTACAATGATTCGTAGTGATGAAGACCTTTTAGGCAAATACGTAACATTACACCATTGCTGTGTGTCCTCAGCAAAGTTTCAAAATTAAGAAATGGCTTATTATTTTATTTAGAATACCAAAGATTTGTATTGTCTATAAAGTTAATCTTTCCCTTCTGTATGTATTATGCATCGTATATGCTATTGAAACTTTAGCGGTTCTAAAAAACATTTCAGGGGTAATTTTCCAAAATATTTAGATATGGTGTTTTTCTGAAAATGAATGTCTTGTTTGGTCATTCAATATATTTTCCACACGGTATTGTGGTTGTGTGCTTAAGTAGGATGGAAATGATTCACATATACAAACAAACACCTAATAAAATAAATAAAAATCAATCAATGAATTAATCAACCATTCAGTCAATCACTCATTCCTGCTATATTCTATAACCGGCTCTTGGACCCATGGGCTCTTTTGCATGATAGCAAAGAGGATACAAGACCTTATTCTAAAATACTCTGCTTTCCATTGCTGCTGAAGGGATTAAGTCTTAAATACTTCTTACATTAATGAGCAGCTGGCAACAAGATGTTTGGAGCCTGTGGAAAAGAAAATCTCTATTAGTCTTAATGTCATGAGATGTTTTGCTTTTCACCATTACGAGATCTAACCAGAGAAGATAATCTCATTATTAGCAAAAGCTTTTTAATTATTGCAGTTGATGTTGTATCCTCTCAATCAAACCATTAGCTTTACAAGCAAATTGAATCTCTTGGAAATGTCAAACTACAGTGTCCCTGCAATTTTAAAGCAATTTCTGAAACAATCATTACATTTTTCTTCTTCGTCTTCTTCTTCATTCATTCATCCTCAGTAACCACTTTATCCTGGTCAGGGACATCCTGGATCCTATACCGAGTCTATCCGAGGAACACTGGGATGAGGCATGAGGCTTGAATATAACCAGAATGGGACACCATTCAGTTTATAACACCATTCACACAGGGGAAATTTATAGTCACCAATCCACCTACTGGCATATTTTGAAAGATGAAATGGGGAGAACATGTAAATCTCCACACACAGTTCAGGTCTACCCAATCTACCTGAGGACCCTGAAGCTGTGAGACACAGCTGTGAGACCTGCACCACTGAACCACCTATTATTATTATTATTATTATTATTATTATTATTTCAAATATTTACCTGTTTGATACTAATTTCAGATATAGAAAACAGACAGAACTACTTAGTCACACAAAGTGTTTCTGATCTTTTAAAAAACAAAATCTATTTATAATTTAAATTTTTATTTTTAAAGATTTATTATTTAATGTTTATAGCCTTTACGGCAAAACCTCCATTTAGAAATTCAATCTAGAGGCTACCTCCACCTTGTGGATAGCTGTGCAACAACATCTATATTAATAAATCACAATTACTGATTGTTGACAGGCAACTGTTTTGTTAGTGAGAACACACACTAGTTCAAAGGAACACAAGAACACAAATTTACTTTAGAACATGTCGTTCCTAATTTCCTAATTAGTGTCTCATCCATTAAAGGCCTGTCTGCCTGCATGAAGCCCTAATTAGTTATGTGTACTAAATTCATATGAGGTTAATAAAGTAGTATGATTATGTGGATCTAAAACAAACCATGCTTTCTTGAAAATTTTAAAATAAGAATATAATTAGCTCTTTCTGCTAGTTTTCCACGTTTCAAGAGTTGAGTCTCTATGGACATGTGTCTTACTTGCCATGATTCTTAAGGCTGGGCTTGATTAGTTATATGGACTAAATTTACTTTTTTCCTTCTTTCTTTCTTTCTTTCTTTCTTTCTTTCTTTCTTTCTTTCTTTCTTTTTCTTTTCACTTTTTAGGCAGATGTTAAAATCTGTTTTATCATGTCTCATAGACCTGAGCAAAAGACAATAACATGTACCTAGAAAATAAGATCCAACATGATTGTTATCATTATAATACTGGCAATGGAAGCTGTGATATGTGCCCTGAATTTCTATTCAATCTAAGCAGTACAATATGGTTAATCACACTAGTGTGTATTTATATGACTTACTGTATACTGCATCAATTATTAAAGCGAGCAATTGCATCTTGTATCTGTAAAAGTAAAGTTCCAGTGACAAGTCAGCTATAGAAATGATCTACTCCATAACGTAATTCAGCAGATAATTTTTGTAGCTGAACTGTCACTGGAACTTTACTTTTACAGATACAAGATGGTTGAATTAAGTACTTTGAATAGTTAAAGGGTCTGTTTGAGGAAGCCTAGTGCAAATATCGCCAATTATCCTCTGACAGTATTTACAAATACTAGATATCATGACAGCAATTCAAAAATGATTCAACATGAGAAGAAAAACTAAACCGAAAACTAATTCTTTGGGCTTACTGCATTATAGCACCATCTGCTCCAAACTACAGTTTTTCTAAGAGGCACAAGTCTAATCATGAAGTCCCCTGTTAACTCTCGGTTAAGGATTTTGATTCTTTTAAATTAAAAGCAATTGTCTAAACTAAATCTTGCTAAAACTCATTTTAATAATGACAATTGCATCTGGAGCAAATGCCTTTCTTTGGTACCAAACTGAAGCACCCTTTTTCTTTCTCCATATGCACACAGATTTGTTGTACTGCTGTTTTTTTTTTTGTTTTTTGTGTTTTTTTTTTTTGGGGGGGGGGGGGGGGTGAGATAATTTTAAATTATTAAAAATATAAAACAATTTAAAACCCAAAAATGTCATTTAAAAAAATAGTGCACACAAAAAAAAAAATTTTAC
>CM075017.1:13430972-13449334 GCA_037576675.1 Pangasius sanitwongsei | reverse complement strand
ATTGTGGTGGTGTATAGAGCCAAAAATGTTAGAATTGTGTCGATGTCCCAATATTTATGGACCTGACTGTATAAACATGCACTTTGGGTTATGGCTTCTTTTACCAGAAAGTGCTGCAAAGATGCACTTTGGGTTTTGATGTTTTTTCACCAGAAAGTGTTGTAAAGATTTTGAAAGTACCGCCATTTAAAAACAAACAAACAAAAAAAAAATTGGAAATGATTGTATAGAACAACTGATTCTTTTGTTATAATGCTCTGAATTTTAGGTTTTTTTTTTTTTTTTGTTAAATAACCGTTTGGTAAATAATCAGTGGATACCTTCAGGGTACCGACAACACCTCTGAAATTGCTTGTTATATTTGTAACACAATAGTCAGATAGTACTGTTAGAACCTGAACATTTGCTATGTGCTGTAGATTACATTATTGTGTTTTACAGATTTTGCTCTGTTGCTCAAATAATGGCCACTATGACATTGTGTACCCAAGGATCTACCCAGTGAATGCAGCAATATGCCAATGTGAGTTTTACATAAGCTTGCAAATTAAACAGTCTACAACTGATGCTAGTCTGTTTGACAGAATTATAAAATTGTTTTTAAATTGTAGATGCATTACAGATTTACCTACAATGGCAAAATAAGTGTTCTTAATAAATAAGTATTACAAAAATTCCCTTAGAGATCAATAAAGTAATTTGTCTGTCTGCACAGTGTACACCCCTAGGCATGGGTACTTTTTCATGAATAGAAATGGTTTGGGATAAGGGAAAAAACTATTCCTTTTTATGTTTGAAGCCCTGCTATACGAGTTGTTGTACACGCATGTGCTGGGCATCGAAGAGGAGGATCTCCGTATGGCACTGGATGGGTTCAGAGGGGGAGGAGGGAGGCGCTACAGGAACAGCCTCTCTGGGTGCAGTGAGGATGCTGGTTATGATCCCCTTGAGGACAGTACTCCCAGGTCTCTGTTTTGTTTTGGTTCACACCTAAATGAATTGTAAAAGAGAGGGTGGCATGTATAATACCCAAGTGAATGTGAAAAAACCATAACAGTAATGGAAATGTAGGAAAAAAAACATGCAGCCAGTTTTGTAAATATCTCCCCTGTATACTATAGATTTGTACCTAATAACTGGTGCTGTAATCATAACGACTGCGGTGTGCTTATCCCAAGTCTCTTGTTCACAGTATGCTCATCATTCTTTCAAGACACTTAGTACTGTTTGACTCAACTCTTTGTGAAGTCAACCAGTACTCTTTTGCAACTGATTTATAATCCTAATATCTAGTATCAACCAGAAGAGGGTGGGGGTTCCCTTTTGGAGTCTGGTTCCTTTCAAGGATTCCTCTCATTTTGTCAACCACGACCCCCCCCCCCAATAGGCACCTCTGGCTTGTTCATCTAAGATTTAATTCCTGATTTTTGTCATATTAATACTATCATATCAATGTCTCTTGATAAAAATGCTATATATGCTACCACCTTACCTCAATTAAAATTAGCTGAAACAAAAAAAAAAAATTAAATATTGAATTTAATTGTTTTTTGTTTCAACTAATTTTAATTGAGGTAAGGTGGTTTGAATCAATACATTAGTATAGATACATACTACTGTATGCAGTATATTTTATTATTCAGTTGTTTTGTATATTAGCTTTAGCCTTTTCATGTCTAATTGTTATGCTTTTTTTTTTTTTTATATAAGCATGCATTACTTTTATAGAGAGGAATGGGAACTAAGTGGTCACAACCCTGAGGAAAAGGCTAAAGCTGGAACTGAAGACCAAAAGGTAGTGGAATTCAAAGTGTCCTACCCTCAAATAAAACCATGTACATTGGAGTGATTTAAGAGTTGACATTTTGGGACATTTGCTTTAGGCTACAGATGGCCCAGCAAAGCTTGCTCTTCCCTACAAGGTACTGAAGGCCTTAGAGCCGGAGTTGTACCGCAATGTGGAGTTTGATGTGTGGCACGACAGCCGCAAAGGTGAGTCTGTGATTGTGTTTAATGCACATTAAATATGATTGAGTACCCCAAAACAACTGTACTATGCACTATTATTACACTATGTACAGGGTAGTATGAATCTCATATTTATTACCCAGCCCACTGACAAGTGAAACTGTGGCCCAGCTGGTTACTGATTTGTCATTCATCCATACAAGATAATTTATTCAACTTGCAAAGTAGTTCCTACCATTGACCAGAATGTGTCCTCCTTTAATGTCTGTAGTTTAGTAGGTGGCAGGATTCAGCAACAAGTAGTGCATGCTGTTAGTTCATTGTGCCACCACGAAGTATAAATGAACTAATAATGTTCAATGAACTAGTAATGTCATGGTCTCTTTTTCTCTCTCTCTCATATATAATGTGTGTGTGTGTGTGTGTGTGTGTGTGTGTGTGTATGTATATATATATATATATATATATATTATGTATGTATGTTGCCTTCACTATTAAATGTATGATGGTAATTTGGTGTTGCAGAACTCCAGAAGACTGATTATATGGTGTTTGCTGGTAGACAGTATTTCTTAGGGGACAAGTGTCAGGTATGACTGAATTTTAGTTTTGCCAATTATAGGTCTTTAACATACAGTATATGGCCAAATGTTTGTGGACACCTGACTATCACACCCATACATGGGCCTTCTCCAAACTTGCCACAAACCTGGAAGCACACAGTCATAGAGGATCTATTTGTATGCTGTAGCATTAGTTTCCTTTCACTGCGAATAAGAGGACCAAACCTGTTCCAGCATGACAATGCCCTGTGCACAAAGTGAGGTCTATAAAGACATGGTTTGCTAAGGTAGGAGTGGAAAAACTTCAGTGACCTGCACAGAACCCTGACCTCAACCCCACTGAACACATTTGGAATGCCGACTATGCCCCAGGCCTTCTTGCCCAACATCAGTGCTTGAACTCAGAAATGCTCTTGTGGTTCAATGGGCAAATCCCCACAGCCAGCTAATAATACAGCAGTGTGTGGTCTCAACCTGGAATGGGATGTTTGAAAAGTGCATATGGTTGTGATCGTCAGGTGTCCACGAACCTTTGACCATATAATCTACTTTAATGTGTGTGTTTGGTTGCTCAGGTACGTTTGGATCCAAAAGGGAAGTATTACAATGCTTTCATCCAGGAGGTAGGGACTCACCCCAGTGCTGTGACTGTGTTTATTGAAGAGCTGGGTGAAAAGTGAGTTCTACATAAACACATGGGTTTTTTATGGGTCTATGAGAACAGTCCTTAGTATTAAACAAAACCTTCTGTTAAAGTTTACCTCAGTCTCATTATCTGTGTCTTAGACACTTGGTGTCCTTGACTAATCTGAAGCCAGTGAATCCTGTTCCAGCATGGAACATTACACCAAGCAGAAAGAGCAATTCCTACAGCCATGCTGAACAGTACCCAGGAGAATTAGGTGACTTCTTTTCTATGCATCAGCTTCAGCGCAATGTTATATAAAGTGGATTTTCGTAGTAGGTAATTTGTCTTCAGTAGTAAGATGATAATGTATAGTAAATGTCAATACTTTTACAATTAGCAGGTGTAGTACTGTATAATACTTTAGAATGAGATTGGAGATTGGGAGAATCAGTTTTTTTTTTTTTTTCCTGTTATAAATTCTGATGGGTCTACTAATGTGTGTTATAAATGTCTGTCTGGCCCAGACCCAGAACTGTGTGTGAGACGCAGATTTCTCAAGAAGTCTCGGGGTAAAGAGATGTTGATGACCATGTCGTACGGCCGCCCTCAGGCCGGCCTTCCCCCACGTCTACAGCCTTGTCCAGGGAACCTGGCACCTGTGCGCAGTCCTGGAGTACACAGCCCTGCTCCACCCCAAACAAGTGTGGCCTATGAGCACTATCGGCCACACTCTCCAAGACCACCACGTGGATATGGTCCATCCAGGTTAGAAACCTGCTTTTTAATGCTTCTGTAGTTGTTGAAGGGCAAGAGAAGGGTGTAATGTGTTTATGAAAATGAACTGGTCAGGAGGGGTATTTTTGCTTGTCTTTTTATTTACCCTCTGCAAGTAGTTTAGATTTTAAAAAAAAGTCTCACTTTATTAGTTTAGGTGTTTTAACTTTAAGAAAACACAGAAAGTAAGTGCATTGTTCATCTAAAAGTTAATAACAGTTCAGGTATGTAGCCAGCCTTGCTGACAGCTGAATCTGTGTCATTCCTGATTTCTGTATGCTAGTGCCTTGTTTTGTTTCCTGCCCTCTCTGTGCTTTTTCTGTTCTGCTCAGAAGTTCAGCACGTTTCCTGAATAGACACCATTTTATTGGACCTGAGGTGGCCTACTATGCCAGCCCTAGTAAACGCTGTTACCAGAGTTTTGACAATTATTCATTTAAGTCACGGTAAGGGAAATATTTTTGATAATTTGTAGCAGTGTACTCCAATGTTGGCTGTTATCACTCAAATACACAAACAGCAGTATCCCCCCCCAAATAAAAATGGCAGGTAAGCCTCTAGAATGATTGACAGTTGTGTAGATGTCCATAACTCCTCTTCTGTCTCTCTGCTTCTTCTATTTCCCACTTTCTAAATTCTGCCCAGTCTATCCCTTGGGATTCCTTCCCTTTTCTATTGCCCTTTGCTTTCTCCATATGCTCCCTGCTTCTAATACCTTCACATTCAGTGTTCCTGTCTTAGGGAAAATTATTGCAAAATTCTACATTATGTTCTGCCACAGTTTCATCTGTTTCTCAACTATGTGTCCCCATGATATGCACATCTCATTCACTGGATCAGACTTCAAGGAAAACTTGCCCTGTGAATTCAATACTCACAAACCAGGATCAACACACACACTTCAGTTCACTTCTCTATTATTTTTCAATTCAATGTGCCCTTGGTCCCAGTGGGTCACTGGTCTGGGATCTTGGAATCCTGCCAACAATGCAAAGTATTATGGTGGAAATTCACTTTAAGACAGAGACTCCTTTCTTCATTTAAATGATTTTTTTATTGCAATACTCATGGCCACAGAGACTGACTTTATTAACACCAATATCTCAGATCATCTCCACCAGCATGTAGAATAAACAAAGATTATATAACTTCATATAGGGTGTGATCACAATATGTGATTTGATATTTTGGTCCGAAATAACCATATTTTATTAGTTAAAAAGGCAAATTACACAATAGTAACACTTGTTTTTCTACACCACCCTTGGCAAGCCATGTCTTTATGGACTTCACATTGTACACAGGGGTGCTGTCATGCTAGAACAGGTTTAGGCTAGACCCCTTAGTTCCAGCAAAGGGAAAATGTAATCCTGCATAATTGTGTGCTTCCAACTTTGTTTCAACTGTTTGGGGATGGTCCACATAAGGGCGTGATGGTCAGGTCTCCACAAACATTTGGCTACATAGTGTATCAAAACAAAAGATTAAAGTCTTTCAGCTAAATGTAAAATCTAACACATTACAGATAGTATTAATGATGATTTAAAAACTGCTTGCTCTCTTGCACAGATCAGCCCAGCCATTTGCAAACAGTATGACCAAGCCCATTGAGGTAGAAACAGGAGTGTGCATATACACTGATCAGCCATAACATTGATCTTGATACTTTGACAAGGGCCAAATTGTGATGGCTAGACGACTGGGTCAGAGCATCAGAACGGCAGGTCTTGTGGGATTTTCCTGGTATGCAGTGGTTAGTACCTACTAAAAGTGCTCAGAAAAAAAGGACAACCGGTGAACCAGCAACAGGGTCATGGCCGCCCAAGGCTCATTGATGTGCGTGGGGAGCAAAGGCTAGCCCATCTGGTCCAATCCCACAGAAGAGCTACTGTAGCACAAATTTCTGAAAAAGATAATGCAGGCTTTGATAGAAAGGTGTCAGAACACACAGTGCATCGCAGCTTGCTGTGTATAGAGCAGTGTAGCTGCAGACCGGTCAGAGTGCCCATGCTGACCCCTGCCCACCACTGAAAGTGCCTACAATGGGCAAGTGAGCTGGCCTGGATCATAGAGCAATGGAAGAAGGTGGCCTGGTCTGGTCTGATGAATCACATTTTCTTTTACATCATGTAGATGGCTGGGTGAGAACCTTGGGTCCTGTCATTGATGTGGATGTTACGTTGGCACGTACCACCTATCTAAACATTGTTGCAGACCAAATACACCCCTTCATGGCAATGGCATTCCCCAATGGTAGTGGCCTCTTTCAGCAGGATAATGGGCCCTGTCTCACACACATTATTCATGAATGGTTTGAGAAACCTGACAAAGAGTTCAGGGTGCTGTCTTGGCCTCAAAATGCTGCAGATCTCAAGCTGATTGAGCATCTGTGGGGTGTGCTGGACAAAAAAGTCTGATCCATGGAGGCCCCACCTCACAATTTACAGGACTTTAACGATCTGCTGCTAACATCTTGGTGCCAGATACCAGAGCACACCTTCAGAGGTCTTGTGGAGTCCATGCCTCGACGGGTTAGAGCTGTTTTGGCGGCACAATGGGGACATGCACGATATTGGGCAGGTGGTTTTAATATTATGGCTGTTCGGTGTTTAAACAGGACAGTGACGCTTCAGGACCATGGTTGGGAATCTGTGACCTAGATAATTATGCCCCAAGGATCCTATATCTAAAGTTATTTTAAATACATAACCATCAGTATTGTAAAATCTTTCTTACTGTTGTCAGGTATTCTGTGTGTGTTTGTGTGTTTCATATTCAGCAGAAGCAGGCGTCAGATGCAGTCAGTAAATAAGGAGTGTCAGTTTAGCTTTGTGCCTGAGTCAGGAGAGGAAGCCCAGGACTTGGAGGGGAGCATCACATTCTATGAGCTGGAGGAGGCAGATGAGAATGCTTTCTCTCCCGTTGCTGTTGGTGTCACTCTAATCTGAATAACTACTGACTTCAGAAGAACTTGCATGACTTACATTCTGAATTTCTTTAAATATCTGCTGGTTGCAGGGACAAGCTGTTGCCAGTACCATGATTCCTGGTGCTGCTACTTACTGGGTGCCAAGAGGCCCAAGCCCTATTCCGCCAGCCAAACAGCCTATAACGTCATCTGAGGAGGATCCTGAAGAGAGAAGCACCACTGGAGGCCATGGTGGCCTGTTTTTATGCCTCACACATTTTGTATATCTGTAATTACACTTTAAACATGGAAACATTTACACATTGTCCTCTTTCACAGGAGAATATTCAGAGGAGTATATCTTTTCTGCTACTGGTTAGTGTGTTTTTAAAAAAAAAAAAAAAAAAATTGCTCTGTGTGACATGCCTCACTGCTGTCTGCTACCTTTGATATGCCATGTTTATTTGAATTGTGTTAAAAAAAAATATTGTTTGACTTGCAGATGCAGGATTTCAGCGTCCAACCGTTTACACCGCTGAGTCTAGTGCTAACCTGGTACTGCATGATCCTTAGCTTGATTACAAAACCCTCCATGTCTTTAATTTGTCTGAAATAACATGTTACAAATTTAAGTGTAAGTTTTATAAAAATTTAAGACCATGTATATTAAAATTTATTCTACACACATTCCTAAATGCTCCAGCTGTTTATAAACCTACTTGGTAGTTTTTATATTTGGTATGTTGTCATTGTAAATATGGTTTTGAGTTATTTGTTGTATATTTAAACACTGTTTAAAATAACTGTGATGTACTTGCTTTAAATTGGTGACTGAGTATATTTCAGATGTAGATAAAACATGAGAACAAACTGCATGCCTTGTATAAAACTGGAGTTTAATAAAATTTAAGTATTATTGCTTCTTGTATTTTTACAGACCATTCAAGAGGGTGGCTCACGTGCTGGATCACCACAAGAGGGCGTTGCTACCTATAGTTACTCACAACAGGTTTTTTGGCCACATGTACTACATCTTAATG
The DNA here is from genome assembly GCA_037576675.1 of Pangasius sanitwongsei. Classification (NCBI taxonomy): domain Eukaryota; kingdom Metazoa; phylum Chordata; class Actinopteri; order Siluriformes; family Pangasiidae; genus Pangasius; species Pangasius sanitwongsei. The sequence goes on along the minus strand of CM075017.1, from coordinate 13,441,453 downwards.
CAACTGACTGTACTTGACCATTCAAAAGCTGTTCATTTTTGGTGTATTTGTCTGCCATTTGCTTACCTTTTGCTTTTTCACTCTCTTGGTGTTGGTATGATTGTGATGTCCATTTGTCAATTGGTGATTTAGGTAGTGGTGAAATCAGCAGTCATTTCTTCCTCTCAGCCAGTCAACTCTGCCCCGGCTGCTATTTTTACCTCCAACTCCTCTCCTTCTTCCTCAAGCGTGAGTTCTCAGAGCTCTCCAAATCACTTGCAGGCTTCAAACATCACCCCAGGACAGCCACCACCCCTACACACACTGGCCAGGCCAGGTTTGTCCACCACATAATTTATTATTGCACATGTGTGCCATTATAAATGTTAATTTACAAAGTAGTACTTCATTAATATTTAATTAATATTTATATATAATATATTACTAGCTGCAGGGTTTCCAAACAAAAATGAACTCGTATCTGGGTTGTAGAAAAAGTGGAAACAAGGGGTTTTGTACATTCCTCTGTTTGTAATTGGGTTACTTTATTGTGCTATTTCTGCATAAACTAATGAATAAACTGTTAAGAAATTATTTAATAGGTGGACATTTAATTAGTAACACTTGATTGCACTTTGCTGTTAGTGTGTTTTGGTTATTACAAAGTTGGTTTTTAAATTTGCACAGTCAACCACCCAGCATGCTTCAATTTTGATCACTTGACTACTTGATCAGTTCGGAAATCTCCCTCCCTTGTACTAGGACCACTCAGACAATTAAACCTGTTTTTGAAGGCATGGCTTTGGAGGGAACACTAATTGAGGGGGCTGTATATTGGATTTTTGTGTTCCAAAATGGCTATCTTCAGCTAACTTTCTGACTGTACTTTTGAGTCTCTGCTCCTACTTAAAACAACTTGGTTCAGACAAGGTTTGTTTTGCATTTAATTCTGTGTACTGCTCTTCCATTTGAACTCCTCTGACTCTAAAGCATGTTTTATTGAACTGTTCTGCTTTTCATGTTGTCAGACAAAGGTATAATGCAGCAAGGTCTTTTAAGCAGGTATTTGATAGGGTAACACCAGAAAGAGTTTTAGAATTTTTAGCCCAAATATGAAACAATCCATATAGATGCTTCTCTTGCTCTGTGTGACACATTTTACACTTTTAAGTTGTTTTACTTTTTAAAATATCTCCTATTCAGTTGTGTTAATCTATTTGTTTGCCTATTTAGTTTTGTGGGCCTGTTTTTAGGTTTATCTACCCATATGTTCATTTTTTTTTTTATTTATTCATTTATCATTTATAATCTTTCTCCTGGCATGAATATAGTACTTGATGCAGACATGTTAAAAATTAAACAACTTACCTGCTCTTCCATTTCCAGTAATATCCATGCTGTTTCCTCCAGCATGTCCGTGGTTTGTGAATGAAATGGGAGAACCCGTCACCGTGGCCCCGCCTCCACCTTACTCTTATGACCCCAATGGCAATGACCTACCTAGAGGTCAGAGCAGTCCAGCTACAAACCATTCATTGTTTCCCAATATCTGTGTATTAATGTGAAATGGAGCATTGTTTTTTTTTTTTGTTTTGTTTTTGTTTTGTTTTTTTTCCCCCCACAGATTGCAAGGTTCTCCAGTACTTTTTCAACTTGGGTGTGCAGGTAGGTAGTAGTAATATGTGAAAGAGGCAGCAGTGTTTTTATGAGTGCCATATTTTTGCTGCTTTATAATATATTTCATTGAAATGAGTTCTGTGGAACATTTTCAGACTTGACTATCCATAATACACCAATAGACTGTTAGTGAAACAATGCACTACAATAGCCAGTGCTCCTATGAGTGCTGATATGCCATTGAAAATTTGTGTGCCATCGCAGGCTTATCAGCAGACCTACTGGCACTCCATGGTGCATGTTCAGCAGGTGTACCCACAGTCTTGTGGGGAGCCCCAGTTTCAGCCTTACCCTGGTCCAGGTGCCTCTGCAAGCCCTGACCACACCGTGCCTCAGCCATACTCGGAATCTGCCCGTTCGTGCCCACCCACTCAGGGTGAGACATCCAGCAATGGTCAGCACCTCACTGCCAGCACCATCTCCACAAACCTCTATATACTCAGCTGGCACAAGTGTAGAACTCTTCATAGTCTGCCCTACTTTTACCCCATGCCACTTATCTCTTCATAGCGCTTGTCCCCCTCACTTGTGCCCCTTCGTCCCTCCTGCCCTCAAAAAAATAAATAAAATCTTTCCTGTGATGTGGGGCTGTGATGATATGGATTTGATGGTATACCATAAGGATGTTTGAAATAGGTTTATCCTTAGTGTTATGCTACACACACAAAAAAAAAAAGAAAAAAAGTGCAGTTCGTCTCCTAGGGCAAATTCCAATGTGCAATTAGCATAGCCTACATTTTATAAAGATTAAACCTAGGGGTTTAATGGTCTTTTTAATTAAAATCTTTTGAACACTGTTTAGTACTGCCAGCTTCCCAACAAATAAAGTAATTTCTTGTATGAAAACCTGTGATTTATTGGGCAATACCATTCTTCATACTGTTTCACTCCCGTTTTCAGGTGCCACCGTGACTGTGGAGCCCCCCCCTGTGGTAACACCAGGCACTGCATTTTTCCCACTGGTGCAGGAGCAGTGCCAGCCATCCCTGCACCCATCCTATGAGCCATACATGCCTGTGCTTTCCACCACCTACCACTACCTTACACCCTGGACTTCTGGGCCAATCCCCAATCCACGCTTCCACCACACCCCATATTGTCCCTCCTCCCACACTCATGTCAACTACATCACCACCTCTACCCCCAGTGCACACTTTGTGGCCCCTGCACAGTTTGTGCCCCCTGGTATGTAACTCCTCACTAGTCCCGTTCTAAATTACTACTTCACCTAGACACCTTTTTTTTCTCTCTAATTAATAATTTTAAGCTATGTTCACTCATTTTTGCACTTGTTTGGGTTTTGTAATAATGTTGAATATTGGTTTGCTGTTTTTCTTATTAAAGAGTTAAGTTTTCCAGTATGTTGCATACCCATTTGCCCGTGTTACTTTTTGTGTATTTTTGCTGGTTTTATAATAACCCTGAAGCAATTTAAGGATCACTGAATAACTTAAGGATGACTGAAGGTCAAAGGAAAATATATAATCTTTTTTTTTTTTTTTTTTTTGAAAAACAACACAACACTACAGTGCTGTTTGTTCGGAATGAATAAAGCCTAGAATGTAAGTCAGCACCATGGACAGCAGCCTGAGGAAACGTGGAATCCAGGCTTTCAAAGCACAGTGGACAAGCTTTTAGAAATAAATGTATAGAATATGGTTGGCAAATTAACTGGGTAAAACAAATGGTGTAAACATTTACAACCTAAATTCTATTAACCACATCTGCATCAAAATTGACAGTTTTTCTTGTTTCCGAGAAAAGAACAGAAAACCTGTTTACTCAAAACTTGCTTACAATAGATTTCAAAGGATAGTTGGGGCAGTCGATACCTTTTTATGCACAAATTTCTTGAATTCGGCAGCCAAAGGAATTTTAAGTTTAAGTCGAAATCTCTAGTTTATTTCAGAAATTAAATTTTTTCAGATGGAAGAATTTGTGGTTTTGAATTGTGTGGGTCTGATTCTTCATGGATGGCACAAATCGTTTGTGAAGGTGTAACAAGGATTACTGCTAATGCAACAATAGAATGAAACATGGTAGTAATTACTGTACATGTAAGGTGTATTTTAAACATTGATTGCCCCAGGCACTGTGTTTACACCTCTATCATAAATGGGTTTTGAGTAAACAGTTGTGAATGAGATTAGGTGGTAAGGAATATACTTACTGTACACTTTAATACGAATACTTGTACACCTGCTCATTTATGCAGTTATCAGCCAATCATGTGACCGTGCAAAATATCATGCAGATACAGGTCAAGAGCTTCAGTTAATGTAAACATCAAACATCAGAATGGGGGGAAAAAATGTGATCTCTGTGACTTAAACCATGGCATGGTTGTTGGTTCCAGATGGGCTGATTTGAGTATTTCAGAAACTGCTGATCTCGTGGGATTTTCTCACACACAACAGTCTCTAGACGTGGTCTTTTTCCAGTTATTAACTATCCAGTTTTGGGGAGTCTGTGCTAATGATAGCCTCAGATTCCTGCTTTCCTGCTCACCATGATCGAGTGCTTATTTGAGTTACTATAGTCCTCCTGTCAGCTCAAACCAGTATGGTCATTCTACTCTGATCTCTCTCATCAACAAGGTGTTTCAGCCTGCAGACCCTCCGCTCACAGGATGTTTCGGTTTTTGCACCATTCTGTGTAAACGCTAGAAACTGTTGTCCTATATGAAAATCCCAGGAGATCAGCAGTTTCTGAAGTACACAAACCAGCTCATCTGGCACCAACAATGCTATGGTTAAGGTCACAGGGGTCACATTTTTTTTCCCATTCTGGTGTTTGATGTGAATATTAACTGAAGCTCTTGACCTGTATCTGCATGATTTTTTTTGCATTTTGCTGCTGCCACATGATTGGCTGATTGGATAACTGCATAAATGAGCAGGAGTACAAGTGTTCCTGTTAAAGTGGACAGTGATTTGTATCTTTAATGGTTAATTTTTAATTTACAACTTGCATTAACTGCCAATTTGTATTACTGAGAATCAGTAAAAATGATTAAAATAGCCAACATTTCAGGACCCCAACATCAGTATGTGCTAAAGAACAAACAAAAAACAGCATTTTTGTGTTTTGAGTGATTATATTTCAATGTTCTGAAGCAGAATGTGGGAAACTGTGACAATTTCAAAATGTTCATAATTTGTATCAGCAGTTAGATTGATTTGATTTGATTTGTATCACCTAAGCATTTTCCTAATGTTGTCCATGCAAATTATAATTGGTATAGAACTATTTTACCTTGTTAAATTTACAGTTTTGTTAGCTTTGATTTTGTGACCTATTTCTATACAATCTTTCATTCTCATATTGGGAAATTACAGAAATTCAAGGCAGGTTTTCTGTAAATCATGGTTAACAAATCCCTTGCCATGAGACAAACTAAGCACAACAAAACCTGTTTTATCTATGCAAAATGTAGAAAAATAATTTCATACAAAACTGAAAGCTTCAAAAAAAGAAGTTAAGTCAACTTATTGACTTAACTTATTGGCATAAATTAGGTCAAATTATTACTGAACGACAACAGGGTAGAGGCTATTGCAAATTTGATTGCAACATCTATATAGAAATAAAAAAAAATTATATTTTGTTAATACATTTCACAATTCTAATTAATATACATGAATTTGTTTTTCTCACCAGGGTATTTGCACTCTCTTACACTTGTGTTTATTGTGGATTTACAAAAGCTCAGATCTTAAAATGTGATGCACTTTAGAGCCATTCACTGGAGACAAACTACTTTTATCCATAGCAGACATGCTCACTTCTCTTCTAAACAAGAAGAACATGCACAAGTCGTTATTGTCCAGATGCTTATTTCCAAATGTGGCATTTTGCATGAAATGTCAGTAGGGTTCAATGTGTCTACAATCTCTACAATCAGAAATTTGGCTTCTGCCCCTCAGGCTTTGTGTTTAATCTGCCCTTGTTTTCCTGCATAGTGACAAATGGGTAATCTTTGACTATAAGGTAAGATGAAAGTCTCTGAACTTGGAGTGTGCTATATTTCTGAAGAGACTAAGGGATAAATGGTATAAGGGCACTTTGGCACTGTTAGCATTGTTGCTAATGCCTAATTTGTTGCCAGATTATCAAGAGATCCAGATGTTTTGTCTCAGACTTGTAACTGATTTCTCTTCCTACTTTCCAAATGCTAAGCTTGTTGAATTTATAGTTTTTGTCAAGCTCATAAATGCACATTTCTTGAAACACCTTAGACGCCAGGGAAGCATTATTAAATAAATAGCATGAGTGATTTGTTGATAGCCATATGCAACTGTTAAAAGTATATGTGCAAGTGACATTTGGCATGTACTTGTAACAAAAAAGAAAGCATTGCATTAGCGGAGTCATTGATTCAAATGCACTCCCATATTGCTGAAACTGAATCATTAACATTCTCAATATAGTATTTAAAGACTACTTATTTGCTAATTATAGGTTGATGTAATAAAAGCAAATCGAATATATGTACACGTGCTGTCCATTGCCTGTATTGATATGAATATAGTCATGGCAGGCCTGTCTTGCTCATCGCAGCATACTCTTTGTACAGCCAGCGAGAGTTTAGAGCTGTGTGGTAATTGACTCCTCCTGTTCCCAGTAGGAGGAGTCAAGGCTCTCACAGGGCCCTGGCAAGCCCTGACACAGATCCTCACTGGAGGAGAGCAAGAGGGAACTGGAGGCAGTCAGGCTGGAAGCACAGTGTAGGCCAGGGGGCCTTAGTAGGAGGTTGTCTGTGTCATTTGCCTGCTGGGACACTGACTGTATTTGATTCTTGTCTCTTGCACCAGATTCACCTCCGAGCGTGTGCAGTTGCATGCTGCTTCTTGTCAGCCAGCTCTCTGGCTGTGCTCGGGGGTCCTGCCAGGATGTTGGTGGTTGCAAAACTCCATCAGAAATGCTGTAGGTTTGTTGCTGTTGGGGACTCTTCAAGCGTGATTCGGCAACGTGTCCATTCACACGACGAAACAGTGATCCCAGACGGCGTAATGAGTCTTTCTTTGAGCGTGAGAAGTGCCGCAAGCGGCCACTTGTCCTCACAAATGATGAAGGGGACCACCTGTTTTTCTTCAAGCCATTGCTTTTTGGTCCATCATCCACATCCTCCAGACCTGCCATAGAGCGGAAAAGAGCTGAAACGGTAAATTGGCCCTCACGCTTTCTCTTGTCTGCTTGGGCAAATGAGACAGAACTTGACTGTGCTTGTCCTCCAGGCCTTGCTCCTCTGTTCCTCTTCTCTGTATCGTCCTCGTCATCATCTTGCTCAGCTTCAGGTTGTGTGGCCTCACTGCCTGAGGAGTAGGTGCGGCGGGGCGGCTTGCGGTTGCCCAGCAGGTCCAGGACCTCATAGCGGAAACTTGAGATGTCCTGTTTGAGCTCCTTAATTGACCACAGGGGAGATAAAAATTAAATTAAAGGGAGAGCAAACCACATGAACCACAGCACTCAATTACAGGAAATATTTGTCTGTTTAATGTAATCAAATGGAATCCAGTTTACAGGCCTGCGAAAACAATTGTGGACCAAGGCTCTTTCACTCTATATATGAGTAAGCACATGTTCCCAAGCCTGAAGATTGCATTTACCAATGGATTTTATTTCTACACCCATTCCATCTAAAGCGCTACACAATAACATGAGAAATGAAGACGTGCATGACTGCCCAGTAAACTGGATTTTATTATCCTTCAAATGAAGGGTGCCCAAATGAAGGGTGCCCATAAGTGGGCCTCAACCAAACCTATAATTTCCTATAATTTCAAGATCTTACCTCAAGGAGTAGTAAATGTATAAAGAACAACCACAATCCCTCAGATGTAAATGTCTCCTTTAAGCTTAAAGTGCAGTACAATAATGTTTACCCAATGACTTTATATTGTGTACATTATAATTTTAGGAATTAAACAACTGACATACCTTGAAGTTTTCCTCAGTCAGCCCTTCATCAGTTTTGGTTCTGCGGATCATGGCTGCCACATATCGTTTCACCAGATTTTTGATCACTTCCTAAAACAAGTGTCCACAAAAGAAGAAGCGTTACTACTACCATTAACATTGACATACTCATGTACAGGGTGTCCAAAAAGTCAGGAACCAATGAGAATATGTTGAGCAACATCGGCAAAAGCATGATACAGTGGCTGGCAAAACGTACAGTGCCTAAGGTTTAGCATGTCGAGCATACATTCACCAGTCAGTTTAATAGGAACACCTGTTCATTTATGCAGTTATCCAATAAGCCAATCATGTGACAGCAGCACAATGCATAAAATCATGCAGATACAGATCAAGAGCTTCAGTTAATGTTCACATCAAACATCAGAATAAGGAAAAAATATGATCTCTGTGAATTTATCCATGGCATGGCATGGTTGTGGTGCCAGACAGGCTGGTTAGAGTATTTCAGATACTGTTGATCTCAGTATCTGAAATACTCAAACCAGCCCATCTGCCCATGCCATGATCAAAGTCACAGAGATCACACTTTTTCTTCATTCTGATGTTTGATATGAAAATTAACCGAAGTTCTTGGCCTGTATCTGCATGATTTTTTGCATTGTGCTGCTGTCACATTGGCTGATTGGATAACTGCATGAATGTGCAGGTGCTCCTAATAAAGTGGATGGTGAATATATGTTGTAAATAATAAATACAAAATTAAGTATATGTAGTTTTACTCTCTTTGGTTCCTGACTTTTTGGACACCTTGTATTTTCCTCATGATTATTGTGTGTCTAGACACAATAGGAAAGGAGACTGTAGAATTTTCCTTTGTGGTGGTGGTTGTTAGGATTACAAATTTTCATATGAATTTTATTGCCAGTTTATTGAGAAAGAGAATAACAATTTGAAGCATGTTTATAATGTGCATTAGCTGGAGGTGAACATCTAGAACCAAATATATAAAATATATTATCATACATTTGCACAAAGAACAAGTCAGAGGTGGCGCTACCTAAAAAATCTCAATAAACACTGGGTTAGGGACAACTAGACTATCTTCAGTGCTCCCAAGTGTAGAGGTACCCTGTTTGTCCACATGTGGGAACAGACATGAATGAAGCGAATAAGCAACAATATCCAATACTACCATTGTCAGAGGCGTTTGCTTGATGTCGTCTATAACTCCACTGCACGAGAGAAAAGTGTTCAAGAAAGAGTTGTACAACAGGTACAATACATCAATGGCTCTGTTCAATTGAGTTCTTTTACATTATCCACTGCAGGAGTATAACTCAGTCCAGGTTCAAGATCAATTTTTATCCTTTCGCAAACTGTCTACTTAATTGCACAAAACGCTGAATAGGGCAGTAGGAATATTGCAATAAACACCTTGCCTCATCTGCTTGTTTAATTTTGCAACGTGCTGTTATTGTCATGGTTGTGTAATGCTTGAGGATGAGTGTCTTACGTTTTATGTATATTTGGTATATTTGCTCCTTTGGGTGTCAGCTGTTTGCACACATTAACACAAACAGCAGCCTCCAAAGAATTTAGTGTAGCTTTGTGACGCACAGTTAAATGTGAACAGTTAAATTACCTGATACTGCTGGTTCTGAATGAGGCTGTCAGCATGTCGTTCCTGCAAAAAAGAATAATATTACTACAGTCCAACGGTATTCATCAGTATTGTGACTTGACAATTCCATTCAGTAATCAGCACATGGTTGCGTTGTTCTGTTGTGTTTTGCTCTGATAAGACTGGTGATAGTGATAATGCATGGATGCATCTAAACAGTTAAATGTGTTGATCTTTAACTTTGAGTTATATAGGAGTTATATGTGCTTGCTATTCAGGTCTATAATATTTGTGCAGGTTTACATTTATCCATGTGGCATATGCAGTTACTTGAAACTGAGGCAGAATCCAGTGCATGTAGAGCCTTGCACAAGGGTCTAACAGTGGCTCTCTGGAGACCTCACTGCATGTAAAGAGGGGTATTCGGACCAGACCTGGGATTTGAACCTGCAACATTTACCCACTAGCATAATCACTAAGCAATCACTGTACCACCAATATCAAGTGAAAGAAGAGAAGAAAAAAAAAATATTTTTTGTTCATTTTAAAAGCACCTCTCACCTTCTGCTTCTTCCAAATATAAATTTCAGCTGCCTTACATAACTTATTATTTGAAATCCAAAAAACTGTACACTGTGTGTGGGAGTCTGTGGGTGAGTGAGTTTACAGGGGAGGGGCATAGAATATATTCAGAAAAAAGGAAAACTGGGCAGAGAATTCAGCTGCTGATGGAAGACGTCATATTAGAGGCACTAGCATGGTTGAAACACGGTTGCCTAGAAACTGCCTCTGGCCTACAGTGACTCAAGGCTGGACATACAGCAGCCAGATTCTGTTTAACTTTTTTTTTCTTCTTTTTTTTAAGGATTTGTTCATCTATATTATTGTGCCAAAAAAAAAAAAATTAATGTGAGAAAGGTTCCTCAGCATGTATAATATGAAAAATGCTACTTGCATGCTTTAACTGCAGAGTAAAACATCACATTTTAAGTGGATGTCATTTGACCCATTCTTGCTTTTGCAGTAAGGTGTGTGGACAAGTCTCTCTTTTGCTTATAAAATAGGCATAATAATAATAATAATAATTAATAGCCCTAAAACAATAGTCAAGATTTCCCTGTTCTATAGTATACCACCAATATTTTTTAGATCCAGGTATTTTTATGCAGATTTTTATGTATTTGGGCTATAACTTTTGCTGATACCTGGCACCTCTGCTATTTACTACATTTTAAATATATATATATATATATATATATATATATATATATATATATATATA
>CM075017.1:13409353-13424882 GCA_037576675.1 Pangasius sanitwongsei | reverse complement strand
GGAATGGACCGCACCTGGTCAATTAACTTCTTGTCAGTCAATTGTCCAAATACCTTTGAGCCCCTGAAAATGGAAGTGCTTTACTTAAAATGGCTGTAATTCCTAAATGGTGAATGCCATATTTTTGTGGAACCTCCTAAAATAAATCTGAAAGTCTACACTTCGATCACATCTTGATTGTTTTATTTCAAATCCATTGTGGTTGTGTATAAAGCCAAAATCACAAAAACTCCGCCATTGTCCAAATACTTCCAGACCTGACTATATCTCTCTCTCTCTCTCTCTCTCTCTCTCTCTCTCTCCTATATATAAAATTACAGCCTCCTGACGTTCCGGGGATGGTTTATTTTGTCATTTGGGCCATTTTGCGGTGGTTGGAGAAATTTTGGCAAAGAATACGTGGATAAAATGGAAAAAATAATGTATGACTGAGCCACGGTTTTTCACGCAAGTCAGATTCACTTCTGAATTTGTGGGTCAAAGTGCAGTCGGGGGATTTGCCATGAAAAAGGAAGGTGAATTCCAATGAGTCAGGGGCTCAGGCAAGTGTGCCTGGAGAAAACAGAAAGAAGAAATAACTTATTTTTGTTTAATTATTATTATTTATTGCATTGCATGCCATTATTTTGTCACAATTATATAGTGGGGTCCAAAAGTCTGAGAACACTATTGACAATGCTTCTGTTTGGCATTCGTTTTCAATGTAGCACAAAAGTTTTCATTACAAATTATGTTATCAGCAATAACTTGAGTGAAAAGTAGAAATATTTACATGAATTTTAGAATTTTAGTATTTGGTATGTCCCCTTTTTGTTTTAATGAAAGTGTGCACTTGAGCTGCAGAATCCACAACTTTGTGTAAAACCTGATGATCCATGTTAGATCCATTGGTTTGTCAATGGAAGGGGTAAGACTTATGGAAAATCTGACCTTTTGTACAAAGATGTTAACATGGTCAATATCACAAATTGTTTAAATTTAAATAGTAACCTAGAAATTGTGCAACATCTTATGTATCATCTTTTGAATAGTCACAAACCATGCCATGATCGTCTACCCCGCATGTATGCAGGATGGAAGAAAAGCTGTCTACTTCTCAATTGGTTAGGATTGTACGTATTTAAATTTATCTTAAGTAACAAGAAATATTGTTACAGATCTCTCTTTCTCGCTCTCTCTTTGTGTGTGTGTGTGTGTGAGAGAGAGAGAGAGAGAGGAACATACTCATGCACAATTTCAGTGTTTAAAATATTTAATACTATGCACAAATTTTAATTTTGTAAATACAATGGAGGCCAGCCATGTGATTGCCATTATCAAGTTAATTAGGTTAGTTAACCTAGATAAGATGTGTACACAGCTCTACTTCCATGTGTTATCAAGTGAGGTATTGTCAAGATGAGTTGTTTTATGGTTTTATGGTAGAAATGGCACTTTATATTGTCTTTTGTTACAGCAATGCTCTATCACTGGACAGTAAATTGATAACATTAGGAAAGTTATCAGTTATGTGGTTTATAGCAGAAGTATATGTTGCACTACCTGGTCAGGTAGAACACAGAAGAACAAATAAAGACCCTCATGGGAAATCTGAGTGTGTAAATTGTTGGTTTATTTTAATGAATTCCTCATGCACAGCCAACATTTTTGTTTTGCAGTTTCAGTTTTGAAGAATCGAAATGATTGGAATATATGTAACTGTATCACTTTGAAATTTGGGACGGGTGATTCAGAGTCCAGGATGGTTGACATTAGACTTCAGGACAGTACCAGGATGGTATGCACTGATTCACTGTGCATGTGACTTGAAAAAGTAGCTTATTTTTAGCTTTATGCTTACTTTCACAGGGAAAATGCCACATGGGTGCATCTTTTAGCCAGATGTAATTTCCTCCAAAACCCTTCTCCCTCCACAGCATCTAATTGACAGGTCTACCTTGTTGCCAGTGAAAAAGCAAATGCAAAGAGAATCGCAAAGACTTTCAAAAACTCAACAAAACAAAACAACTCAGCGGAAATGGGTCCGTCCTGGACTCGCAGCCTTCGCTCTGTCAAGTTCAAGTTTGCGCGCTGTGGCGTGTGTGTGTTCGTGCATGTCTCGCAAGCTTCGCCAGCTATATTGCACTCTATCTCTCTCTCCATCTCATCTCCCGCATTACCTGCCAGTTCGATCTGTCCACAGCAGACGCTCAACCACACCACTGCTGCCACATCCTGCCACCCTCACCGCCAGCTATGAATTTGGGGACGCATCTGCCCAACTGGCCCAACTTCCACCTGTCCAATTGCACTCTTCATCAGGTTTGCTGTGAGTTCCGCCCCTCTCAGGGATCTCAGATCAGCCCTCAGATGTTGTAAATGCCACTGCCAATCATTAATGTAAATGATAATGTCATCTAAATAAGCAGTTGCATATGCATTGAGCGGACGGAGGATTCTGTTCATGAGACGTTGAAACGTCGCTGGGGCTCCAAACAACCCAAATGGAAGGGTGACAAATTGGTGTAACCCAAATGTAGTGGAAAAGGCTGTTTTTCTCGAGATATTGGAGTCAAGGGAATCTGCCAATACCCCTTGGTTAAGTCCAGTGTTGAATAAAAGCAAGCCGCGGCTAACCGGAATTCATCAATGTGAGGCATCGGATATGCATCAAATTTAAACACAGCATTTAAACACACAAAAATGGACCGACCTGTCAGTCTTGGGCACCAAGACCACCGGGCTGCTCCAATCACTGTGGGACTGCTTGATTACACCTATGTCAAGCACAGACTTAAGTTCATCCCAAACCACATATTTTTGTGTTCAGGCAGCTGTTATGGGCAGCTGTGTACAACCACACCTGGAGGAGTCACAATGTGATGCTCTATGAGGTCCGTGCAACTGGATAGAGGTGAAAACACATTGGAAAATTCCTCTTGCAACCTGGCAACCTGTGGTATCCACAGGGGAACAGAGCCACAGGAACCACTTCTCTCCATGGTTTCAGGAGCAAGTGGTCCTCATAGTCGACTTCTCAGACTCTTCTCTCTTTCGAGATCCTGACTCAGGCAATAACACGGAAGAGTGCCTCCAGAACACTGTGTGCTAAGATGTTGCTCAGAGGCACTGCTTCTGGATATTACATTGCATAATCCAACAGGACTAACACAAAGCGATATCCTCTGATACACCTTTCTAATGGCCCGATGAGGTTGGTGCCAATTCTTTTGACACAGACCTTGATTAAGGGTAATGGGCGCAATGCTGCTTTTGGGGTGGCCAATGGATTCACCAGCTGACATTTGCGGCATGCCACACATCACCTGCAAACATCGCAGCAAATGTCCATCCAACAGAAATGGACCATGAGACAGTTTAGTGTTTTATCCTGGCCCAAGTGCCCAGCCATGGGATTAAGATGAGCCACATGGAAGAGAAGTTCCCTATGGCTCTTTGGTACCAACAACTGTGTTGTCTCTTCCTTAGTCTAAATGTCCTAACCTTGATAGTTGAAAAATATGGGACGGTTAGCAGAACGTTAGGCTGGTTTACTGACCATCAATTACTCTCACTGGGTGGAAGGCATGCCTCAGGGCCTCATCGCACAACGGCTCTAAGAGGAAATCCCCGAAAGGAACCCCTTGAAAGGGTGGAGCAGTGGAGCCCTCCACACCCTCCATGTACCCAATGCAGAGCTGATGTCGATGGCCCTGGCACCATCTCCCCGGCCAGTAGTGCCTCACTACTGGCCAGGGACTAACTGCCACCTCCACTTTACTCTTTTACCCCCAGAACATAATAATGACTGGCACCAGCAGAACTTGTGAACATTCTCGGCATACACCTCACCTTCACCAATCCCCATTTCCTAATGCCTCATACTGAATCAAGCTTTGATGGATGGTGGTCTAGTTACACCCTGAGTGAGGGAGTACTAATAATGTGTACTCCCTTGTAAACTCACTGGCCTGCAGCGAGTCAGGGATCCAGATCAGTGTTCCTGCTTCCATGAGGGAACGCTGATCCTGGAAATGCCTGGCTTTTCTGCCATGTCTGCAAACTTGCCTGGGCTTTGCCCCGGTCCTGGTAGAGAGGGAGTTGGGGGAAACATCAGAGATGAAGGAAAAGCGGGAAGGAAACCAGGTTTGGGGGGCTGGTTTTGGGGTTTCAGGGAGCTGGGACCAGGGAAGGAGCAGGAGAGAGAGAGGATGGGAAAAGGGAGCTGCCTGGATTGCCATCACGTGATCCTCTGCCAGGGACGTGGGCCAGTGGCACTGGACCCACTTCCTGTCACAAGTTGACTGACGAATTGCTCCAGTACCACCAGTTCAATGATCTGTTCTGCATCCCACTCCTCTGCCATCAACCACTGTCGACAGGAGTCCTTCAGCTGCTGCACGTAAGCGAAGAGGGTGGCTTACCTCAGGGAGCTACACAGACCGCTCTCTTGATGCTAGAATATTCCAGATGTGTCTGTGGAGGCAGCCACTGGGCAGCAAGCCGGGCTTCTCCCAATAGCAAGGGGAAGAGTTGTAGAGCCCATTCCTCCTCCGGCCGTTCTCATGCAGCAGCCACATGTTCAAAGAGCTCCAGGAAGGCCTCAGGATTGTCCGTGAAGGCCAAATTGGTAAGCGTCACATGTGACATGGTGGCAGGGGATATTGCAGTGGGCTGCAGCAGCTTCTGGAGTGTCCAGTGGCTCTTGGTCTGCTCCTGTGCGAGGGCCTCAAAGCACAGCTGCTGCTCGTTGCGCAGGTTGAGGATCACTTGGTGTCTTATTTGGTGGAGGATGGCAAGGGCCTGGATGATCTCGCTGAGTGGGAAGGCTTCTATGGCAGCGATTCCTCAAATCCTGGGTTTCAGCACCACTGTAGAACCCTGTGTGTGAAGGTGTGGATGAAGACTCGGAAGACAGTCGAAACTTTAGCTGAGCTCCAGACTCATGTTTATTCAGACCACACTTTTCAGCGCACTTTCAAAACTTGACAAAACAAAACAACTCAGCAGAAACAGGTCTATCCCAGACTCGCAACTTTCACTCTGTCATGTTCAAGTTCACGCTCCACGACATGTGTGCACTTGTGTGTTTGTGTGTCTCGCAAGCTCTGCCAGCTATATTGCACTCTCTCTCCCTCTCACTCTCGCCGGTCATGGGAGTTACTGAAAGCACAAAGGGACACAAATAAGTAGACTGGCGGTAATAAGATACAGGTGAGAATCATCATGCGCTACATGCCATTCGACCCGCCTCATCTCCGTCCACAGCTGATGCTCGACCACACCCCCACTGCCATAGAAGTGTTTGTGGTGAGACACCGTGTTTGGTTTTTGCCAAACATGGTGCTTTGCATGATGACCAAACATCTCCACCTTGGTGTCATCAATCCAAAGGATATTATTCCAGAACTTTGTTCAGATGCAATTTTACAAACCTAAGTCATGCTGCCATATTCTTTGGAGAGAAGGGTTTTTTTTCCTAGCCACCCTTCCATGAAAGCCATACATGTTTCTATGTTTCTTTTTCTGATTGTGCTGTCATGAACATAAAGGTGTCTTTAAACATAAAGGAAATTAAGATATAATGTGCTTAGAGAAGCCTGTAGGTCATATGACCTTGGGTTTTTATTTATATCTGACCATTAAACGGTCTGACTTTGGACTGAATTTGTTGGGACGTCCACTCCTAGGAAGACTGGCAACTCTCTTGAAGTCTCTCAATTTGTAAACAACCATTCTCACTGTAGAATGGTAAATTTCAAAATTGTTTGGAGATGGCCTTTTAACCCTTCCTAGATTGATGCACAGCAACAATTGCTTCTCTAAAGTCTTGGCTGATGTCCTTTCTTCTTTCCATGATGTAGACACACACCTGAGTGCTCCAGAACACCAAACTGCTAAAAGTTCTAATCTTAGAGGTAGTCACACTTCTTGATGATTAACTAATCTTGTACATTTCATTAGTAACACCTGGCTGCTAATTATTCTCTTAATGATTGTGGAAGTAGGAAGGATGTACTTAGTTTTTTCTGGTTTCTGAATGTCAGTTTACTTTTAAACAACTTAGAACATGGTTCCTGTTGTTTGAACCTACCCATTTTTCAATTGATCAGTAATATTAGAACATGTGGCTGACAGGTGTTTCTTGCTGCCCAAATGTGCCCAGTTAGATTGATTGTTTAAACAATTAATACCACTGTGAAGAGCGCATTTATTGTTAAAAAGGATAATGCAACATGAAGACCAGAGACCTGTCTATGGGAGAAAAGCATTTTGAAGCTGAGAATAGAAGGAAAATCAATCAGATCCATTACACAAGCACTGGTCATAGCCTGTACACCAGTTTGGAATGTCTTGAAAAAGAAAGAATCCACTGGTCTACTAACAACCAGACATCAAAAAGGTCGGCCAATGAAAACAACAGCAGTTGATGACAGAAACATTCTGAGAGAGTGAAGAAAAACCCAAAAACAACAGTCAGTGACAGTTACCAGCAGCCTCCGCAGGGCAAGGGTGAAGGTATCACAATCCACTGTTTGAAGACTTCAAGAGCAGAAATACAGAGGCCATACCATAAGATGCAAACCACTCATCAGCAGTAAGAATTGGAAGGCTAGACTGGAGTTTTATGGACTGATGAGACCAAGATTAACCTCTACCAAAATGATGGAAAGGCCAAAGTGTGGAGAAAGAAAGGATCTGCTCATGTTCAAAACATACAATGTCAAGCATGGTGGAGGTAGTGTCATGACTTGGGCTCGCATGGCTGCTTTTGGAACAGACTCACTAATCTTTATAAATCATGTAACTCATGATGCAGAATGAATTTGGAAGCCTACAGAAACACTTTGTCTGCCAATTTACAGAGAAATTCATTCAGTGTAAATGGGAGGAACTTCATCATGTAGCAAGAAAATGACCCAAAACATACTGCCAACACAACAGAGGACTTCATCAGGGGGAAAAAAAGTAAGGCAGAGTAGGATAGAAAGAGTATGTGCATATTATGCAAAATACTATGCATTTTGAATGTATGCCAGAATGGGAGGGCCCTCATCTAAAGCCAGTGTGATGGCAGTGAGGAAGGCTTGTGCACACGTTTGCTTTTTCTTTGGCACTTACTTTGGCAAAACCAATGCTTGCATTTTTGTACTCTGTTTAGATACATTAGTAACTGTTCTCTGCTTGCCAGTGTGATGGCAGTGAGGAAGGCTTGGGCACATGCTTGCTTTTTCTGTGACACTTACTTTGGCAAAACCAATGCTTGCATTTTTGTACTCTGTTTAGATACATTAGTAACTGTTCTCTGCTTGCCAATGTGATGGCAGTGAGGAAGGCTTGTGCACACATTTGCTTTTTCTTTGGCACTTACTTTGGCGAAACCAATGCTCGCATTTTTGTACTCTGTTTAGATGCATTAGTAACTGTTCTCTGCTAACTGTTTTGTGGTACTAGTCTTTTTGTTGTCTGTTAGTTTAGATAACTTCAATTCAATTCAATTTTATTTGTATAGCGCTTTTTTATAGCATTTTCACAAAGCAGCTTTACAGAAATAAATAGATTCAAATTAAGCCAAAATAAACAACTTACATACTTACTTAATAAATAACTTGTTTGCACCTAGCTGCAATAATAAAAAAAATGTTTGCACCTAGATGCAACCCTAGGAGGACCGTATGTGCTAGTTCAGCGAGCTCCATTTTACACACTGTTAAAATCTATATGAATTAACAAGGTGTACTGTCTATGTATATTTTTATGCATAGGCTATTTGGTGTGTTGCATAATAAAAGCTATAACTCTAAGTTCTTAATCTTTTCTTTCTCCACCTATTCCAGCTTTATATAACACCTACATCCAGTCCATCTTACTAACCCTGTGCTACCCCTCAAGGCCAGAGCCCAATCTTAATAATGACGTAACAACACATTAAGGCTTGGCTTTGACTTAGCACACACCAACATCATCCATTAATGAATACATAACCTCTGAAGGCATACCGTGAACTCTTTGAGGTTGTCATGTTTGTGCTGTTCCTCAGGGGTAGGCTGTCCTTGACCACAGAAGCGGCTGTGCAGCCATACACACAAGTACCACATTGACTTGGGACTGGGGATGATGTTGAACGGAGGAGGAAGCGTCCCTCCTTCATCAAAGTAGCTCATCCACAGCTTGGTGCGGGCAAACTTCCACTCGATGTCAGCGTGATCCTGAATGAGGAAACGGAACCATTGTTAAGAGTAGTATAATTGTGGGTAGGTACAGTAAGCTGCCTAGACTTGAGTTGGATTGTGGAAGTTTCGGCACACATTGAAGATGCTTCACCAGTTGTTTGTTTGTGTTCTGGGACAGCTTTTTAGTTTGGAAGCTGACTGAATTCTACATTGTTCCTTCTTTCTTATTTACCACACTTGTGTGCAAACCTTAACCCGACCAAATCTGGAATGGGATGGAATGTTCAAAAAGCACATATGGTGTGATGGTCAAATGTTTTTTGGCAAAGTTTTGGCAATATAGTGTAAGTGCAGATGCTTCAGACAGGTGTACTGCTTGATGCACTTATGCAATAGAATAACAGAGCCACCTATTTTCCTTTGTCACCCATCTGTGCATAGAATTATTAGAGTAAAGTTGCAGTGTATAAATACTTCATTACATAGACAAATACACATATGCAAAAGTGGCAAAAAAAAAACATATATGGCATACATGACAGATATTTCGCCATATCTATGAACATGACTCTCCAAAGAGGATTTTTCTCTAACAATGTTATTTTTCTAACATGAGAAAAGCCCATTAATTCTTACAGCTGCCACAAGCTGACAGAATAGCTTCAATGAGCCTTGGCATAAATTCTACAAGCCTCTGGAAGTGTATTTGTTGGAAGAACACAATTCTTCCAAAGAATATTCTCTCAAATGGTATTTTGAAGATGATGATGAATCACATGCTGCCTAAGCTCCAAAATCATCTGGGTTGCGATCTAGTGACTGTGAAGGCCATGAGCACTCAAGCCCTTTGAATAGGGCATTGCCCATCCTGAAAGAGGCCACTACCATCAGGAGAGAAATGTTTAACATGATAAGGGTGATCAGTCAGAATAGCTTTGTATTGATTTGTATTGACCCTTCCTCTAATGGGACAAGTAGATCCAAATCATGTCAACAAAATTCCCCCTCAGGTGATTCAGGAGGCTCAGGATCCCCTCACTGTAGACCTGTACCATTCTTTTGCGCACATATGGACTCACACACTCATTGAGAAGAGAATACAGTGAATGATGACTCCTATGACCCTATGACTTTTTATGTTACATTTTTGCACAGCTGACCTCTCATACTGTATGTGCACTTGTCTTTGTAATGAGTTTAGGCACTGAAACTCTACTACAATAACCCTCTGATCATGTCCTGCACTGACATTCTCAATCACCGGAAAAGTTGATCTTGTTTTTCCTTACACTGTCACAAAGCAGCTTTACAGATTTTATTTAAAATTTTATTTAAAAATCTCATTTAAATTTTACATCTGGATTTCTGTAAAGCTGCTTTGTGACAATGTACGCTGTTAAAAGCACTATTATAAATAAAACTAATTGAACTAAAGTAGGGCTATCTGGTCTAAAAGCAAAGCATAATGTTTGGTGCAGACAAAATACAGCCCAAAACCTGCAACACCATTCCTAGCATCAAGGATGGTAGTGGTAGCTCCAGGGTTACTTTTCAGCAGGAGGAACTGAAAATCTTGTTGCCATCAAGGGCAACATGGTTGGAGCTAAATAGTCAGTCAGCCAGAAATCTGTGTCTAGGGTGAAAATGTATGTTCTAACAGGACAATGACCCAAGGCACAGGGCAAAAACTACAAAGAAATGGCTTGAAAAAAAGAAGGTTTTTGTTATGGAGAGTCAAAGCCCAGACTTAAATCCAATTGAAAATCTTGGGCATGACCTGAAAATTGCATTGGAGAAAATTTGCATTGAGGACTACAATAATATGCCAAAATCAAAATGAGCAAAGCTGATAGAGACTCAGCTGAGACAGCTCTAAGCTATAATTGCCTCAAAAGGACAATATAAAAAACAGTAAAGTATTGACTCTAGGGATGAATACTTACCAATTAAACAGTGTTTAGATTTGCTTTATTTTTAAATAATTCTGAGGACATCTAAATAAGTTATTTAATTTTATATAATTTATAGTCACTTATAAAAGGAGCAGAAAAAAATTCTAATACACTTAAATTTATGTTGCAAAACAGCAAAAAGAGAAATAATCACTAGATGGTCAATATTTTCTGGAGGCGCTGTAAATTGAGATCAAGCGCAAGCCAGAGGCGAGTATGGAAACGAAAAACTCCATGGCAAGGAAAAACTAATGCATGAGCATAACAGTCACTGCCTGTGTGCTTTGCTAATCCTATTTACTGATGCCTTCCCCACAGATAAAAATGCAGATGTCATTTTAGACACTGTTCTTATTGAAACACAGCCAGATAAGCAGTCTTTATGACAGAAGCTCCTACCACCCGTGCCCCAATAATAAACCCTATTCCAGATTTACTGAAGTTTCCTCTTGCTATCATTATCTAAAATCAAGGTCAGCAAGGCCTATTCAGCATTTATATGTCACAGAGCATGGTAGGATGTCAACTGTTTGATTATATCATGCAGTAAGTCTGTGTGGAAGTTCTTGTTATGTTTCTCCACTCATTCAGGTTTTTCCTTTTTAAGTCTTTACCAGTATGCA
Source organism: Pangasius sanitwongsei (assembly GCA_037576675.1). NCBI lineage: Eukaryota > Metazoa > Chordata > Actinopteri > Siluriformes > Pangasiidae > Pangasius > Pangasius sanitwongsei. The sequence goes on along the minus strand of CM075017.1, from coordinate 13,414,154 downwards.
CGTTAGAAAAAAGTGTGATAATATTAGCATATGGATCTGCCTAGTTTCTTGATATCAGCTTTTTCATTGCACTTACAATTTCCCTTGCAATAGAACACCCTAAAAATGACCAACTATTCATTTAATTTCATGAGACAAATCCATTGTTTGGACACTAAACAACAGACCAGTAAGAGATGATGAGCATACGACAGAACTATTGTAATAACATTATAAGTTCATAGCTCACTGTCACATTCTCAAACAGTACTTACAGCAATAAGCTGGTAGGAATTGTTCATCATAGCTATGAGCATGTTGAGCAGCACCACCAGTGAGATGACATTGTAGGTGCCGAACATAGTGGCCCCAACAAATTCAGTGAATTCGTGCCGAGCTTTCACATTGGTTACGTAGAGACTGAGCAGACCAAACACAGACCAGAAGAGAGACTGAAGTGTCTCAAATAACCTAAATGGAAAGGATAGAAAAAAGAGAGAGGTTGAGTGATAGAGAGAAAATGCAGACAGATGGACACACACACACACACACACACTCACAGTCTAAACAGACAGACATTTTTTTACCCACTGAGAATTTTTTTACTGTGCATTTTTGCTGAATGAGTAGAAACACATGCAAACGGATGAAACCTGTTTGAAAGGAATTAGGGATGCATTCAGTTTTAGGTCACAAAAAATATTCCTTTTAAAACTTTTACTTTGTTGAGGACATGAATGCAGGACATTCCAGTCAGGGAGGGAGGATAAAAAAAGAGAGACAGATCTGTCTCCCTATGACTCAAGGACAAACATGAAACATCAGATGAGATTGGTCCCCAACATCACTTTTCACTGAAGGTTGAAGGAAGATGGTAGACTGCTGACTTAAAGAAAATACAGATGAGAGATTGTTCTTCATTGTTTTGTTTTTTTACGCATTCTGCCATCATTGAAATCTCCTCCAATTTTGAGCATGCTATTTCCACAATACCTGAGGAGTGGGCTTTACTCTCTTAGAGAGAGAGGTTGAAAGATTATACACTATCAGTAGCTCTTCCGTAGGCCTGTCTGATAACATTTATGGCATTTCTTCTAATACTAAATTTGAAACATCAGAAAAATCTTGTTTCATAGCTGACTTTCAGTTACACTACAAACAAAGCCTGGACATATACAGTCAGGTCTTAGGCGAAGCTTTCAAAAAATAAAAATGAAAATTGCATGGTGTGTACACCCTTTGCATTCACACTGCATAAACATAATGTACAATGTTGTGCAGTTTTATAAGGTAATCAGCTAGTAGGTTTTTCCAAAGGTCTTGGAAACTGTCACTTGCTTCCATTTATCAAAAGGAAGAAAATTTAACATTTAATTTTTTGCTAAATGAATGTTTGTCAATATAAAATTTACACACACACACACACACACACACACACACACACACACACACACACACACAACAGAGTTTTATGGTGCCTTAAAGCAGGCCTAAGACTTTTGCAAAGTTGAAGCTAGTAGTGAACCTTTGGAATGTCTTTTTTGGGTTTTTTTTCACATATACTTTAGTAATCCTTAAAATGTCCATACTTACTATATCTGTATATTTTGAAAAGTAGCTGTGGTTTAAGCGCAAGGTCACCCATGTGTGAATACAGTTGAGGATTAAGGTTCAAGTTCAGTGTTACTTTGGGATTTGAATTTACAACCATTTCCCTGATTTTTTGTCATATTCAACCTTGACTTGCCTTGTGAGAGAATGTGGCTATTTTCTTTTAATAAAGAGTAAATTTAAGGTTGTCTAAGATGCTTTTCTCACTCACGTGGAGAAGGCATTGTTCTGTTTCTCACAGCGGATGCCTTTGCAGTGATTTGGCTCATCAGCTGCTTCAGTTTCATAGTAGAAATAGAGCTGGTTGAGTCCATTAGCGAAGGCCAAGAGCACCAGGCAGTAGATGAAGAGGAACTTGAGGATATCAAGCAACATTCGGCCCAGCGAGATCTGCAGTGGGCCCAGGTGAGAATTGGCTGTGAAAAGTGAGATGAGACGAAGCGAGCTGAAGATGTTGGCAATGGCAAACAACGCCTCGGCAATCAGTGTTGGGTGCCACATCTCCCACTCTTCACGAGGACGGGAGCTGTTGTACTGTCAGAGACCCAAAAAAAGAAAATTGTCATAAATGAAACAGTAATAGGGCATGTGAGCTTTTGTGTTCAGTACAAAATTGTTCAATCCATTCAGTAAACTACAGGTAAGAGAGGTATATTATATTATATTCACTATATTGCCAAAAGTTCGTGGACCCCTGACTCTCACATCCATATGTGCTTTTTGAACACCCCATTCCAGATTCAGTCCCCCCTATAATAACCTCTACTCCTCTGGGAAAACTTACCACTAGATTTTGGAACAGGGATTTCCCAATTCAGCCACAAGAGTATTAGTGAGATCAGGCACAAAAGGCCTTGGGTGCAGTCTGCGTTCCAGTTCTTCCCAAGTGTGTTCAGTGGGGTTGAGGTCAGGGCTCTGTGCAGGTCACTGAAGTTTTTCCACTCCAACCTTGGCAAGCCATGTCTTTATAGACCTCACTGTTTGCACAGGGCATTGTCATGCTGGAACAGGTTTGGGCCTCTTAGTTCCAGTGAAGGGAAACTGTAATCCTACAGCATACAAAGACATCCTATACTATTGTGTGCTTCCAACTTTGTGCCAACAGAACGGGGAAGGCCCATGTATGGGTGTGATGGTCAGGTGTCCACAGGCCTTTGGCTATATACTGTATCTCTGAGTAGTTAAACATTATAATTTATAATTTTATCACTTTAGATCAAATTTCTTATTTGAGATCTGAGGAGCTTACCTTAAAGTAGGCCACCATTTTGAGAGATATGGTGGCTAGGTAGAGAGAGTTCATAGCAAAATCCATCAGGTTCCACCAGTCGTGAACATATTCAGTGAAGCCTCCATCCCACATCTCTTTAATCTCAGCCCAAATAAAGCCTGCAAGGATCAGAAAAAGTATCTGTGAAATGGTATTCAGAAATATCACCATGAAGGTTATACTTAAAATACATGGATATATCCAGACCAATCTGCTTTAAGACAAAGAAATTGATTTCACCTCTCCTCATGAAATGATGAAAGATATGATTAAATCACTTTAAGTCTGCCTTTGATTCTGCTTCTGAGTTGTCAAGGAAAGTTATCAAAACACAAAACATTGTGACTTGACCTTGGAACATAATTTTCTCTGCATTTGTCCTAAAACTAATAAATTAATTTATCAATAATAATTTTTTTTATTATTTTTTTTTATTTGCTTCATAAAAGTGATTCCTTAACCATGAGTTTAATACACAGTTTCTGGCTTTATTGCTCTAAAAGTGATGCTCTAACATTGATGACGCACAAAATTAACATTAAGCAATAGTTTATATATACACTTTGTTTCAAAAAGCATCTATACACAATTTCAAAATCAAGTAACCCCTGCTAAAAATCCCATTAAGGTCACTCTACTATACTATAAAACATTTTCATTATAAAATATCTGATTGTTCAAGTGTAAAAACGATTATTGCAGCAGTTTTCTTTTAAACCCAATTTAGTATTCAACATGCAATATGCCTAAAATATAAGAGCTTATCATGTTCAAGTGCAAGATGCATATGAAATACTGTTTTACCAGGATGTGTTTTGGGGGTTTATGATTTGTATATTCATAAAATCTTTTTTTTCTGATGAAGGTAAAAGTGTAGGTGCTCCCTTGTCTACTTCTGCTGTCTAAAGACTTTAGTGGAGCCACTATGTCAAGCAGTTTATTATTCATTACAGAACATTTTGTTTTACAAAACAAGTTTTGGGTGGCGTTTAGGAATATCTGTGAAGCTAAAAAAAATTAAGACATATGTAAAACATGTAACACAGAAACTCTTTATACTGCACAAGGTATTTTTAGAGACTTCTGTAAGCACACAGACGCTCTTTATCGCTTTTTATTGATTTCACCACAGGGGACTTTATGGCACCCTATTATAATATTACAGTAATAGGCACTTGGATCCCCTTTATATAAGAGTATCTATACCTATTGGAAGGCTTTCTATTAACATGTAGGAGTAGTGCAGCAGTGGTTTGATTTCATCTGGGCTTGCAAGCATTCAGGTACTAGCACTAGGCAATTAGGCTCTGAGATATTGAACAGACAGACATGGGATGCCTGAATTACTTTCAATATAGTACCACTACAGAGACATGCATTATCAAATCCTTACCCAGAACCCAAGGTAGAATCATCCATTCCACAATTGTGGGTGGTGGACCCTGAACATGCAGGTCAGTTTGTACAATGTGCTGTGAGGCCAAGAGCAAGAGGAAGAGGAAGGTCAAGTATGAGGCAGTATGACAGATGAATTTTATGAAAGGTTTCTTGATGAAGAGACCCAGTGTGCTCTTTGGTGCCAGCAGGTAGATGATGGAGAAGACAGGAAAGAGTAGGCCAATGGTGAAACATGTGATCAACTTCACCACCCAGTGACGTCGTCGCCATCCAGGGAAGCCATCGTACCACAGCGTGGCCAGTAGCTGCTGGCAATTGGGCTGAGCCACAAACTATATCAGAAAAAGACAGAAAACTTAGTTACACAACATTCAGTAATACCACCACTACAGAATAATCTACTGAAAAACTAAGAAATAGCTGGGACAGCACTGCTGATGATGATTTGCTTTTAAAACATAAATATATGAAGTGTAGACTTTCAGCTTTATTTTAAGAGGTTCCACAAAAATATGGCATTTACCATTTAGGAATTACAGCCAT
>CM075017.1:13396795-13409253 GCA_037576675.1 Pangasius sanitwongsei | reverse complement strand
GTTGTTGGTGCCAGATGGGCTGGTTTGAGTATTTCAGAAACTGCTGATCTCCTGGGATTTTCACACACAACAGTCTCAAGGGTTTAAACAGAATAGTGCGAAAAACAAAAAATATTCCGGTGTGCAGAGGGTCTGCAGGCTGAAACACCTTGATGACAAGAGAGATCACAGGAGAATGACCAGACTGGTCTAAGCTGCCAAGAATTCTTGTAATTCAAATAAGAACTTTTTACAACTGTCATGAACAGAAAAACATAGAACACACATAGAACTCAGAACACACAACACATCAAACCTTGAGGTGGATGGGCTACAACAGCAGAAGTCCACATCAGGTTCCACTACTGTCTGCCAAGGACAAGAGTCTGAGGCTATTATGGGCACAGACTCACCGAAACTGGATAGTTGTAGACTGGAAAAAGATCAGGTGATTTTTTTTTCTAATCTTCCACTGTCCAGTTTGGGTGAGCCTGTGCCAATGATAGCCTCAGATTCCTGTTCTTGGCTGACAGGAATGGAACCCAGTGTGGTCTTCTGCTGTTGTAGCCCATGCACCTCACTGTTCGATGTTCTGTGCATGCTGAGGTGCTTTTCAGCTCTCCACGATTGTAAAGTGATTATATGAGTTACTTCCTTCCTGGCAGCTTGAACCAATCTGACCATTTTCTTCTGATCTCTCTTATCAATAAGGCATTTCTACCCACAGAACTGTCACTCACTCCATGTTTTTCCCATCATTCTGTGTAAACTCTAGGGACTATTGTGTGTGAAAATCCTAGAAGATTGACAGTTTCTGAAATACTCTAACTAGCCCTTCTGGTACTAGCATCCATGCCACGATCGGGGTCAGAGAGATCACAATTTTTCTTCATTCTCATGTTTGCTATGAACATTAACTGAAGCTCTTGATCTGTATCTGCATGATTGTTTTACATTGTGCTGTTGCCACATGATTGGCTGATTAGGTAACTGCCAGAATGTGCAGTTGTAAAGGTGCTCCTAATGAAGTGGACAGTGAGTGTAGTACTACTATACATTTCCTGTGCACATTGTGGTACATTTCCTTTCTTCTCAGTTCTTCTCAATTCTTATGAAATAGTAAACCTATCAATTTTACTTTTTCACTGTCTTTGCTCTTATTCTGAATTTCTGTTTCTCATTGCTCAGGTATGTTTTGTGCTATGCCTTTATTTTTTCTTTAAAATGACACCATTCATTCTGTCATTATACTGTTAAAATGACACAATTTCATTCTGCCTTTACATTGTTACTTCATAAACCCCCAAGTCTCTTGCATTGAATTAGTGTTTTTTGCAGGGTCTGGCCACTGAGGAGTCTGAGCTGCGCTTCAGGCAGCTGACACGGGAGTACCAGGCCCTTCAGAGAGCCTACGCCCTGCTGCAGGAGCAGAAAGGTGGAGTTTTTGATGCTGAGATGGAAGCCAAGGTAATCTTTATCTTTAGAGATGAACACTTTACTACCTCACAAGTGCATAGTAGAAAGATGTTCTAACAATAATTGATTAATTAACATAATATAATTTGTTCCCAAGTTGTCTCTTCAGTAAAAACTTACTTACTGCATATAATAATTTAGTATCTGCACAGTGGTATTTGTTATAGACTAGGGGCAGAGCCAGTGACAATAAATGCAGTGAACATTGAAACTTGCATTTATTTACACCACGCTTTTTGGCGCACTTTCAAAAGCTCAACAAAAAGGGACAAATCAATAGAAAAGGGCCCATCACAAACTCCCAGCTGAGAATCATCACACATTACCTGCTGGTTCAATCCGCCTCCTCTCCTTCTGCAGCTCTGCCACATACCCCCACCACCTGACTCAGGCCAGGGAGCTGACTCAGCTGACTTCCCACACCACCCCACCCCCCACCCATAACAGTGTCCAGAGAGATAATTTGCCACCACCATCTACGTCCAAGGCCTGTTGACCACCTCAAATTTAAATGGCTGAAGTGCCAGATACCAACGAGTGATCTGCATGTTGGTATGCTTCATGCAGTGGAGCCATTGGACCCTTGCACAGGGTAAAAGGGCACCTCATTAGAAAAAATCAGACGGTGAGGACCGTCCACTTGATGGCCAGGCACTCCTTTTCGATCATGCTGTAATTACTCGCTCTTACTGAGAGCTTGCAACTGATGTACAGCACAGGGAGTTACCCTCCCCTTCCACTATCTAGGACAAAACATCCACCTAACGAATCAGTCTGCAGAACAAAAGGGAGAGAAAAGTCAGGAGAATGCAACAGCAGGCCCCCATACAAAACCGCTTTTACCTGGCAAAAAGCCCCTTCTCACAGCCCCATCCACTGGACCAGATCTGGCACTTCCTTTTTAGTGAGGTCAGTCAGCAGGCTGGTTACATCCAAAAAATTAGGAACAAACATCAAGCTCCAGGATCTGCCTTACCCCCTTTTTGGTCTTGGGTCTCGGGCAGGCCGCAGTCGCTGGTGTCTTATCAATTTGCAGATGCACCTGCCCATGGCCCAAGTGGAATCCCAGATACTGCAATTGCACACTTCTTTGGATTTGCTGTGAGTCCTGCCCGTCTCAAGGATCTCAGGCCAGCTTTCAGATGTTGTAAATGCCACTGCGAGTCATTACTGTACATGATAATGTCATCTAAGTATTTTGTCCGTGAGACGTTGAACGTTACTGGGGCTCCAGACAAACAAAACAGAAAGGTGACAAATTGGTGTAACCCGAAAAGAGTGGAAAAGGCAGTTTTTTCTCGAAATATTGGAGTTAAGGGAATCTGGTTAAGTCCAGCGTCAAATGAAAGAGAGCCGTGCCTAACCAATTGAGCAGTTCATCAATGTGTGGTGTTGAGTATGCATCAAATTTAGACATTGCCTTGACTTTTTTAAAGTCTCCACAAAAAAGGCTGCTCCAATCACTGTGGAACTCCTTGATTTCTCCCATGTCGAGCATAAACTTGAGCCAAACCACATTTTTTTGTGTAACCGGTATGGGCGGCTGCATACAACCACACCTGGAGGAGTCTCGATGTGGTGTTCTATGAGGTCCGTGTGACCAGGCTCAGGCAAAAAACAAATCGGAAAATTCACCTTGCAACCTGTGCTCTCTGTGTCTTCAAAAGGGCCACACTTTTTATACTTACCTCTGGTCCCAACTCCTCCCTTTCGGGACCCATCGTCGCCAGAGCCGCAGGAACTGCCTCTCTCCGTGGTATCAGGAGATTGAGGTGGTATTTTTGATGTGCATTGCTTCTGTTCGTTCATCTGACCTCATTATTGACTTCTCCCACTCGCAGTGACCTCAAAGTCCTCTTGACACTTCGTGAGTAATTTAGAGTTTAACATGGGTAGTAAAGAGAGTACCTTATCTCCCAGTGCAAATTCCTGTAGCTGAGTACCCCTGGCGTACAGTCGGGATTGCCATTCTTGGGCCTGATGCAAATTCTCCTGTATTTGGTGACTACAGGATGTACTGAATTTTGTTTTTGCTGTTAGAGGGTCCCTCCTCCCAGTTTTCACTAATGACGTCTAAGATGACACGAGACTTGCACCCTTACAATAACTTGAATAAGAAAACCCCTTGGACGCTTGTGGGACCTCTCGTAATGCTAACAACAAAGGTTCGAGGCATGTATCCCAATTCCGAGTATCATTGTGAACAAACTTACAAATCATATTTTTAAACATTTGATTAAACCATTCAATCAACTCTGCCAGCTAGATTGCTCACTCTCTTTCTCTGGTTACAGCAGTGCATTGAAAGCACAAAGAAACACAAATAAGTAGATTGGTGGTAATAAGACAGAGATGAGAATCATCACACGTTAACTGCCGGTTCAGCCCACCCCGCTCTGTGTCCACAGCTGGCGTTCGATCACACACCCTATGCTACAGACAGGCATGTAAATAAATGCTCAATTCAAATTCAAATGTGACATCACCGCAAGATTGCTGGAGCAAAACTCAAGCACAATGGACACTGGTGGACAAGGCAAGTCTAGAGATTTCGTTTATCAGAGTGCTTTGCTCATGCATGGCCTCAAACATTTACACAAAGAAATGCCTCCAGATTTCCATATGTATGACAAAACTTCCCTTTAAAGGATGATTTTATGCCTGTGTGAAATCTATTACTCCAATTACATTTGTACAATCTGTGATGGCATGAAAATCCCTCATTGTTGCCTTTTCTGCTGCTGTATTTGGAAAAGTAATGTATTACCACGTGAAAAATGTGAATGCGTGCAAGACATGCCATTATTCGGCTCATAGTTGGTTGGGAAATGGGACTTGTCTCCAATTGCTCATTGAAATGTGCCTATGGCTAAAACCCTAGAGTAGAAAGGATTTGAGTGTTGTGGTCCTTAAAACATGTTCCTTGCACAAAGCTGTGTGTGCCATATCTTTGCAAGCAAAGCAAGGTTAGCCATTGTCTATATCCTCCCAGTCAAATTTTTTTTATGTGCCTTTTATATGATTTCACTTAACATTTTGTCTGTGTCTCCTGTACGCACCTTATTTTAAGCACCATAGTCAGCAATTAGTGTGACCACTGTTGGAAGTCTCAGATGTTGCATTCAGAACAACTCTATGATGCTGGGTCAGCTGAAAACATTTAGATAATTTTTTGTGTGAAGAAGAATTGATGTATTTTTACAGGCTCATGAGCAGCTCCAAGCTGATGTGCAGAGGTATAAAGCAAAAATTGAAGACCTAGAGAAAGAGCTCGCTTCCAAAGGACAAGTGAGTAAAGTTTAGTCTACTACCAACTTTACTAGTCAACTAATAATTGACTAATTAATTAATTCACATTGTGCATGTTGTTCATTTTACACACACACATTTGTCTTACTATTTGTCTTTCCTTGTGAGAACCTTTCACTGAATATTATTAATGCAGTTATTTAATGCTATGGCAGCACCTAAACCTAACCTTAACTTCAGTAACCGGAAAGTAAAAGGAAACACACGCACAAACGCACACACACACACCACCACACGCAATATCTCAATCGAACATTAAAAACATTCATCTGTTTTTGGATCACTGGTGCATATAAGGTTCCCCTTCAGGAACTCGAAATGCTTTGGGAACGCCCTGGCGAGACCACGTTCTGAAGCACGTGTGAAATCAGTCCAATGGAGAAGCGAGACGTCACGAGCGGGGTGATGTGAGCAACCAGGAAGCACAAAGGGGCACCCGGCAAAGGCACGTTAGCGTTTGCTCTTCAGCGAGTGTGTCTGTGTATGTGAGTGTGTGTGAAGCAATGTCAAAGCAAAAATCAAAGTCTGTGGCGAGCGGATGGCGTTTCAAATCGTCTGTTCCTCCCTGCCCATGCTATCTCTCGGGTGGGGATAAAACAAGATTTGTGCGTCGTCTGTTTGGGAGCGGAGCATGGTTAGCTCTCGAAGGGGCTAACTGTCATGATTGTGAGCTTCTTCCGCTCCGTGTGCTCCGCTCCTGTTCACAATCCTGCTGGACTGTTATCGCGGGGATCGCAAGTGGATATAGTGGAGGGATCCGAGACGGGCTCGTCCTTATCTCGGTCCTCACCCGCTGGATCCACAGCTCCCTCTCAGGCATCGGAAGCCTACCCCGCGGTTTCTTCCCCCCGGAGAGAGAGCCAGGCGTTTCATCTGTCTTCCTCCGAGGAGGTTGCCGTGATGAGCGTCGACACGGCGGAGACTGTGGGCTCGCCACCACAGTCCCTCGCGTATGAGTAGCTCGTGGAGGTTGTGACTCGCGCCGTAGCCAAGCTCAACATCGATTGGCCGGCCGAGAAGCAGGACGCTCGCCCCAAAAGCAAGCTGGACGAGCGCTTCCTTGGAGCTAAATCACAGCCTTCACGACGGGGCCTTCCATTTTTCCCCAATTCCCCGAACGGATACAGGGCGATGCTGGCGGTGGAGGAGATGCTCGCGAGCTATCTCTCCCCATCTTCAGCATCGTCCCTGAAGGCCCCAAGGCTTCCTACCAGGCGAGTAAGACTGACATCCAGCCTGGTTGGCAAAGCTTATATGGCAGCAGGTCAGGCCGGTGAGTGTCTGCACACCATGGCGGTGTTGCAGGCGTGCCAGGCCGATCTGCTAAAGGACCTGGACGAAAGGGAGGAAGGGGAATCCGACGTGGTCGCTGAACTACTTCGGGCCACAGATCTGTTGCTCCGGGCCACCAAAGAAACGGCCAGAGCCATTGGCCGTTCAATGACAGCGTTGTTAGCCACGGAGCAGCACCTGTGGTTGAATCTGTCTGAGCTTCAAGACAAGGACAGATTCTTCCTGCTGGATGCCTCGCTATTGCCTTCTGGCCTCTTCGGCGGCGCAGTCGATACTGTCATCGAGAGGTTTCAGGAGGCAAAGAAGCAGGCGGCATTCCAGTGCTTCCTCCCTCACCGTTCCCAGGTCTTTGGGGCTGCTGAGCGGGAGCAGCCCCGCCCGTCTAGCTCCTCATATCGCCAGACCCAGAAACAGAGCGTCGCGACCTGTACCCCCCCACAGAAAGAGCAGGGGTCGGGGCAGCGCTCTCGGTTGGGGTCTTCGAGGCAGGAAACGGATCTACGGACTGTTATTCTGGCTAAGAGGACCTCGGCCAAGTGGCTCTAACGCCACCATACCAGGGCCCTGGGAGGGGAGGTACACACCTCAGTATACGGTGCCTGATCCTCCTCAGTGCCCTCAGAGAGCTGCACTGACACCCCTGGTGCTTCAGGGCTCAGTGAGCTCCAGCGGGCTAATTTCCCAGCTGCCGCCCAGCAACGGTACGGCACGGGAAAGCTTGTTCCCTCAAGCGAGGGCGCTAGAGCAGTCAGGTTGGTCGTTCCCTGCCAGCCATCTGCTTCAGGGCACCGAAGTGGCTCGTCTAGCTGCACCAGAGGCCAGTCTCGAGAGACTGGTTCCCTTAGTAGACTTTCTGGCAGCGTGAAAACTTCTGCCAAATGTCTCACAATGGGTCTTGCAGACTGTAGAAGGAGGTTACAGAATTCAGTTTGGTTCTTGTCCGCCTCGCTTCAACGGGGCCATTCCTACACTAGTGGGCCACGAGCAGGCTCTGGTATTGGAACAAGAAATAGATACTCTCTTGAGGAAGGAGGCCATAGAACGCGTTCCTCCTCTCTTGAGAGAGTCCGAGTTCTACAGCCGCTACTTCATCGTTCCGAAGAACGATGGGGGGTTACGTTCGATCATGGATCTGTGTCTACTGAACCACACTATCAAATGGCTTCGGTTCAAGATGCTCACTATCGAACAGATCATGTCTCAGATCAGGTCCGAGGACTGCTTTGTCATGATAGATCTCAAGGACGCATACTTCCACGTATCCATCCTTCCTCAACACAGGAAATTCCGAGGTTTACTTTCGGGGGCGAAGCATACCAGTATCGGGTTCTTCCGTTCGGCCTGTCACTCTCACCCCGTGAAAACCAATTGTGTGGATGCTGCCCTGGCTCCGTTGTGACTCCAGGGCATCTGCATCCTGAATTACATCGACGATTGATTGATTGATTTTAGCTCAGTCAGAGCAGATGGCGGCTCGGCATCGAGATTTCGTCCTCGCCCACATGAAAGAGCTGGGGTTACGGCTAAACGGCAAGAAAAGTGTGCTTTCTCCACTACAGAGGACCACTTATCTGGGCGTGGTGTGGGATTCGACAACAATGCAGGCACAGTTGTCTCCTGCTCGTATTGAAGCGATTCTCACAGCCGTGAGGGGAGCTTGAATCAAACACTTGGGGTAGCCTTCCCCAAGCTTCTTGTTGGAGAATTTTCCCTATTCCCCAAATAAAACCAGCAGACAATCTTAAAGATCAAAATGAGAGAAGTTTATCCTCTGCAGAGGGAGTACAAATCACCAATACAGCAGCAGTGAGTTATCACTTCAGCTATACCACAGAAATGAGCCTACAATTAGAGGACATCTTTTATAGTGTGGTGTAAACATTGGAACAATTTCTTGTAGGTTACAAAATAATGAATAATCATATTTGTATATAAATAGTATATATTTGTATATAAAGAGTGAGTTTCTACATCTTCTTAGTAGGTAATAACATTCCAAAACCACCACCTACCCACCAACCCCTGCCTGGCTGGGAGAGGAAATCTGCCACAACCATTGGTGCGCCCGGATTGTGGAATCCCGGAGGTGGTATATCTGCCACGCTCCTCTGTTCGTTCACCTTACCTCATAGTCGATGTCCCCAACTTGCCGTGTGACCTCAAAGGGCCTTTGCCACTTGGCGAGTAATTTAGAGCTCGACATGGGTAGTAAAACGGGTAGCAATTGATCTCTTGGTGCAAACTCCCATAGCCGAGAACCCCTGTTATATAGCCGGTATTGACGCTCTTCCATCTGATGCAAATTCTCCTGAGTTATGTGACTTAAGGTGTGGAGTTTTGCTCTCAGGTCAAGAACATATTGATTTTTATTTTTGCTGTTAGAAGGTCCCTCCTCCCAATTTTCCCTAATGATGTCTAAGAAGCCACAAGGCTTGTGCCTGTACAACAATTTGAATGGGGAAAACCACATCTAGGCTTGCAGGACCTCTCATATTGCAAAAAGCAGGGGCTTGAGCCACTTATCCCAATTCCGCGTATCATCGTAAACAAATTATGAATCATATTTTAAGCCTTTGATTATACCACTCAACCAGCCAATCTGTCTGCGGATGGTAAACACTGGTGCAAATCAAATTAATCCCCAATAATTCATAAAGTTTGCGTAGTGTCTGTGACATAAACATAGTGCCTTGGTCAGTCAGAATCTCTTTCCGGCCAACCTGGACAATCCTGTCCTAAGTGCCCCGCCATTGGATTATGGTGAACCGTCCAGAATTATATTTCTCAACAGCTCTTTGGGACCAACAGTTGGGTCGTTTCTTCCTGTGTTTGAGTGTCCTGAGTCACCAACCTGAGTGGAAGAAGAGACAGACACAGAAGGAGAGGGAGGGGTTGGGAAAACACAGGGTCAAGGAACTGGTTTTGGGGAAATTGGCCCCAATTGGAGATCAGCTGTCCATGCAAGATGACTTTGTCAGCTGAAGCAAGAAAGACACACTGCTTCCAAATTTAACCAAAATTATGTACTACACATAAAACGTAGCAAGAGTCTATATAAATGCTAATAGTTTGTTTCGCTGCCAGAATACCTGCACATGTGTGAGCAAAGAGATCAGCTACTTAGCTAGTGAAATACCTTGTGGTAATCCATAGATTTCAACAAGATCATGATCTGTCAAAATAGCATAAAAAATTAAATCCGGATTACCCAAAGGTTTGTTGAAGTCTGGCCTTATGAGCACAACAATCATTCAGTAGTGAGTCATCTCCATCTGAATTGGAAGAGATTTGCGAGATTGAGTAATATAAGAGAAGAAAGAATTTTCACCTCATATCAAGAACGTCTCTGAGCAGACATATGCTGTGTTGCTATTTGTTTTAGAAGTGCTACCACTGCATGTGTAGTATATACTCTACAGGGGTAACCTAGGGGTAACCTGGAAAATTTGCCAATTAAATTAGAGACAGTAGCAATAACACGGAGACAAGGCATACCTTGCATAGTGAGGCTAAGTTTCAGAGAGTAGTAATCTACGGGTATCATGTGAGTGCCATGTTTCTGAGTGAGAGCCTCTGTGGCACAGGCTTATTGTTCATAGATGTGAAGGTGTATAGCATCTGTCCACTGCAGCTTGGTCTTTGAGTGTTTGGATTTAGAGCATGATCATGGACAGCAATGGATCAGGAATCCAGTGACGGCAGTAATTTGCCATACCCAGAAAAGACATCATGTCTTTCTTGGTTTTGGGCACAGTAAGTCTTTGTAGTGCCTCTTTTCACTCTGAGGAGATTTATCACTAATCCTTTGACAGGATGTGGAATAAGTTTTGCACCTGAGGCTGTGCCTCAACTGCAGCTTGGCCAAAGAGTTGTAATGACCTTTGTCAGCTAATGTTGAGAGGAGCTTCAATGAGTCTGTGACACATGCATTGTTGCTTGTAGCTGCTAAAGGTAGGTTATCTACAAACTGGATCAGAATTATTGCTTCAGACATGTCCAAGTCCTCCAAGTCCCTTTTTACAGTGGCTACCTAAATGCCTGGACTCTCTGTATAGCCCTGTGACAGTCTTGCCCGTGTGTATTAATTACCATCACATGTAAAATCAAACAGATACTGACTATCTGGATGCAATGGAATTGAGAAAAAGGCAGAACACAAACTACTACTATAAAATGCGTAGCATTACTGGAGTGGATATTAAGATCATGTTAGAGTCTGGCACAAAGGGTGTAATGGGAATGACCACTTGACTAATAGTGTGATTACATGGACATTTTGTCTCAGTTATAACACCTTGCTTTAATAGTAAAGAAATAATTGGCCGTATCACTTTCAACAGCTTCTGGGGCAAGGCTGTATCACTTCTTACATGGCAGTGGGACTTGAAGCTTAAGTTTGACAGCATGTGGTCATAGGACCCCAACTTTGCCCACAACATCCAGGTTTCAAAGTGAGAGACATGTAGGTTTGAGTTTTCTTCCTCAAAAATTTCCATTAGCTCAGCTGTTAAATTAACTTTAAAAGTGCAGCCTTCCGTCGCAATGTAAATGTCAGTAATGCGCTGTCTAAATAGTACATGTAGTTTTAACTCTAGTTTTTTGCTCATACACAGAATCGAGTGGAAGCGGAACATAAGAAAGTGTAACCAAGACAGCATTTCATGAGTTAACAATGCAGAGGCGACAGACGGATTGACCTTTGTTAATGTCTGAGCAAATTAATGTGTTATCAGATTTTGGACATCTGTTTGGATTTTGGAAGGCAGGCTCACAGGAGTGGCTATATATAATTTATAATAATATAAAAATAATTTAAAATATATAAAAAATTTAATGCAGAAGGTGCAGAGGGTAGAAGAGTTAATTTTGAATAAAAGGGCAAGGCTGCAGTAGCAGACACTCCCTCATGAAAACTCACATATTTACCTAGGCTGCATCCTCCTTCTAGCAATATACAATGTAATATATCACAGGTAGGTTTATCTGTTTACAAGCCCACAACTTTACAGCTGCATAGGCTGGACTTGCTAGGTCTTTGTTTTGTAGATCTACTATGTTTGCTCAGGTGAGTTAGCATGCAAAGAGTCTTTCCAGTTATCACCACTAAGGGACTTGCTTTGCTAGACTTTCCTCCCATTGCAGTTGCAGTTCAGGTTAAGTTCATGGTTCTGGTTAAAGTCACAGTAGTTCACAGTAAAGCGCATTTAAAAACACTCCTTCCAGGAATGGCAGTAGTCCCTTATTTCAAGCTGGACCACTCTTGGGTGGACTCATTGGCTTGACCTCCTTTAGGCTGCCATCATTTCACCACTCTTAGAGAATGGCAATGGTCCTTTCTTTGTGGGCCCTTGGCTAGGCCCAGTCAATACTTTGCTGTAATTTATTCCAAGAACAACTGGTGTAACTCAGTCAGGTTTGTGGGCCTTGCTCAGGCATGCTTTTTCAGTTCAGTTCACAAATTTTCTGTGGGATTCAGATCATGGCTTTATGATGTCTTCTCTAATACTTTCACTTTGTTGTCTTTAACCCTTAGGAGTCTGAGGCATTTTTTTGGATCCTGGAGATGTTTTGACATGCCCTGACATTTGTTCTTATCTCAGTTACTTATAGAATATTAATTGCAAAACTCTCATTACACTATATTCAGCAGAAATTCTGTTACAATAATGTGTGAGCAACATGTATGTACATGTTTGTAAACTTGAGAAAATCAAGTTTAAACCTGGTTAATACAAAAAAGGACAGAGATAGGGCCATAAAACACATACTAAA
Source organism: Pangasius sanitwongsei (assembly GCA_037576675.1). Taxonomy (NCBI): domain Eukaryota; kingdom Metazoa; phylum Chordata; class Actinopteri; order Siluriformes; family Pangasiidae; genus Pangasius; species Pangasius sanitwongsei. The sequence goes on along the minus strand of CM075017.1, from coordinate 13,397,424 downwards.
TATATTTGCACAAGACTTTTGAGTACTGGATTATGTAGACCAGAGTCTTTGTTACAACATGTTGTGAAAACCATCTTGTACACTCATTCATATAAAACAATGCATTGATTTAAATTCTGTGTGACATTTTTTTGTTTTAGAAAGACTATATGCAAGGGAGTGTCAATGGCCATGAATATTGATGTCTTTTATACCTGGGGAGATAATGACCCACCCCCTAATGAGTCTATCAAGGTGGAATGCCATTGTGGAAACTAAAAGAAAGAATTTGAGGAGACTGAAAGGAAGAATGTTTTTGTTTGTAGTTTATTTACAACATATAAAATAATAAAATAAAATCAAATAACAATAAAATCAAAATATATAAAATGAGGGTCAAAGGCACATTTTTGAACACACACCTGACACACCTTTGTGCCATTCCTGGAAACAGTTCCTGGTTAACTGTGTGTATATATATATATATATATATATATATATATATATATATATATATATATATATCTATATATAGAGAGAGAGAGAGAGAGAGAGAGAGAGAGAGAGAGAGAGAGAGAGTGGTGTAGTGAAAGTGTGTGTGTGTATATGTATCTCTGGGGCGCCTCTGGGGCTGGGGGTGTGTGTGCGCG
>CM075017.1:13373526-13396695 GCA_037576675.1 Pangasius sanitwongsei | reverse complement strand
ATTGTTTTATTTCAAATCCATTGTGGTGGTGTATAAAGGCAAAATCACAAAAAGTCTGTCATTGTCCAAATATTTCCGGATCTAACTGTATATATATATACTCAGTGCCAGTCCCAAGCCAGGTGAAAAACTGTACTAAATCAAATACACAGACCAATGATCCGCTGTAGCAACCGTAGCAACACCTAACGGGGTCTTCTCTGTTCAGGCACCTAAGTGGTGGAATGAACTTCCCTTAAATGTCCGATCAGCTGAGTCATTAGCAATCTTCAAACGACGTCTAAAGACTTACCTCTTCCTAAAGTCCTTAAATTAGCACATTAAAAAAAAAAAACTTTGTCTGAGCACTTATTACTATATTACGTCCCCAACAGAGTTTTTGGGCTGATGGTATTCTTAGTTTGTGACCTAGCGCACCAGTGTCAGAATGTATTTATTGATAGAGACTTCAAAGCACTTTTGTAAGTCCAAATGCCATAAATGTAAATGTAAATGTAACGTCAGTAGCCGAAAGAGGAACAACAACATACATACATACATACATACATACATACATACATACATACACTCACCGTCCACTTTAATACAAAGAACTGTACACCTGAAGATACAGGTCAAGCACGTCAAATAATATTAAGCAATAAGTAAGCACATTAAATGTTTATGTTCATAACAGACCTTCTCTCCAAAAAGCATATGGCAACACAACTTAGATTTCCAAAATTGCATTTGAACAAACTACAAAAGTTCTATAACAATATCCTATGGACCGATGAGACCGAGGTGGAGATCTTTGGTCATCATGCACAGTGCCATATTTGGCAAAATCCAAACACAGCATATCACCACAAACACCTCATACCAACTGTCAAGCATGGTGATGGAGGGGTGTTGATTTGGGCTTGTGTTGCAGCCACAGGACCTGGGAAACTTACAGTCATTGAGACGATGAACTCCACTTTAGACCAGAATATTCTTGAGACAAATGTGAGGCCATCTGTCCAGCAGCTTAAGCTGGGCCGAAATTGGGTCATGCAACAGGACAATTATCCCATGCATAACAGCAAATCAACATCTGAATGGCTAAAGAAGACAAAAATAAAGGCGATGGAATGGCCAATTTAAAGTCAACCCATTGAGATGCTGTGGCGGCATCTTAAAAGAGCTGTGCATAAATAAATGTACCCAAAAGTCAATTAACTGAAGCAATGTTGTAAAGAAGAGTGTGCCAAACTTTCTCCAAAAACGATTTGAGAGACTGATAAGCTCCTATAGAAAATGTTTACTTCAAGTTATTCTTGCTAAAGGTGGTTCTATATGTTACTGAACTATAGGGTGTACTTATTTTTTCCCACCTGGTTTCTAAATGTTGGTTTACTTTTTGGGGAAAATTACAACATTGAAATCTGTTGTGTGTTTTTGTTGAGAGTGTACTTTTTTCCCTCATGACTGTATACACACAAACACACACACACACACACACACACACTAGTAATAGGTATTTATATGGTTTAAGCGCATCACATACAGGGGTAATTTAAGTAGTCTGCAATCATGTTTACAGCTACAACCCACAGAGACACCATGCCATCTCTTTTCTTTTCATGTGTGTTTTAAATGTAAAGTCTCTACAGGACACAAAAGATACCTCAATTGTTACACCACAGTGACACATACCTTCCTTTGTACTCTATCTAACTGTCCATAAAAGTTTTTTGAATAGCATTGTGGATATGTTTGGACCTATATGACCCTACTGTGTTTTGTGCTTCAGGAAAAGCAATAGCTTGACTGTGAAAACATTAAAAAAATTACAACTTTTAAGTGTTACTACTCCTTTCATCAGTTAACAGTTGTTGTTATAATTGTCACAACCATATTTATTACAGTGATTCAACATTGATTTATTCAACAATTTCAAGATGCAGCCATGTTCAGTTTTATTTGCATATTTGATTGATGTTTTGTGGACATTATAATATCACCTGGCCTTTTTGAAAGACTTTTTGAACACTTTCATTGCCACTATTATTTACAAACCTTTGGGCTTTAGACCAGTGTATGACTGGTCCTCCTACTTTTCTGCATCCAGTGCCTTTCCCAAATACCTACCAAACTAAATTATATTTACCTCTTTCTGGTGGTACTTGATGGCCAGCTTGAGCTTGGCCAGGTCTCTGCATTCTCGGGGATCTAGCTCTTCACTGTGGTCATCACGGTGGTTGAGGATCGTTTCTAGCTCACGGGAACTTCTTGCTTGGTCCAGCAAGTCCTTAGCAAAGAGCTTACACTGCTGTGAGAGCTCCTCATACTCCTGCCGGAATTCATTCTCCACTTTGCTGAGCTCCTTCAGCTCCCAGCCTAGGCGGAATGCTGTGAGGATAGGGTCCTCACTGGACAAAGCAATGAGTGAAGGACTCGCCAATGTCTTGTAGATGTTAAGTCGGGAGCGTGAGTGCCGCAGACTGTCCACCTCTGAGCTGGACACACACTCGACACAGTCACAGCGGATCTGGTGTGGCCGTGGCACGGTGACCTTGCGCTGGACAAGGAGTTTGATGATTTCATAGTTGTTGGTGTGTGCAGCCAGCATGATGGGCGTGATATCAGGTGTGAATTCTGAGAACTGAGTGTCCATCATAAGTGCTGGTACCTAAAAATGAAAAATATTAATGTACGTATACATACCACAAAATCTTGCCTTAATAACAACACATTTTTTCTTGATCCCTCTTCTTAGTCATTTCAAGATCTGGAAATGACAAAATAATAGTTTTCCTAAACAAATTAAATAATAATTTCAGATCATGAGAAAACTAGGTTGTAGGCCTACATTATTCTAAAAATCATAGAAATATTTTTTTTTAAAAAAAGCATAAAAATCATTGCCAGAAATATAATTTTGTGTAGTATTAAACTAACAGTTGGGTCCATAAATATTTGGACAGTGACACAATTTTTGTAATTTTGCCTACAGCCACAATGGATTTGAAAAGAAGTAGTCAAGATGTGATTGAAGTGTAGAATTTCAGCTTTAATTCAAGGGGTTTAACAAAAAAAGGCATTAACCATTTAGGAATTACAGACATTTTTTACATAGTCCCTCCATTTTCACGGGCTCAAAAGTAATTGGACAAACTAGCATAATTATAAATATAAGGATTTTTTTAATACTTGAATGCAAATCCTTTGCAGTCAGTGACTGCCTGAAGTCTGGAATCCATGGACATCAATAAACGTTGACTTTCCTCTCTTCAGGTACAGTGGATATAAAAAGTCTACACACCCCTATTAAAATGGCAGGTTTTTGTGGAGTAAAAGAATGAAACTATAATAAATCATGTCAGATCTCCACCTTTAATGTGAAATTGTATACAAATAAAGTGAAAAACAATCAGAAACTTTTTTTAGGGAAGAAAGGAAAAATAAAAAACTTACAATAACCTAGTGCGCCCACCCCTAAACTAATACTTTGTTGAAGCACCTTTTGATTTTATTACACCACTCAGTCTTTTTGGGTAAGAGTCTATCAGCATGGCACATCTTGACTTGGCAAAAGTTTCCCATTCTTTCTTTCAAAAACATTCTGGGCTCTGGCTAGGTCATTCAAAAACACTGATCTTCTTTTGGTTAAGCCATTCCTTTGTTGTTTTGGAGGTAAGCTTTGGGTCATTGTTGTGCTGAAATGTGAAATTCCTTTTCATCTTCAGCTTACTAGCAGACACCTGAATGTTTTTCACTAAAATTGACTGGTATTTGTACCTATTCATGATTCCCTCCACCTTGATAAAAGCCCCAGTTCTGGCTGATGAAATGCAGCCCTAAAGCATGATACTGCCACCACCATGCTGCACCATGGGTATGGTGTTCTTTTGGTGATGTGCTTTTTTTTTGCACCATACATACCTTTTGGAATTATGGAATTATTATACATTTTGGAATTGGTTTGGAATGAAAATGGTTTCATTCATTTTGCCATATGGTTTGGGGTGATTTAGTTGAGCTTAGATGTTTTTTAATGAGAAAGAGCTTCCGTCTAGCCACCCTACCCCATAGCCTAGACATGTGAAGAATACGAGAGATTGTTGTCACATGCAGAGAGTAATCACAACATACAAGATATTACTGCCGCTCCTTTAATGTTGCTGTAGGTCTATTGGCAGCCTCTCTAGAATTTTTTTCTTTTTTGTACATTTTGGAGGGATGTCCTGTTCTTGGTAATGTCACTGTGGTACCCCATTTTCTCCACTTGTTGTTGATGGCCTTCACGGTGTTCCATGGTATATCTAATGTTTTGGTTCTTTCATACCCCTCTCCTGATCAATACCTTTCGACAAGTGAGATACCGTACTTTGTAAGCTCTTTGTAGACCATGGCTTCAGGAGTCAGATGAAACCAAGGAGATGTCAAGAAAATTCTACAGAAACAGCTGGTATTTTTTTGGGGCTAATCAGAATTTCATTGATGACAGCTGTATGATAAATACTTTTGAACATGAGTTTGAATGTGATTGGTTCATTCTGAACACATCCATATTCCCAATTATAAAAGGGTGTGCACACTTATGCAACCAGTTTATTGTAACTTTTTTATTTTTCCTATTTTTCCATAAAATGTTTCTGATTTTCTCTTATTTTTTATACGTTGCAATTTCACATTGAGGGTGGAAAAAGTTCTGGCATGATTTATCTTGGTTTAATTTTTGTACCTCACAAAAACCTGCCATTTGAACAGGGGTGTGTAGACTTTTTATAACCATTGTACTTTGCCAGGCCTTTATTGCAGCCGCCTTCCATTGCTGCTTGTTTGTTGGTCTTTCTGCCTTTCTTTTGTTTCTTATATATGTATCTAGTATATGTATCTAGTATATAAAAAGCACACGCAATTGAGGTCAGGTGACTGACATGGCCATTTAAGAACCTTCTATTTCTTTGCCTTAAGAAGCTCTTGGGTTGCTTCTTTTGTGGTATGTTTTGGGCCATAATCTATCTGTAATGTGAAGAACTGTCCTATCAGTTTTGCAGCATTTGACTGAATCTGAGCATGAAGTATAACTCTATACACTTCAGAATTCATCCTGCTACTTCTGTCAGCTGTCACATCATCAATAAACACCAGTGACCCAGTTCCACTGGCAGCCATAACAATACCTCCACCATGTTTGACTTTGAATCATGAGCCCTTCCTTTCCTTCTCCATACTCTTCTCTTCCCATCATTCTGGTAAAAGTTAATCTTGGTTTCCAGAACTGGTCAGGCTTTTTTTTAGATGTTTTCTAGCAAAGTCTATTCTGGCCTTTCTGTTCTTGTGTGTTACTTGTGGCTTGCATCTTGAGATAAACCCTCTGTATTTACATTCATGAAGGAGTCTCTTGATTGTAGAATTTGATAATGATAAACCTACCTCCTCGAGAGTGTTCTTGACTTGGCTAGATGTTGTGGGGGTTTTTCTTCACCAAGGAAGAAACTTTTAGTTGTCTTCTGTGGTCTTTTGGTGTTGCTGGGTTCACCAGTGCATCTCTTCTTTTTAAGAATGTACCAAATTGTGGATTTGGCCATTTGTAAGGTTTCTGCTATCTCTCTGATAGGTCTGTTTTGTTTGTTCAGGCTAATTATGGCCTCCTTCACTACTGCATCTACACCTCTTTGGATCACATATTGAGAGTTTTGCAAATTCAACACTTGGAATCAACTCCAGACCACTGATCTCATGTTGTCATGAAATAACAAGGAAACAGGCTAAACCTGGCCATGAAACTGCTTTACAGTCAATTGTCCAATTACTTTTGAGCCTGTGAAAAAGGAGGGACAATGTAAAAAAGTGACTGTAATTCCTAAACGTTTAATGCAATATTTTTGTTAAACCCCTTGTATTAAAGCTGAAAGTCTACATTTCAATCATATCTTGATTGCTTAATTTCAAATCCATTGTGGTGGTGTACAGAGACAAAATTATGAAAATTCTGTCACTGTCCAAATACTTATGAAGCCGACAATAAATTTATAATAGAACCAATAATACCAAAATAAGTGGTGAACCAAAATACAAAGCCAAAATAAATGGTGTTTACATAAAGCATTAACAGCATATTACATAAAAACATCATAAAGTATTCATGGATGTTCAGAGCTACATTCATGAAGTATTCATAATTTACGTGAAACTAATGTGGGGCAATAGATTCAGAGATTTTTTTTTTTCCTATATTTTATATTTTTTATGTTGTTTTCAGTGAAACTGTCCATGTTCGAAAGCCAAAAAAGGCATTACTGACACTATTGAGGATAAGGGTGCAAAGCCAGAACATTTTTTGTCAGTTTAGAATATAGAGCGTTTCAGTGAAGTATTTATTCAGAAACTTTTAACTTTTATTTTGAAAAAAAAATAAATAAATATCCAAGTAAAATGACATACTACCTCATATAAATGTCAGGTAAAATAAGAATACTTAAAATATGTTTGTATAAACGTTCATGAATATCTTGATATGATATGTGATAAATGTTTTATGATGACACCAACTGGTAACAGTCTATAAATTGTTACCAGAACAACCATAAACACACATTGCAGAAGAAGAAAAAATCTTGATTGATAAATCTTAATAGGCCTCTATAATGTCCTTTGTTTGCATTTGATTTTTTATGCAATTCTAAATTAATTAGGTCATCTCAGTAAAACAGGAGAAAAAGAAAGGTTTCTTGAGATACACTATATGGCCAAAAGTTTGTGGACACCTCATGATGAAACTCATGTGCTTTTTGAACATTCCATTCCAAAATTAGTTCTCCTTTGCTATTATAATAACCTCCACTCTTCTGGGAAGGTTTTCCACTAGATTTTGGAACATGGCTGCGGGGATTTGTCCATTTAGTCACAAGAGCATTAGTGATGGGACTAGTGATGACAGGCAAGAAGGGCTGGGGCACAGTCAGCATTCCAATTCCTCCCAAAGGTGTTCAGTGGGGTTGTGGTCAGGTTTCTGTGCAGGCCACTCGAGTTCTTCCACTCCAACCTTGGTAAACCATGTCTTCATGGACCTTGCTTCGTGCACAGGGGCATTGTCATGCAGGAACGGGTTTGAGTCACTTAGTTCCAGTGAAGGGAATTTGTAATGCTACAGCATGGAAAGACATTCTAGACAACTATGTGCAACAGTTGTGGGAAGGCCAACATATAGTTGTGATGGTCAGGTGTCTGCAAACATTTGGCCATATAGTGTACCATTATCTCAGTAAACACAAATTGTTATCTTGTGACATAAATAACTTGAGATCCAGAGGAAACAAATTTAATCAACTAATATATATAATAATAATCATTTAATATATATATGTCAAAAGTTTGGGGTCACTTAGAAATTCCCTTGGTTTTGAAAGAAAAGCAAACTTTGTTCAATTAACATATCAAAATATTATAATTACATATTAATATGACTGTATTAAAAATACAGTCTAGATATTGTTAATGTTGTAAATGGCTATTATACCTGGAAATTCCTTTTTAAAGGAATATCTACATAGGTATAAAGATGGTTATTTTCAGCAACCATCACTCCTGTGTTTCAATAGCACATTGTGATAGCTAATCCAGGTTCATCATGATAAAAGGCTAATTGCTGATTAGAAAACCCTTTTACAAGTATGTTAGCACAGCTGAAAACCGCTGTGCTGATTAAAGAAGTAATAAAAGTGGCCTCCTTTAGGCTACTTGAGTATCTGGAGCATCAGATTTGTGGGTTCAAAAAAGCAACTCTCTCCTGAAACTCATCAGCCTGTTCTTGTTCTAAGAAAGGAAGGCTATTCCATGCAACAAATTGCCAAGAAATTGAAGATTTCATACAATACATACATACACAAACTGGCTCTAACCCTGATGGAAAGAGAAGTGGGAGGCCCTGGTGCACAACTGAGCAAGAAGACAAGTACAGTACATCAGAGTCTCTAGTTCGACAGGTCTTCAACTGGCAGCTTCATTGAATGGTACCTGCAAAACACCAGTCTCAACACCAACATTCAAGAGGCGACTCTAGCATGCTGGCATTCTAGGCAGAGTTGCAAAGAAAAAGCCATATCTGAGACTGGCCAATAAAAGGAAGAGATTAAGATGGGCCAAAGAACACAGACATTGGACAGAGAAAGACTGGGAAAAAATTTTTTATGGAAAGACACAGAAAAATGAAAAGATGCAGGAGAAGTGATTGATGCCATCTGTCAAGCATGGTGGAGGGAAGGTGGTGATCTGGGGTTGGTTTGGTTGTGCTAAAGTGGGAGATTTATACTTGATGCTACGCCCCCATGGCTCAAGAAGGATGTAGCAAAAACGGGGACACCCAAGAAAGTGCAAATAATGTACAAAATTTATTAACAGAATAGAACTATACAAAAAAGAAACAATGTAACATGAGTTAGTCAAGTGTATGCATTAAGGTGTAATGGACCGTAGCAATGTTGGATGTATAAAGTAAACAAAATTAAACAAAACCCAAACGAAACCAAGTCCAAAGTGCAGCCCACCTCTGGCCGGTTGCCATACTGCTTTTAAAAGGTAAGGCAGGAAATCAACAGCAGGTGTCCTCAATAATCCCATCCAGGAACAATCAATTGGAAGGCGGAGCAATTGCATAATTCAACCCAGGGAGGACGCGCGTAACGCATGGGTCATCACACTTGATAAAAGGGATCTTGAACAACACTCCATTTTGCAACGCCATGCCATACCCTCTGGACGGCACTTGTTTAGAGCCAATTTCCTCCAACAGGACAATGACCCAAAACACAGCTCCAAACTATGCAAGAACTATGTAGAGACGAAGCAGTCAGCTGGTATTTTATTTGTAATGGACTGGTCTGCGCAGTCACCAGATCTCAACCCTATTGAGCTGTTATGGAAGCAGTTTGATCATATGGTTCGTAAAAAGTGCCCATCAAGCCAATTTTAAATTTTAGAAGCCAAAATTCTTATTTCAAGCACAAATCATTATTTCTAACCTTGTCAATGTCTTGACTACATTTTCTGTTCATTTAATGAATAAAAGTAAGAGTTTTCATGGAAAATGTGAAATTTTCTGGGTGACCACAAACTTTTGACCAGTAGTATATGGTGCTAAGTAGGTTTGACATAACATTTGACATCAAATTACATGTGACAGATATTCAATATAGATTCAACAGAATCAACAAGTTGCCACTGTTTAGCCTTTGAGCAAGGCTCTTAACCCTTCAACTTCTCTGTTGTATCCTGTCTCAGTTGTAAGTCACATTGGATTAAAGCATCAGCCAGTATGTAATATGTAAATTTGAAAGCACCCTCAAAGAGCATTATCCGCTTGCACAGAAGAGAAAAAAGGTTATGCTAGATCAATTTTATGATTATAGGGAAGATATTGACTCAATTTACAGTTTCTTATTTTTCTTCTCTTGCTCTCTATGACTGACAACATTATGTATATGAGCTCAGCTTTCCAAAAAGGGGGTCCCTTTTTTTGATATTGCTAGGACCTAATCCAGCTGCAGTAGAACACAGGCAATCACTATTCATCATTTTTAAATGGACATGTTGTTACTTGCCTGTTTTTCACCGCTGGGTTTCCTGTAGGATAGCAGCAGCTCCACTGCACCCACCACCTCCTTGCGGATGGCGTAGAGCAGAGCATCTCCCACATGCACACCATGACTCAGCAGCAGCTCCATTACCTCCAGATTCTCGTTCTCAATGGCGATTAGAAGGGCGCTGCGTCCTAGCGGGTCCAGGCAGTTAACGTTAATATTGTAATAGATCTCGGCCTGTTCAAGGGCCATCTTTACACCTGCATAGTCCCCCTTCTCCACTGCGCTTAGGTAGGCGCGCTCCTCTGCTGACAGCTCAGCCTCGGCCCGCACAATCTGCAGTGGTATCCGGTCACGGTACGGCGAATAGCTCGCCTTCTTGTAGTACAGCTGCGCCATGGGGTTCATGAGAACTCAAGATCTCAGCAAGCTGGACAGAAATGAAACAAAAAATCTGTTACATTTCAGGACTATGCGATGAATAAAGAATCAAGGTTGTCAACTACAATTTGACTTCTAAATAAACAGATGCTTCTTTAGCAGTCTTTAACAGTCAGTACTACAGATTGTACTACCCAAAGGTTTTGGGTTCATGCACAAGATCACACAAAGCTGGGCAGAGATAAAATGAAGGACATATTAAAATTTTAAACTTTTGAACAATAGATGTCCATGAGTTTCAAATAATGCTTCATAGACACACTGTCTGCACTTACAATTTAGACTATTTGCTATAAACCAGCCAAATTTCACATTAAAATGCAAACCTAGCAACCTTACCATTAACTGTCCTGTCTGCTACTCCTCCTCTACTGAAAACATTCATGGATTGAGCATGGAGCAGCATGATTCTTGCCCCTAAGGGCTTCCATTAGTGCTTGCTGCAGTTCCCATTTTTGACCACTGGGTGCAATAACTGTGTGGAGTTCTGCATCGCTAAATGGGGCAGTGAACATGCTGCTCTACGAAAGGGAGGAATGCAATGGAACATCAGTTTATATCTGTCAAATATCAAAATTTTTTTAACTCACTGGTTACTCAAAAGAGGTAATTAGTGGAATTATTAAAAAGTGTGGACATATATGGAGGGCTCTGGCCCAGCTACTTCTATGAACTAGTATAAATACCAGTAAGCAATTAATAATAACACCAACACTTAAGAAAGCCAGTAGGGTAGTACAGTAGGGAAAAAATGTCTTCCTTTAAAAAAAAAGGAAGATAGAGACCATTTAATTGTCACCTCAACTATTATGCAATATTTCTTTGGCATTCTCCAGTGAAATATTTGAGTGGAAGATTTCTTTTCAGCGATGAATTGGCATCCACTGAGTATGGGATTTTAACAGGAGTTCATAGTTCATTATTATCTAACAATATTTTTGGACACACTCTGGAATTTTGTGTAATTTCAGTTGGGTTTCCATTGGATTTTTATGTATTTTATGTATTTTAATGTGAATATATACTGTACATTGTACTATATTATTACAGAACATGCTATATGAATCTCTTATAGACTTGTGACTACAAAAGTTTTTAACTGGTGATTATGGGTATTTCATGGAAGTCCTCTGGAATCATATGGGAATATGGAATACAATGTAAAGCCTTGAAGACTAGGCTAGTATATCTCCAAGCAAGTAGTGGAGGAGTCTGTTGTGCAGTAAAGAGGCACTCATTTTACATATGCATATAAATCCATCTCTAAAGAAGTACCAGCTGTCTGGATCTGCAGTGATATTGATCTAAAAAGAAATACCTCCATTCCCCAGCTTACCTTTGTGTTTGTTCTGCAGTCCTCCCAGTTGTATACCTTCCCAAAAGTTTGAATTAATCAGAAGGATAAATGTTTAACAGAGTTCTGTGTTTGATCCTGATAAACATGCTATACCCACTCTTTCTCTCGTATGAAACTGACAGAAGTATGATTGGGAATGCTGGCAGAGGATCTGGTATTGATCCTCAGTGTTCTAGTATAACTATAGGACTCAGCTCATAATGACCTAAGGAGCTTCATCTATATTTATAATACATGGCTATTTCAAATGCATGTTTAAGGAGGGGTGCATAACCAAATCCCTTATCTACCTATCTGAATCTATCTATGTGCTCTTTTGCTACTTGGGGACTTGGATCTAAGAGCATAATATAAATAAATAAAATAACAATAATAAAAAAATATTTTAAAAATTATTTAAAAAATAATAAAATTCATAAATATACAGTGGTAGCTCCTTCATTACCCCTCTATATAGCTTATCCATTCAATGGATGTTGTCAAAAAGAAGCTTGACAGAAATCTGGATATAGATTTAAAATGATCCTTAATGAGCAAGCCAGAGGCGATGGTGACAAGAAAAAACTCCCTGAGACGACATGAGGAAGAAACCTTGAGAGGAACCAGACTCAGAGAGGGAACCCATCCTCATCTGGGTGACACAGGATAGAGCAATAATAAATAATTTTTCTTTTATTACTGCATACTATAGAGTCAAGCAGTGCTAAGTGTATTGAAAGGAACTTGAGTGTAAGAGTCATTTCTAAGTTCATTAGAGTTTTAACTTTACAGTAAGTCTATAGTATAAAAGTGATGTTATCAACTGTTCAGTGATTGAGACTTGAGTGTGAATTGTTTTAGTAAATGCAGTCTTTAGGCTATGAAAGGAAGAACATCCATGGTGATCTTTAGGGTGTCCTTGTGGTACCATCCAAAGCAATCTCATGGTGATATTTAGGCTATCCATGCGGGGCCATCCTTAGCAGCAGCGAGTTAATTTTTAGGTGAAGGAGGCTCCAAGCAGACGTAGAGCATCAGGCAGCATCAGGCAGGTCTGCTGTTCAGGCATATGTTAATTTTCATAAAGTCCTCTTTCCTTTTACATATTTTAAATTCTGTTAAAACACTAATGACCTCTTTTGAAGGACCAACTTTTTTTTTTTTAAATGTTGCCATTTGACAGATATAAACTGACGTTCCAGTTACAGTGACCTTGTCTGGCTGGGAAAAAGAAGAAAAATATCTCTCTTTTCCCTTTTCCAATGTTTTTTGGCTAGTTTCATGTCTTTGGTGTGATTTTTAAGATATAGTTGGGCTGGAAATTTTGCTGAAATCCAACAACCCTGGTTTGTCTTGAATGAAGTGGCATGGTTGAACAAAGGTATGTTTAAAACTGTTTAAAATGAGCTGCTAAATGTTAGTTTCACTTGGTGGTGTCATTCTTAAATAGCCCAAAATTTTTTGCAGGAGTAATAATTAACATATGACCAGAATTATACTAATTTTTCCGGTAAACTGCCTCGTTCCCGGACACCATGATCACCCCCACACTCACAGAAACACTTACACACCCCCTACCCACACAAACACTCATGCCCCTCTCACCCAAAAAATACCAACACCCCCCCCCCCCCCCACACACACACACACACACACACAGACACACAAGCACCTATACAACCAACGCCCCCCCCACACACACACACATAAACACCCACACATACCTCCATACACAAAAACAGATATACCCCCCCCCTACATACACACACACACAGACATAAGCATCTATCCCCCGCCCCATACATAAACAACTACACACACACACACACACACTTGCAGTTATAAATAGCTGTCAGAAGATGGAAGCAGCCTTCAGATGTTTGTTGAATACAGAATGAGGTTCAGTGGGTCTGACCCATATCCCTCACATGATGGATGGTAATGTTTTTTTCCACACTAGCATTAAAGTGTGCGTTGATTGCTTTTCTGCTTGGGCAGTGAGCTGGCGAATGCAGATGAATGTACTGCAGTCTGTTTTGCAGCTGCAGGAGAAACAAGCCAATCTGAACACTGCATGCTTACTGTAACAAGTCTCGATTTTAGTGTTTACTTGCAGCTATTCACCTGATCATATTTACTGCTACACAGTGAATAATTTAAGCCTTTTGCTCTGGTCTCACTATGTAAATAGTGCTGAAAAAGCAAATATGCATTGTCATATAAAAATGTCATATATATGATTTATTCTGCATGTTATATAAATATAAATATATAATCATAAACCTTTCTGTTGAATTGCAGCTTTCCAAGTTTTACCTTTATCTGTGGTGATTTGTCGTGTTTCATACTATAATAGTAATATGAATCTGAACACACAGTGATAATCTGCAAAACTGATCTATGGGTATTGAGGTATAGATTCAAAAATGCCCATGTATAGTTTAGTACAAACCATTAAACAACATGCAGTGGACGGTAATAGAGGCTGAGCTTAGGAAAAGTGTAGGCAGTGCAGGGAAAGGGTTAATGCCACTGATTCAATGTACTTGTGAAGATATCCAGGACACAACCAGGACCAGTACCACTAAGAGCAGTCTATATATGCCTGAAATATGTGTGGGTAGAGCAATGCCGATATGCGTGTTTCAGCTAGAGGAATTACTCATTTGCAGGAAACAAACAGCAAAGCCCTCGGTGGACCAAACAAACCTTTGCCTGTGGCCAAAAATGGTAGTTAAAAAACATTACTTTGTGAGGAGAGGGAAAGATCAGCATAGGGTTTGCCTTTTTTGTTAGAGAGAGAGAGAGAGAGCAACACACAGAAAGAAGGGGGGACTGATTCAGAAAGAGAGGGGGAGACAGGGAGACCAACACACAGTGAGAGAGAGAGAGAGAGAGAGAGAGAGAGGGGAGAGACTGACACACAAAGGGGGGGGGGGACTGACACGTAATGCGGGGGAGAGACTGACACACAGAAAGAGAGAGACTTTACTTTGACTTTTTAAGATACATTTGCTGCATCAGTTTAGCATATTTACATATTTACGTTTTTAAAAACCTCTCAGATCCCCCCACCTTAACGCAAGATCCCTTTCTACTCTAATCCAATTTCATGGCCATATGAAGTCCATAACCAGTTTAAAGTTGAGGTTTTTGTACAACAGCTGTCCATTTTCTCAGTCTGACCCTTCTGCACAGTGAGAGCTCTTTCAGATTGCCATTCCTTGTAACGTTGCACCAATTTTGAAAATTTAGCTTCATCTGGGAAATAGCTTTACAGTGATATGTTCCTTTTACCTTTGGCCAGATCTATAACAAGCAAACAAACAAAAACTATTAATCTGTTCTAAAGCTTACAGGTCATCAGGCTGTTGGTGCAGTCTTTCTGAGTAGTCTAGGGGTCTTGGCTCATCTGAGCTGATCTCTTCGTCCTCCGTGGGTGTGCTGTGTTCTCCACCTGTAACACCAGTACTGCTGAGGAGCATAACCTCCTGTCTGCGAAAAGACAGGATGTGTTTAACTGCGGCATTCTTACAGCCAATTGGAATCGTTTTAATTGTACTGGCAAACTTCCCGAAGCATGCCAACTCCTTTGTTATAACTTCGTTTTTAATGAATGAATGCACGTTTGATATTACAAATTGGGTAGCGGGTGCAGTTAGGGGGAAACTTGCACCGTTCGCTCTTTTCACCCACATTCCGCTTTCAGTCAGCATGATGATTAGCCTTTGCTTTTCCAGGAACACTACCACTGCATTGTTAATGTGAGAGGCCGAGTAGATATTCTCACACCCTAACTGCTTTCCCACAGCTAAGAGCACCTCCTCTAGCAGTGTTTTGCTCTCCGGTGCACACCTGACGCCATGCCGGAGGGACAGCATCTCCCAGCTGGCCTCAGAGGCTATGGCGTCCCGCTCGCGCTCACTCGCTCTCAAACTATCTACAGCTACTAATGTGTCACATATAGCCACAACTGTTACTACTTAATAAAATAACATGAAAGAAAAAGAAATCCCTGTATAAACTTTTCGGGCAAGACGCCAGTGCCTACAGAGAGAGAGAGAGAGAGAGAGAGAGAGAGAGTTCTGTCTAAAATCCCAACAAACCTGGAGCAACCTGGAGCTCATGCACTCACTGATTAATTCAATCTCCTGAAAACTGGAGGAGCATATAAATACTTTTAAGATCATAAGTGTTCTGCAGGGATCTATTTATTTCTTTGGTTGACTATTGCTTCCAGCTAATGTGATGTGATGGCATCACAAAGAAGGGATTAATAATGCAAGGTCTCTGTGGACAGCTCTCATTTGGGCCTTGCTACTCTAATGTTGATCTCTCGTGTTAAATGTTAATTAAACTCTCCTTTTAACTGCATCTAAATGTAGATACAAAGGCCAACACCAAATCCATTTTTTTATATTGTGTTTAACTCCCGTAAATGATGTCAAGAATCCTCACTGTGGCTTTTTGATCAGCAGAGATCAAGCAGACAACAGGTTTTTTGTTTGTTTGTTTGTTTGTTTTTACAAAGCCAGCGCATCACTCCATGGCTCTAAATGTCTCTAGACATTGAGAATGATTAAGCAATCATTAAATGTTTAGGTGAACCAATGATTAAAAAAAAAGACATTTCTTAGGCACAGATTACATTACATGGCCATTAAATGTGTATGCATGGTACAATTGACATTGTGGTACAAATGTGATTAAATGAATTGTAAGGAAGCATAGAAGTAACAAAAATTGTATATCACACTTGTCATGCTTAGCACATAAATCATTTTATGTGATATTTGGTAACAGGACTCATATAGTTCCTCCTTTTCTCTGCATATGCACTGGTTAAATGTGCTGTAGTGTGCACAGCATGACTTGCTGCAACAAATGCAGTTTTATATTATTGTTTTCATTGATCTTTTGTGACAAAGTAGATTCTTAATGTAGGCATTGGCTAAAGCTTGAATTACACAATGTACATAAGCTGGGCATTCCTATTATTCCTCACATCTCATTTTAAGAAGCATTAATCTCAGTTTGCTTGTTTGAAAAAGTAAATATCATCACAATAATAAGTAATTAAGGCATCCAACTTGGAAGAATGTCATGTTCCAGCCAAAGAAACCAAGGCCTCCTTCTATCAAATGCATCATGTCTGGGATGGTCGAGAGGAAGAAAAGATCACAGAGAGAATGCTAAGGCTGTTAATCTTAGGTAAATGCTAAATGGTGGTGATAAGCAGAGCGACTGCCAGTATTTTGAAAACACATGGCACTCAGCCTGAGATGCTAATTAGGTAGGTAGGCAATTGTTTACTAGAGCACAGGAGAGCCAGGCAGCAACTCTGGTGTTCTTCCTTTCTTTCTTTGTATATATTATTTTCTAACTGAACATGCAGTCATTGTCCACTTTAACAGGAGCACCTGTACACCTGCACATTCATGCAGTTATCTAATCAGCCAATCATGTGGCAGCAGCACAATGCATAAAATCATGCAGATACAGGTCAAGAGCTTCAGTTAATCTTCACATCAAACATCAGAATAGGGAAAAAGTGTGACCTCTGGGACTTTAACACACAACAGTCTCTAGAGTTTACACAGAATGGTGCAAAAAAAAAAAAAGTCCAGTTTGGGTGAGTCTGAGCCCATGATAGCCTCAGATTCTTGTTCTTGTCTGACAGGAGTGGGACCTGATGTGGTCTTCTGCTGTTGTAGCACGTCCGCCTCAAGGTTTGGTGTGTTGTGCGTTCTGAGATGCGTTTCTGCTCACCACGGTTGTAAAGAGTGATTATTTGAGTTGCTATAGACTTCCTGCCAGCTCAGACCAGTCTGGTCATTCTTCTCTGATCTCTCATCAACAAGGTGTTTCAGCCTGCAGACCCTCTGCTCACAGGATGTTTTTTGTTTTTCGCATCATTCTGTGTAGACTCTAGAGACTGTTATGTGTGAAATTCTCAGGAGATCAGGAGTTTCTGAAATACTCAAACCAGCCCTTCTGGCACCAACAACCATACCATGGTTAAAGTCACAGAGATCACACTTTTTCCCCATTCTGATGTTTGATGTGAAGATTAACTGAAGCTCTTGACCTGTATCTACATAATTTTATGCATTGTGCTGCTGCCACATGATTGGCTGTTTAGAAAACAGCATGAATGTGCAGGTGTACAGGTGTTCCTAATAAAGTGGATGGTGAGTGTATACAGAGATATCAGTGAGCTGCTGTCTACATTAAGCTGCTCTTTCTGAAACAACTAAATTAAATGTTGCTTAAACGGTCATAAGGCCATGGCTTCTGTGATGTCACTAGAACCAAAGGAGTTTCTGAAAAATATATTTTTGGCATAGCTTAGTCTTTCCAGCATTGCAGCACAGTGGCATGAAGCATGACAACAGACCCTCATTACATTTCTCAGTGGAGGAATTCACATTTCTCATCACCTAGAGGAGACTGTTGGGTAGTAAAACCTTGGAATGTCTCTTTGGTGATTTATTCAAAGCATCAGCACTAGTCTTTAATTAAAATGTGCATGCCAGTCATTTGTTATCTGTAAACACAATGTCCCCCTGGAACAGAGGAGATTAAGCAGGCATGGTCACACTGTGTCTGTATTATGGACTGTGTCTTTCTAAAGTATACATGGACTGCACTTTTCTACCCCCGAGGCATTTGTCATCCTACACCACCTGACACACAGTGGACATTTCTGGTCAATGTAGCTAGAAGAACCTAGTGGGAGTGTCAGATCTTGTGAAAGGACTATTTTAAATGTGTGCTTTTACCCAACATAGTTAATGGTAATTATCCAAATTATCAAACCCAATTGGAGTGGTTATAGTGTGTTAACAGAAAAAAAAAACCACCAACCACCAACAACACAGAACCAGGGTTATATAATCACTGATATATTACTACTACTGTAAGTAGTAGTAAATTACTACTACTTTTAATTAATTACTTAAATTAATTAATTACTAAAGCCTGTGTGAAAGGCATAACTGTACTGGGTTTAGTGATTTTTTCAGCTAAATCCACTTTGTTTCCATGAACTGATGCAACATGATTCTTAATAGCATTTTTGCTGTACTGCACTGATGCACCATATATCTTTAGGTAATAGTAATTGATTAAATTCATTGCAAATTGACATAAAAATGCCTAGTCTGGCCCATGTCCTCCCATAAATTTGGGGCTTCAGGCTTTCTGGTCTTTAGCGATTGCTGCCTTGGGAGATTCATTGTACACTGTTAATCACCGGTTTGAGAGTCACTGATAAGTGCAGCACTTAATTGTGTTTGTGTCCTTTGAAAAGGTTTCTGGAGTGAGAGAGGTCACCCGTCCCTAAAGGCCTTGAGTAGAATAGTCTGGATTGGAGTAACAAACACATACAGCATACACAGCTGTTGCTTGGTTTGGATATGAGGATATTGCAGTGCAGCCAGAGCTAAAATTGGATCAGGTATAACATCAATGCATTTGTTCTTGATGTACAAATTTGTGCTGTGGCTTGCATACTTTCACAGCTGCAGTATTAGCTGCTTTTATATATATATATATATATACACGTCTTTTTTTTTAACCTAATTGGCTTTAGGATTTCCTATTGCCTCAGTGCAACTCACTTGATATGTTGGTGCAGTTTACTAATGCTGTAAGCTGATCCAGAAAATGAAGTATTCTCTAAAAGCAAAATTAGCAGATCTAAACCACATTTAAATGCTGCAGGGAAAATGCATATTGAGTCTTAGGTTGAAACAACACATTTCACATTTTCTCAGACAAGGTTGCAAATGTGAACTCACCCAAAGACATTAGCTTTACATGGTTCACCTCTTTGGATTTTCAGTGCAGATTTGAAGAGGATGAGTTTGGATTTCCAGTTTGGCTTGTTTGTTCCAAAAGGGAAACATGTGGTGTGAGTGGGTTCAAGCCCACCTCAGGGAATCCATCAAAGACTCCATCAAGGTAGGAGTACTTCTACCTAAAGCTCTTCATATTTCTCCCTGCAAATGAGGGAAGCACTCTGTGATGGCCAGCAGCAGAAAGCACTCCATTCACCCCCACTCCTCTCCACCACTACTAAGCGAATAGGGAAAAAACACAATCAAAAAAGCACAAGTATGAAAAAAATC
Organism: Pangasius sanitwongsei; assembly: GCA_037576675.1. Lineage (NCBI taxonomy): Eukaryota > Metazoa > Chordata > Actinopteri > Siluriformes > Pangasiidae > Pangasius > Pangasius sanitwongsei. The sequence continues at coordinate 13,377,238 of CM075017.1, read as the reverse complement.
CACCATGAATGAGTTGGGTTAAAGGGAAGAAGTGTCCTTCTTCATAGTGGTGGCCATTCTGAGCTGCTCTTGCCGTTTTCTTTCGTTCCATGTTCTCCCGTGTCATAGCCACCGTGTTTGGTGTGCACTTGCCTCGGTTGTCATGGTTGCCAGATGGAGTGTGTTCTCCATTGCTCTACCTCTGTCTCCCTGTTTCTCTCTCTGTCTCCCTGTTTCTTTTTCCTTCTCTCATGCTGTCCCTTCTGGTTGTTCACTCATTTCTCGCTTTTTCTCTCCTCAGCTTGATCCTCTCCTCCTACTCTCTTTCCCTCCCCTGTTCTGTCTCTCTGTCTGTCTCCCCTCCCTCTCTGCAGCATCCCACAGTACCCCCCTCTCTGTCCTCCCACCTCCCCTTCTCCACATTCAGTTGTTTTTGCCCATCTTGTCAGCATGCCTTCTCCCTACTTCTTTAAAGCCTTTTTCTGAATGTGACAGCAGCTGGTCATCATCTCAGCTGGGGTGCTACCGGCATTAAACATGATCAGGAGAGGCTGCCTCCTCAAATTCAACCCTAATTCTCTGACTGACACCCTGTTATTGTGTTGTGAACATTGCCGGCACAGTATTATGGTAGTTGTATTTGTATTTCATATGGGTGAGAGTTTATGCAGAATTCTTTCCCTCTTTGTTTCCTCTCAGTGGGAATGATGATTAGAGTGCAGGTGCATTTGCTACCTATCAACTCAGCTCTCTTGGAAAACAAGACAGGCGTGTAGCATTCATTTGTTCATATGGCCATGCTGGAGCAGACTGTGAATCAGAGAGAAACACGCCTGTGCGTTTGTGTGCGTGATTCTGCTGCTGCTGTCACACTTGCAAACAAAACAGCAGCCCTGGGATACGCCCACCTTCGAAAACACACACACACATACACACAGATGATTAGATGTCAGATCATAACACTTCTCTCCAGACACAGTAGCAGCCAGCACATGAGTGGCATTGTAGCTTTTCTCTGCTGTATTCTTTAGGTGTGATGCATTTTCTGTTACAACCATAGGTTTGCAGTGGTTGCTCAGTGATTAAGACGTTGGACCACTGATCAGAAGGATGTGAGTTCAAAACCTCAACTGCTTAGTTGTATAAATGAGATAAATGTGAGCTGCTCAGGGTAACAGTGTCTGACAAATGCTGTAACTGTAAACCATCTGCAAACAGCAGAGCAAATAAATCTTGTGTTTTCCTGTCATTCCTCCTATTAAATGATGACATAAACAATCCTCAGTTCTTGTACAATTAACATGTGTAACACATAGATAAAACACTTGTGGAATCCTGTTAGATGACTTGCAGCCCAGATGTTCACTGAATAGCTCATTAACTCTCTAGTGTGCTCCTGAAGATACAGTAGTTCTTGCATTAGTGTCTGGCATAGTCTTCAGGAAGATGCTAGAATTTCTCAAATGTTCTTCACATGCTTCATAATAGGCTATTGTTCCATCTTGTTAAATGGAAGTGAACGCCCTTTTTCTTCAAAAAGTATAGAGTGCCAGTGTTGCATTCTCTAACAGGTTGCTGTTCTTTTGTCATTTGGCAATTTATAATGAATGAAACATTTAAATGATACCTCCACGCTAACGGCCCCTGTGGACATTCAAGGTTACTGTGTTGATTGGTGCAGGACTCAGTGAAAACCTCAAGCTTGATTAAAGAACATTTTGCTAAATGGCAAGAATTTCACAACAGAAAAAGACCGACCATTCACAGAGCTATACATGTATTAAAAGACTCCAAAGCATTTATGGAGACCATTATCAAAAGTGAAAAAATGTCATTCATATACACGCACCATCCACTTTATTAGGAACACCTGTACAACCGCACATTCATGCACTTATCTAATCAGCCAATCATGTGGCAGCAGAGTAATGCAGGTCAAGAGCTTCAGTTGATCTTCAAGAAAAAGTGAGATCTCTGTGACTTTGATCGTGGCATGGATGCTGGTACTAGAAGGGCTGATCTGAGTATTTCAGAAACTGCTGATCTCCTGGAATTTCACACACAACAGTCTTTGAGTTTACACGAGAGTGGTGTGAAAAACAAAAAACATTGAGTGAATGAAAATTTTTCATGCTTAGTTTATATTAAATATATTTTTTTCAGATAGCCTTTAAGAATGACTTTGATGCTGCGGAAGCCTTTGCCAGTGGGAAGAGGAGAACAGAACATTAGCTGAATGCAAGGCATCCAAGATGATGGACTGCATGTGCCATCGCTGCTGGGCTTCTTATGTCTCCCTTTCCATCTTCGCTCTCTGACTTTGTAAACTTAGCAGTATAATTCAATGTCCTTCTTTTGCTCTTTTGTTGTGTTTGAATCCAATCTTCTATTTCTGTTTTCTCTGAGCTAGATAGTTTTGTTTTTCGCTGTCTTTTTGGTAGGGAAATAACACATACTATTATAATGTTACCTATTAGGTGTGTGACTGTATAGCTGCATGACAGTTTAGCTTTACAAAGGAAATAGTTGGTAACATTGTTATAATACACAGATATAGATAACAACCACCAAAAATTATTAATACACTGTAAAAAAAAGGTCTGTGTAATTTACAGTGAAATACAGTTAAACAAAAACATTTCCAAAACATCAAAACACCATAAATAGTAATTCTGTTACAATTTGTACCTAAACAAATTTTACTCTATAAAATACTATCTACCTTCAAAAGTAACAGTGAAATACCATCATGGGTTAAACAAACTTTTACCTTAAATTTTACATGCCCAGACTGTTACATATACTTTACTTGTAAATCAATGGACTTTTCATTTTGAATAAATACCATACAATTAAAAAAAAAACAACTATATACCAGTACTAATAATTTACCTTCCAACCATGCAGGAGTCACACCTGATTCCACCTGTTTAATCAGCTGATCTTGTGTTTAAAGGGACAATACATTTGACTCTTGCGGGCTTTTTTGGGTATTTTTGTTTTGGAGGGGTTTTTTTTTTCATTATTTTATTCATTATTTTTCCCCAAAATCATAACAGCTACATAATCTGATAATTACCTTTTGGATCTTGTTGACTCTTTATTGTAGTTATAAGGAATAAACTTTGTATTTTTACCACTACAAAACTAATAGTAATGAGGAAGAACTCTTATTACCAAGTAGACAGCATATTATTTCAGTGCATCTTTTTGGAAAGTACATCTTTTACACACATACACACACAAGCATAATTGTTTTGTAATTTTATTTTGTCTGTGTTCAGTGGTTGCTTTTCTTTGTAACTGTTATATTTTGTTTTGCTTCTGCTTGTTCTCCATTGCTGTGATTCAGCAGTGACCAGTTTCTGGTGACAGAAGATTATCTGCCTGTTTCGGGAGACTTGTACTTGAAGTCATCCATCTTCTCTATCTATATCCAGATATTCTTTCACTATATTTGTGGTGAGTTTTGTCTTGTTTCATAAAATATATATTTTTGAACTTTGGCTTCACCAGTCACTTCTATTTTGTCTCACATGCTCCGACTTTGTTGCAGGTGCGGGTATGACCAATATTGTATTGGCTACATGGGGCTATGTGAAGTTGGATAAATAGAGTATGCCTGCTATCTCCTCTCTCTCTCTCTCTCTCTCTCGCTCTCTCTCTATATATATATATATATATATATATATATATATATATATATATATATATATATATATATATATATATA
>CM075017.1:13360991-13372957 GCA_037576675.1 Pangasius sanitwongsei | reverse complement strand
CTGCCTAAGCCTCACAAAAAGCATTTCAATGTACATTGTCACTGACACTTGTATATATGACAAATAAACTTGAAACTAGATAACTTCATGAATGTGCAGGTGTTCCTAATAAAGTGGACCTTCAGTGTATAACTGTAATACTATAAAAGCAAACACAAGGGTTGGATGTTAATTTTACATCAAAAATCTTGAGAGGATAGTTGGCTCCAGCAGAAATCAATACAAGTGGCTCTGTGCCAGCTGACAGACAACAGGCCAGCACATTCTTTGCTGTCAGTAGTCCACATTTCCCAACTAACCCCACATTCCTAATTGCATTGTGAAGTGCACATATACTTTCAATCACCAGGCAAACTTCGAGTTCATCACTAGGAATGTGGTTGAGTTACAAGGTTAATGCACAAGTCTGTATTTACCTAATCAATCCATGTTTACAAAAAATTTCAGAGCACATACTTAATCCACTGCATAGTATGTCCACCCAAGCAAGTGACTGGAATATTCAACGATATGCATGTTCAAGAGCAGTTCATAATTCTGTGTCAGAGCGCAAGTCAATCTTTTGCAAACAGGACCGAGACAGAGGCCTTGGTCCTGGATGTGTTGGTATACAATTAACTAAATCTACAGCTGTATGCTTTTCCACCACTGTGACACAGCAGACCACACCTTGGAATTATGGTCCTGGGAGCGACTCCATACTGGCACATTCGCAAAGGTCAGTGTTCATGCTCCATCTACACGCTGTTGTATGCAGACAAATGGAACATACAAAACACTGGACATAAACCCCTTATCTAAAGAAATAAAGATGGTCCCACACTATGATCTGGACTTGCTGTATGTACCACTGGAAGACATTTCACTTAAGACACTTTTCCACTTTTTCTGGCTATCACTAGGGCTAGATGAGTCTGTAGATTGCAGTCAGCACATAGTGTCTACATTGGGAACCACAGTTCAAACATGCCACAATGTTACCAAACACAGCATTTCTGCTAGATATTGTTGCTGCGGTATATTAATAAACCTATCAACCTATCTGCTGTCGTAGAGAATGTGCCTAGGCCAGCCCTATATCCAGTAAAGTGCCATGTGGAATATAGTAAGATAGCAATAAAGAACAGTATCGGCATTTCAGTGATTCTCATCTTCAATAGGGAACAGTGTCAATACTGTGGGCCAGTGTCGTCCCTAATTAAAGTACAATATAGCACTATTTACTGTCTGCTGTTGTTGGGTGAGGTGCACTAACAGAACTTTGTTGTAATGACTTTTATATACAGCCTCCACCAGTTCCAAGGAAAATCAGAACGTAAGGAAGTACAGTGGAAGGTTATGTACTGTATGTAACACTGATTCTGTAGAGGACCACCAGGTCAGCTGGATCACTTGGGTTGATGAGAATGGCCAGAGATCAAACGTGACATAGCAGGGATCTTTTATAGACCAGCCACACGGGGTCATGGTCATGAGGTGACGACTTTCTATGTGTACTCAGCAAGAAAACAAGCAAGAATAGATAATTGGAGTAATCACTGCTAAATGTGTCCTTAAACATTAAGCTGGCTTTTGCTGACTTCTTTGCAGACATGAGCCTATTGATTAAGCCCAGGCCCAAGAGATTTATGTTAAAGAAAAAAAAGCAAACCAACAAACAAAAATAAATAAAATGATTCAGTGTCTATAGCCAGGTTATTAACTCAAATGTATTATCTCATACATCAAAAGCACCATCTTCTCTCTACACACTCTCATGATTTCTGTTATATTCACTTGATATGAAAATTAGCATCAGTATAACCAGAATGGAAAGAAAAGAAATGCCATTAATATATGTTGTGCAAGTATTGCATTTGAGGTGGGGGCAGGGACACATTGCCTGATTAAATTCACTTGATCTTGTGCACTGGCAGAGAGTAATTATCTGCAACTGCAGGAGCATTGCTGACTGCTGCAGCACATGCTACTCTTCGCATGGGAGAGAAAAGGAGCTACACTGTGTCTGAGAGAGAGAGAGAGAGAGAGAGAGACAGAGAGAGAGATTGGAAAGAAGAAGCACATCAGCCAGAATAACCCGTGGCATGATAAGTATCCAACTGACCATTTAATAAAACATTAAATGTCAGGTGATGCTACACAACAGTGTCCTTAGGTTCATTACAGTGTTTGTATAGTGTATTGTAATGCTTTTGTGTGCTGTTTTGTGTGGTAGGATATTGGGTATTTCACATATGAGATCCCTGATATAAATATTATCAGTATCAGTATCCCTGATATAAATATTAGTCAGGTTGTAAGATTTGATCCAATCCACAATCCAAAAAACTGGTAAGTTAATCAGATCAGCTGCTTATGGTTTGTGCAGATTTTCTTACAAATGTATTCAGTAAAAATGGGTGATGAATTTGTTGCTTTGCTTAAATTCAGCAGCAATTTTCATTAGAGGAAGTGTCCAACAAGCTCCTTTGTGACTGTCTGATTTACTAATTCTTCTCTTGCTCATTTTGTCTGGTCATGTGCATTAAGTCCCTGAGGAGAGGCAGACAGGTCCAGAGGCAATCAGACTGGGTGATGACAGGGTCTTGGACGAGCTCAAGGTCCCAAAATCAATAAAGCTATTACATACCACAGGTTGAGCTACACAACCACATTCTAAAAGCACACACACCACAGCATGCAGACTACTACTGTGGTATGTGTGTTTAATAATTGATAGGAATATATCTGAGAGTTTTGACCTGGTGGGGACATTTGCAGCTTTAATGCAAAAAAGGGAAAATTATAGTATGTTTTAATATTAGATATAGAATCCATTGCAGTGTTGATCTGGACATATTATCAAACAATATATGATGACAATCACTCATACTTTCAACTGTAATAACTTGCTTGATTGTTTTCCACTCCCCCTTTAGCCCTAGTAAAAGACATGTATTCACACATAGTGTATATAATAACTGTCAGTATTTCTGCTTGATCACTGTTTGTGCCTCCTTGTCTGTGTCAGGTGACAGAGATGGTTAGAATTGCAGAGTGTAAGAAAAAAAATGAGGATGTTGAAGATCACAATGAAGAATAACTTTATTGCAGCATAGCTTTCACAAAATACATGAAGCACTTCGGTCTGTTTAGAGGCGGTCTGTAATTTCGTACAAGAGAGTGCTTTTATTAACAACAACTGCGATAGCAAACAAATCCAAATCACTAGGCAAATATCAAAAACAGAGAACAAGCAGTAGGTCAGGCGATGTGCAAACAGGGTATCAAATGTCAAGGCAAAAATCCAGAAACAAGAGAATATGCTAGGGTCAAAACCAGAAACAACAAACATGAATATATGGCTTGGTATCTCAGGTGAATGCACAGAGCTGAACAAATACTTAGCAAGGTGAAAGCGCAGCGAGGATGTTTATATGTTTGTGCAGGTGATTGCGTCCAGGTGTGTGCAATCAGTAATCGAGTGACTGTGAACGTGACAGTGGACTGTTTCACGGAGACAATTTCTGGAGTTTGTGACCTTGGCCTTTGCAATATATTTTTCACCATTCTTCAAGAACCATGTCATATGTCAATCTGCCAGTGACCCTGGTTTGATCCCCGGTCATGACACATAACAAACTAACAAAATACTTCTACTGCTAAATCTGTCTTCATTGCTAAAACTGTATTCAAATTAACTATCCTTAAACAATCAGCTGGCTTTTGCTGACTTCTTTGCAGACTGGTGATTAAGCATAGGCCTAAGAAATGTATGTTAAAAGTAAATTTAAAAAATAAATAAAAGAAATATTTCGTTCAGGCCTCTGCCCAAAGATTATTAACTCCAATATTGTATCTCATGCATCAAAAATGAAAGCTTTTCTTTCCTATATCCCATGATTTTTAGAATATATATTTATTCAGGTAAAGTACAAAAGTGCAGAACCAGAAAATCAGGGGAACCTGCAGGGGAATGACTGATGACAATTTCTGCAAGGAATTAAAAATATGCATCAGTGGATTTGAAACAGTCCCAGAGAGAAGCTGACACCCTGTAATCAACTGAAAGTAATCTAGTGGCAGATGATCAGTCATGCGCTTACGTGGTGTCAGTGCAATGATGTTAGCTTGCACAGCAATGCTGGCACTCTTTAGTGTGATGTGGGAGGCCATGTACACTCTCAGGAATAATGCGTAGGATTTGGCTTTAAGAGGCCAAAATCATAGCAACAACATGCAGTTCTGTCCTCCACGGCAGCCAATAGCAAATCCACTTTAAATGCACTCTATCACTCTGTTTTTATTCTAGACCTGTAGGCAAAAATCAGTCATGCCAGAAAATTAGCTACCATTTTGGACATATTTAATAGAATATTAACAAAATCGTAATATTTGGCAAATATTTCAACACTGTGTGCAGAAGTATCATGAATCGATGTCTTAAAGAGGGATATGTTTTCTTCTTGTGACTTCATAATCATAGATAATGAGCTAGTGATAACGATGAACAACAATGATTTTTCTGCAGTGTTACCATTATGCCAAACACATGACATTATTGACTAGTATTTCTATTTATTTGACTGAACCATTTAGGGATTAATTGTAGGGATTAAATGTAGAAACAAAAAATGTAGTTTATTAATTATTAAATAAAAACTATTAAATGGTATTCATGTTAATGTACAACATAGAATTTAGTAATAATCGATTTTGAATATGGTTTACAATATAGAGGTTATTGCCATTTTTCACATACACATGAATATGGTGTAATGAGCTTCATGTATTTATGTAATGTATAATATATAAAACATGTATTATAGATAGGCTATTGTATACTACAATGCATACAATTAAGAATGACTTCAAATTAATCTTATACATAGGCTTTCACCAGTACACAAAATATATGGGACATGAGCTTAAAGCTTTGTGTTGAGAAAAGAGCACAGAAAAGTAGCATAAAGCACTATTACAGTATTAGGTGGTCCAATCCCAAATAATATCTGGTCAATGTTGGTTTTTATTGTGGTCCATTTCCACTTATAGCCAAGTTGATGATGAATTTGTGATGGTTTGAGTCTGTGTTGAAGTTGTGCATAACACAGATCACCTATATGGTAGATTTTCCTGACAAAAAAACACCTGTAATTTTCATGCAATTATCCAATCATGTGGCAGCAGCACAATGCTTAAAATCATTAGCGTTGTTGATGAGAAAGGTCAGAGGAGTTTGAACTAAAAGAAGTCAACAGTAACTCAAATAATCGCTCTTTACAACTTTGGTGGGCAAAAAAAGCATGTCAGAATGCACAACATGCCAAACCTTGAAGCAGTTGAGTTACAACAGCAGAAGACTACATCACCACAGTTGTAAAGAGAGGCTGTTTGAGTTCCTATAGCTTTCTTGTCAGCTCGACCCAGCCAGGCCATTCTCCTCTGACCTCTCCTACCAACAAGTCATTTCAACAGGTCATGAGTTCAAATCCCAGCACTGCCAAGCTGCTACTTCTGGGCCCTTGGGGTTTTTGAACATTATTGTAAATTGTTACTATTCAAGCTAATCTTGTAGTCCCTTAATGTAAAGTTCCTTTTCATTTATTCAAAAGATAGTGCCTTGTGCCTTTGTTGAAACTAGTTATTTGAGTGTTCAGTGTTTAAGTGCCTCAGTGAAGGTGTCACATGGTCTGGTGGGATCCATTAATATGAGAATTTGTTGGGAAATAAATGTTTGTGACATTGCAGTAGAATCAGACTTCATATGTTAGTATATTTAAAATTATATGACATCTACCATTTGTATTTTAGTCATCTTAATTGTATCCTACAATCACTGTAGGCTACATGTGAGTATTTAATGCTCAGGGGATTCTTTTGCATTTGTTGAGCTGTTTTCCATATTATTTAAAAATTATTTACTAAGAACTAAAATCATATTATAAATATATATAATTATTAGACTCATACTCATACAATATGTGCTACAGTATATGCAACATACATGATATTGTAATCAACACCATGTCAATCATAATTCTATCTGAATCGAGTTAACAATCGAGTTCAATATTAGATCATTTCAATGTTCAATATTAGAAATCTGAATCTCTTTTTCACCAAATACTAGACGCACGTGGAATTTCTTTTGGTGCTGTCGCACACTGAGCACCCATTTCTACTGGGCAGACCGTACTGCCATTTGAGCAGAAATACCCCATGATTGTGACTGCTCTACACTTGCCTGGTTAGCATTAGCAGGCTAGTCTAGGAAGACAACTCTTGGCAACACTGCTATGCTAACAAGTTTTAATGGGTGATTGTCAGAGGTGTTGAACAATTAAGATGGCTGGCTAAGCTCACAGCTAATGAATCTATTTACAACCAGCGGCTTTCAAGTAGACAGATTCTATAAAATGCTGACTACAGATGTGCTGCATATTAATATCTTCAAATGCTCACCCTCATCCCGGCAAATAGCACAAAGCAATTTCTTTCTCACAAGCACATTGGTGGCAAGTGAGTTAGGGGTGTAACAATACAAACCTGTCACAATTTGGTTCAATTCATGATACTGGCTTCACAATTTCAATTCAATTAGATTCTCAGAATATTTTTACCAAAATTTGAATGAAGAAAAATGATGATTGAAAAGACTCTTTTTTTAATTTCTGAATCATAAACAATGCAAAACAATGTGCATTTAAACTAAATAAATCCAAAATTGCTATGAAAAGAAGTTTAATGCTGTAAACAAAATAAATAAATAAATTTATAAATTATCTCAAAAATATTGAGTGAATAAACAAAGTGTCTGACCTGACTGAAACATAATGAGCTCTGTAGCACAAATATAGCACCAGCTAAAATGCCCAATTTCCACCACCTTTGGTGTTGTTTGAAAGCCAATGAAGTTCTCTTTTTAACCACTATAGCATGGTCATGTAATCACATAACGTGCAATCTGTTTTGGTCGCTGCATTCCAGATGTTTGCTTGAATTATTTAAGCATTTAGGGCCACTCATGTGCTATCTGCCCTCTTCCACATGCGTGAGCTCATAGCTGGCCGTGACTGGTTAGTGTTGCTCTTACTGACAGGGGAGAGAACAAGGACATGAGAAATAGGGGTGTTGAGTGTGCTGACACCTCCAACTTTCAGGATTCCTTTAACTGCAACTGCTAACATAATAATACAGTATATACACTCACCGGTCACTTTAATAGGAACACCTGTACACCTGCTTAAATTGCTTAAATTTATGCAGTTATCCAATCAACCAATCATGTAGCAGCTTCTGTTAATGTTCACATCAAACATCAGAATTGGGAAAAAATTGTGATCTCTGTGACTTTAACCATGGCATGGTTGTTGGTGGGTTGGTTTGGGTATTTCAGATACTGCTGATCTCCTGAAATATTCACACATAATAGTCTCTAGAGTTTACACAGAATTATGTGATGAGAGAGATCAGAGGAGAATGACCATACTGGTTTGAGCTGACAGGAAGTCTATAGTAACTCAAATAAGCACTATTAACAACCGTGGTGCGCAGAAAAGCATCTCAGAATACACAACACATCAAACCTTGAGGTGGATGGGCTACAACAGCAGAAGACCACAGATTTCCCTCCTGTCAGCCAAGAACAGAAATCTGAGGCTATTATGAGCACCGACACGGTCACGTTCACCATGGACAATTCCCCCCAGACCATCAGAGGACACCCTCACTCACAATTTTGGAATTTCTTCCTTTGTTGTCTGCCTCATTTCCTTCGTTGTTTGTGCACACATGTTTTGTCTTCCCCTAATTAGTTACCCTATTTAAGTTCTGTGTTTTCCCTCTTTAGTCGCCAAGCATTATGTTGTTGTATTTGTATCATAAGTAGCTTTTGGTTTCATGTTGAGTTTTCTTTGACTTGCCTTAGTCTAGTCCATTGTATTAGTTCTTCTAGTTTTTGGTTCTTTTTTGTCCTTTGTTTGTTTGTTTGTTTGTTTGTTTGTTTGTTTGTTTGTTTTTGTTGTTGTTTAACCATTAAAGTCACTTCTGCATTGCATCACAATTCCTGCAAATTTGTCAGGTGCACTTTCATGCTGCAAATCTCCTGTTCTACCACATCCTAAAGGTGTTCTACTGGATTCAGATCCAGTGACTGCAAAGGCCACTGAAGAGCATTGAACTCATTGTCATGTTCATGAAACCAGTTTGCCACTTGGGAGGAAATGGCAAGCTGATTAGTAATGTCAAAATTTTTTACACTTTTCTTTTTTGCCGCTCTTCAGCGACAGTCCCTAACGTTTCTGCGACGCAGATTCAGAGTATATTTAGGAAAATGTTTTACTAACCCAGAATCTGTTGGTTTTCCTTTTGATGTCACATTCAAAACATGTAGTTTTACAACAGTTTGGCATGTCGCTTATGCGCTATTGAGAGAAATATTTGAATGCGTGAATATGAAACTAACTTTACAGCAGTAAATAAGACACAGTGACACATCAGCTTAGCTGAATCAAATGCACACACAAAGCATTCTAATATAGAATGTTAGCAGAAATATGGCCAATCGTCCAAAAGCCAAAATAAAGCTAGTTTGAATGAAATCTCTAAAATAAAATAAAAAATATTTCTAGCAAAGTCCTTGAAAAATCCACCTCAGTAAAATCCACCCTCCGCATTTTTCTTTTTTGCGCTCCATTATCATACTTTCTTTGTTTCCAACATTATGACAGTTAGTTAGCTAATGTGATGAACAAATCAAAGCACCTATTTCAACAAAGTATTGAACCAGGACACACCAATGGCAATATTTTTATTTCTTATGAAAATATTCTGTGTTGCGGACAGAGTGGAGGCGGGTTGAACCAGCATGTAACACATGATGATTCTCAGCTGTGTGTGATTACGGCCAGTCTACTTATGTGTGCTTTGTTTCTTCTTTCAGGGTCTGTTGTGGGCCAGAGAGAAAGAGAGTGACAGAGCTGGCGAAACACGTGCACACACATGCGCACAAACTATAAGGTTGAATATTGAACTTGAATACTTTCCCCGTCCTCAACCTGCACAACGAGCAGCAGTTGCACTTCAAAGCCTTCACTCAGGAGCAGGCTGAGAGCCAACAGGTACTCCATAAGCTGCTGTAGCCCACCACATCTCCAGCTATGTCCATGACCATCATCCAGCACCTAATGTTCACAAAGATGGCCTCCACTGATCATGGACGCAGCTGCAGTATCAGTATGTCAAAAGGGTGGTCCTGTAGTGGGTTGGCCGACACCAGAGGAGCACCACCGATGCTTCCGCAGCTTGTCTCTGCAACTCGCCAAGGTTGGCCTCCCATTCGCATATGTGCAGCAGCTGAAGGATTCCTGTCGGCAGTGGCTGCTGGCAGAGGAGTAGAACGTGGAACATGTCATCAGGCTGGTGGTACTAGAGCAGTTCATCACTTGACTCCTGACAATAACAGCAAAGTGGGTCAGTGCCACCAGCCTGCATCCCTAGACGAAGCAATTCAGCTGGCAGAGAATCACCGGGTGGTGGTTACCAGTCCATATGGCTCTCCTTTTCTCATTCTCTCTCTCCCCTTTCTCCCCTTCTGGTTCCAGCTCCCCAGGACCAAACTGCCAGGGCCCCAAACTGGCAAGATCAGTGGTTCCTCATGAAAGTAGACACACTGATCTGGATCCTGGATGCACCTCAGGCCTCCCCTGATTGAGCAGGAATGTACTGCATACCAGTGGGTATCCAAGGGAGTACACATCAGGCCTTGGTGCACTCGGGTTATAATCAGACCCCAATCCACCAAAACCTGATTCAAGGTGAGGCTTTGGGAAGTACACGATTGGCGAAGGTGAGGTCTGTGCATGGAGATATTCACAAATGTTCACTGGTGTATTAATAGGTTTCCGGCACTAAATGTATAGTGCTAAGGTGGCAGTTAATCCCTGCCTCACACATTCAATCATTTTGGGGACAAATTGACTGAGGTTTAGGAAGATAGTGATAGTTAATGGGTCCTGCTGCAGCATAGAAAGGTGTGGGATGTGTACAGCTGTGGTCAGGGAGGGTTGCGGGGCCATCAACATCTATTCCGTGTCATGATGATTTGGAGGAGGGGTAGGGCTCCGCCTCCATGGGGATCCCCTTTAGGATTTCCCTTTGGAAGATACATCCCTTTGCCATGCCTTTGACCATCCCGTATTTTACCTGTATTACCTACCCATATTTTTCAATCATTAAGGATAAGTTGTATCGAATGACACAGGACAGTCACACAAAAGAAGAAACCAGGACGTAAGAGACAGGACAGTAGATGAGACAAAACAATAGACAAGACAGTAGACATGACATGGACATATCAGGACGGGGGGTAAAAATCTTCTCTGGGTGTGATTGCTAGGTCATCTTCCCATTTTGTATATGGTATGGTAATTATGGAGTTGGATTTGAATATTATTTTATATATTTTGGATAGGACTTTAGTTGGAGGTGAGATATTCAGAAGTTCTGATACTAATGGGAAGGTCAAATGTGTTTTCTTTTACGTTGATTTTAGAGCATATAATGGATCCAAGTTGTAGAAATTCAAAGAATTGTTTATTTTTCAGTCTGTGCTTCTCAGCTGAATATGGAAATAATGTAAAGGTGTTGTTTTTGTTTGGTGATGCCTTTTTTCTACCCATGTGGAGATGTTTGTTATCTTCACGGTATTTGAGAAGTCAGGGTTGTGCCATATGGGAGTATGCTGAGTTAATTGGAGTGGTGAATTTATGGTTTTATAAAATGTCCACCAAGCGGTTAAAGTCAATGCAATCATTGGGTTCTTTAGAAGGAGGGGATGGCTTTTGATAGCTGTGCTGATGAATGGTAGATCAGAGATTGTGAATTCTTTGCATAGTGCTTGTTCAGTATCTAGCCATATCTCATTTGTCCGACTGGGTTTTATCTATTTGATTATATATTGGAGTTGGTTAGTGAGGTAATATTGTCGAAATTTTGGGGCCTCAAGTCCTCCATGACATTTGGGTCTTTGTATGGTGGTTTGTTTTTAAAATTAAAATTTAGTGATACTGGGATTGAGTGATTTGAACCAGGAAGGGGGAGGTTGAGCTGGGAATTTATTTTGGTTAGTATTGTCATTTTTATGAATGCTATTCTGCCAATGAGAGAGAGGGGACGATTTATCCTGCATTGGAGATCATTATTTATGGTGTTCAGTAATGAGTTAAAATTGAGTTTATGCAGGTCTGACAGCTTGCAGAGATTTTGACACCAAGATAGTGATGTAGTCAGTGCTTATGTGGATGGGTAGAGATTGTACTGTAGTTTCTGGGAGTTTAATGTTGAGAGGGAGCATAGTGGATTTGGTCCAGTTAATTGAGTAATTAGAAAGTTTGGAATATTTCTCAATTGTATGGTTTCTTGTATTGAATCTGTAGTTTTTTGAAAAAAGAATAAAATGTCATCAGCATATAAACTGATTTTTTGTTCCATGTTTGCTGTCTGGATCCCATTAATGTTTACACTTTGTCTTATTGCTGCTGCTAATGGTTCTATAAAAATGGCGAATAGGGACTGGGAAAGTGGGCATCCTTGTCTAGTGCCTCTGTGTAGTGTGAAAATTTTTGATATTAGTCCATTTGTGATACCTGTGACCTTTGGTGATGTGTAGAGAATTTTTATCCACTGAATAAATGATTCCCCAAAAACTAAGTTATAAAGTATAGTAAGTACAAATTTCCAGTTAACTTTGTCAAAGGTTTTCTCTCAGTCAAGTGTTACTATTGCTGATTCTGGATTTTTATGTATAATGTGTCAGGTTGAGGAGTCTACACATGTTGGTGGCTGACTGTCTGCTTTTAATGAATCTGGTTTATCTGGATTAATTATTGGAGGAATTACTGTCTCAATTCTGGGGGCTGTGGAGATGGTTTGGGGATCACATATGGGGAGCTGTACTGTAATGGCTTGGGACTGCGATTGCTGTA
>CM075017.1:13349190-13360891 GCA_037576675.1 Pangasius sanitwongsei | reverse complement strand
GCCACCATCAGGTCAAATTTGGGCCTAATTTGGAAGTACATTTATGGTCATAACTTTTGAACTGTGTGTCCAAAATTTGATTCCTTGGGTCGAGATGAGTTTAATGCACCCTATGACGACAATTTCCATCTATTGGATTTTCTGCCATCTTGGATTTTTTTCGCTACTCCTCCTACAAATTTTGTCCAATCATCACTAAACATACATCATCTTCACAAAAATTATCAAAGGAATTTTGAATAATCCAAAGGGTTTGCCCATAATGGGCCAACGAATCTGATGGGGAAGCCGCCAAACAGGAAGTGAGGCTGTATCTCAGCAATGACTTTGTGCACTGACATAAAACTTGGTAGGCATCTTCAGGACCATGACCTGAGGCTATGCAACAAATTTCATGACAGTCCCACCTACTGGTCAAAGATTACAATAACATGCCATAAATGCTTACATCTAACTGCCATTTTTGCCACACCTCCTCCAAATTTTGTCCAATTTTCACCACATTTGGCTCACATCATCTTGAGACCTGTCTGAACAAAATTTATCAAAGGAATTTTGATATTCAAAACCGTTCTCCTGTAACTCATTGGTAAATGCAAAAAACAGGATGTGACAGAGTATCTCAGCAATGCATCTACGTATTATCAAGAAACTTGATAAGCATCTTCAGGACCATGCCCTGAATGTACCCAAGAAGTTTTTTGACTCTGCCACTTGTGGTCAAGAACTGTAACAACTTTCATTTTTTTTCTTATATCATTTGAAGAGTTTGTGATAAATTCACAGTTCACTTTTCCTATAATTCTCTGGAGTACGTTCAAGTGTACTTCCTGTTGACCATCTTGGATTGTGTTAAAAATTCTTTTTTTTGCTACTCCTCCTACAAGTTTTCTCCAATCATCACCAAATTTGGCACACATCATCTTCAGAGTAAGCCTCACAAAAATCATCAAAAGAATTTTGAATATTCTAAGCGATTTGTCTGTAATGGGCCAACAAATCTGACGGCAAAGCCGCCAAACAGGAATTGAGGCTGCATCTTAGCAACAACTTTGCGCACTGACATAAAACTTGGTAGGCATATTCAGAACCATGGCCTGAGGCTATGCAACAAATTTTGTGCCAGCACCACCTACTGGTCAAAAGTAACAATAATATACTAAATGCTTATAATACTGCCATTTTTGCTACTCCTCCTCCAAGTTTTGTCCAATCTTCCCTAAATTTGGCTCACACCATCTTGACACCTGTCTAAACAATGCTGCAGCAATGTCACGCTGCCCATATGTTCATCTAGACCTTTCCTCCTACAGTCAGAGAATTCCACTACTGTCCGTGGTCAAAACATACACATTATAAGTGAAACTACAAATCACTCTTGAATCCCTTTGCCTAAATTTATGGCTCTGCTTTCCTGTGATTTCTTAGCTAACAGTTCACCGAGTCTGGGTGCTTGGCCCCTGAAAATGCTGGTTGCAGCTTTAATTATTATTATTAGTAGTAGTAGTAGTAGTACCACTGAGAAAGGCTTTCCCTGTCTCCCATAGTAGTGTTAATGACTTTTCTGAAGAATTATTATTTCGATGAAGGCTGCCCATTCTCTTTTGCTAAAGCCATCAAATTCTGGATCATTGAGTATTTCTGTGTTAAAGCGCCATCTAAAAACTCTTTTCTGATCACTAACTGTAATAGAGTGAATTTGTGTGATTGATATATTTGGTAGTATTGAGCTAGTGGTTAGAAAGAAATGAATGCGGGAGTGTGTATGGTGGGCTGGTGAGTAATGTGTGTGTGTGAATGTGACTTTTATTTATCAAGATTGTTACACCTCTTTGATTGGAGTTGTAGTCTCTCATCTCTCACAGTCCCAGAGAGCACAGGTTGATACAGCTGGTGAGTACTCTTATATATCTGTAGAAACCAGTGAGGATGGAGCTCCAGCTCTCTTCAACCTCCTTAGGAAATACAGGCACTGTTGTTCCTTCTTTACTTAGAAGGAGGTGTTCAGTGACCATGTCAGTTCATTGGAGATTTGAAGTTGAAGTTCTGCGTTGTGCCGCTGATGAATAGTGGCTGATGAGGAGCTTTGGTGCGTCTGAAGTCAACGATCATCTCCTTTGTCTTGTTGACATTCAGGGAGAGACTGTTGGAATCACACCAGGCTATGAGTTGGTTCACCTCATCCCTGTATGCTGTCTCATCATTGTTGCTGATGAGCCTCACAATGGTGATGGCATCTGCGAACTTTATGATGCTATTGCTTTCATGCTTTGCAATGCAATCATGAGTCAGCAGGGTGTATAACAGTACACAGCCCTGTGGTGCACCAGTGCTCAGTGTGATGGGTTGGGAGGTATCTGTGTTGATTCTGACAACCTGAGGTCTGTTGCTCAGGAAGTCAAACATTCACTTGCACATTGGTGTGCTTAGTGCTGACAGTATTTCAATTAGCATCTGTGGAATGATTGTATTGAAAAAAACAGAATTTTAACATATGTGAGGGGGCCAGGTGAATTGTGAATGTGATTTCATCATCTGTGTAGCAGTTATGTCTGTATGCATATTGTTGAGGGTTCAGTGTTGGTGGGTTGAGTGCTTTGAGGTGAGCCATGACCAGTCTTTCAAAACACTTCATGATCACAGGGGTGAGTGCGACAGGGCAGTAGTCATTGAAGCATCACACTGTAGATTTCTTAGGCACCGGGGTGATGGAGGTGGGTTTGAAGCACACAGTAATGACCGCCTGCTTAAGGGAAATGTTGAAGATGTCCATAAAGACATCTGCTAGTTGGTGGGCACATTTGTGAGTACGCTTAGTACACCATCTGGCTCGCCGGCTTTGTGAGGTTTCACTCTGAGTAGAGTCCTCCTAACATCGCTCATAGGAACAGATAGCACTTGGTCATCTGGTGGAGGGGTAGGCTTGACCACCTTCCTGGAGTTAGTTGCTTCAAATCATGCATAGAATTCATTCAGTCTGGCTGTTAGAGAGGTGTCATACAGGTCAGGTGACTTTTCTGCCTATAATCAGTGACATGGTGAAAGCCTCTCCACATCCCCTGTGGGTCATTGTTATTGAAGTGTTCTTTTATTCTGGAGGTCTTTGAGTTTAGGGCTTCTTTGATGCCACAGGTGAGAATAATCCTGGCTGCTCTGAGTGCCACTCTATCACCTGATCTGAAGGCTTCATTATTGCCTTTGAGTAGTGAGCAGACTTTAGCATTTAGCCAGGGCCTCCGGTTGGGATGTTCAGTGATTGTCCTAGTGAGTACAACATCATCCACACACTTACTGATGAATTCAGTGACGGATACTGCGTATTCGTCTAGGTCAGTGTGGCCGCTGTGTGTAGCAGCCTCCTTGAACATGTTCCAGTCAGTACGGTCAAAGCAGTTTTGAAGAGCTGAGCTTGCCCCCTCTGGCCAAACTTTGATGTTCTTGGTGGTTGGTTTCTCATGTTTGTGCACTGGTTTGTATGAGGGGATTAGCAGCACAGAGATGTGATCTGAATGGCAAGGTGGGGGCAGGGAACTTGCATTGTAGGCATTGCGCATGTTAGTGTAAACATGGCCCAGTGTGTTCTGTCCCCTCGTAGGTATAGTTATGTGCTGATGAAACTTTGGTAATATGGTAATATGTACCTGATTGTTCGTGCGCCAACCAGTGTTCACATAAATGCACTGTTCTCCTCCTTTGATCTTCCCAGACATGGAGGTTCTGTCTGCACATAAACAAATGAGCTCGTCCAGTTGAATAGCCGAGTCAGGAATGTTGTTATGAAGCCACGTTTCAATCAAAATCAGAGAACAGCATTCCCTTATTTCCCTTTGAGTATTCAGTCTGAGTCTTAGTAAATCCATTTTATTGCCCAGTGACCTCACATTTGATAAAAATAGTAACGGGACGGCTGGTTTGATGGGATTAGCCTTTAGCCTGGCCTGGATGCCACCTCGCTTGCCGCGTTTCTGTTTCAGCTTGCACAGTCTGCTTGAACAGTGTGTTTGCTCCGCTATCAGTGCTGGTGCCAGTCTATCCTGTAACAAACTGCAATTCTTGCCAATGTACAAAATTTCCATGCTGTATGTAACCATTGTGATGGTTTGTTTATGAACAAAGAAAGCAGAGAAAAACTTTTTACTGTATTTTATACAGTGTAAGACTACATGTTCTACTGTATCTGTTACCCAAGTCAAGTCAAGTGGGACATTGGAACAAAATGTTGTTTCTTCAGAACTATTGTGCAAGACATAACAGTATGCAAGAATACATAAAGTGCAAATACACAACAGTGTGAGATGAGTGCAGGACAAAAAATATACAGGACATGGGCTGTAAACTGTAAACTATTGGTAATGTAGCAGAAAAAAGTATATCTGTAGCAGCAATAAGTACAGCATTCCATAAAGTGTCTGATGGAGCTTTGTAAAGTGAAGTGTGCAGTGTAATCTGACTTCCTCAGGGAAGAAACTGTTATGGAGTCTGCTGGTGGTGGCACAGATGCTCCTGTACCTTCTGCCAAATGGCAGGAGGGTGAAGAGTCTATGGGATGGATGAGAGGGTTCATCTGCTATGCTGGTGGCTTTGCGGATGCAATGATTGTTATAAGGGATGTTGATTGGTATAAGTGACGTTGAACAGTTGATCCTTTCAACTATTCACAATCCACTGTAGGGTTTTGCAGTTATAGACTGTGCAGTTCCCTTTCCACATGGTGAGACAGCTGGTCAGGATGCTCTCTACTGTCCCTCTGTAGAAGGTGGTGAGGATGGGAGGGGGGAGTTTGGTTTTCTTCAGTCTCTGCAGGAAGTGGAAGTGCTGCTGGGCCTTCTTGGTCCCCTGTCATGTGCATACCAAGAAACATGGAGCTTTTCACTCTCTCCACAGCTGTTCCATTGTTCCACAGTAGGGATGGTAGGTGTACTGAAATTACTGCTTGTTGAAGATATAGCTGATCAGTGCATTCCATGAGCACCTGGCCAGGTATGTTGTCAGGACCAGCAGCTTTCTGTGGGTTAACACCCTGATGCCTACTGCAGTAGACAGACAAAGTATTTGGTCGGTGGGAGTTGGGGTGGTCATCCCTGCAGGCATGCTGTGCTGTGATCTGTGCATAGAAATCATTCAGTGAGTCAAGTGGGAGCAAGGCATCACCATCACAGACAAGTGGTGTACAACCCCTGGCAAACATTATGGAATCACCACACTTAGAGGATGTTCACCCAGCTTTTTTACTTTATAGCAAACAAACAAATCACAGATATGACACAAAAAAGGTTTTGTTCAATAGCTTAGCTTTCTGGCTTTGTGAAATATGCATCAAAAAAATCACTGACATTTTTTTATTAATGGCATGTCTTTTTCCAAATCAAGTAGAGGAAAAAATTATGGAATCATCTTTTAATTTCCATTTCTAAAACATATACTGGGACAAGTCTAAAAATGCTAATTAGTCAGCAGTTAAAAGGGAGTGCTTACACACCTTAACGGGCTGTTGGACTTGGCTAATTGAAAGGAAACATGGCTCCAACGAGAGAGTTGTCAGTTGAAACAATGGAAAGAATTATAAAACTCCTTCAACAAGGAATTTCAATACGGAATGTGGCCAAAGAAGTTGGTTGCTCCCAGTCAGCTGTGTCTAAAATTTGGTGCAAGTATAAACTTAATGGGAAGTCTCCTGGGGAAACTCCCTGATACAATACATAGTTATCCTTTTTGTCCAGGTGAGTCAGTCAGAGAAAGGTGGATAGAAGCAGATATGGCATCCTCTATTGAGTGGTTGGGATGGTAGGCCTACTGAAAAGGGTGGTGGGAAAAACCATGCACAGGCAAACTAAGGGTGTGTTTAGAACATCCAAGCTAGCTGAAGCCTGCTACTTCACCGTTTTGGACACGAGATTGGGCTAGTGAAGCCATCACTATATTGATGGTGTGCATGCTTCTGTGTTGGTCTTTTTCCTAGTTAACTTTGCCAGAGTGTTATCTTCTATTATGGTAGAGAGATGTTCCTCTAGCAGCACTAAGAGCCTTTCTATACCTCAGAAGGCTCTCCTTCCATGCAGTTTGGAAAACTCCCAATTTAGTTTGAAGCCAATTACATTCATATGTTAATGACGCTCAAGAGGGCAGCCACAGTGTTTTGGCATCTTGTCCTGTGTCTGTCTTTTTGCATATTTTTTTCAAGGGTGATCCAGTTCGGATTCAATATTCAAGGGACATGCTTCTCAATATGAGAAAATCTGTACAGGAAGATCAGTGCCCAGAGTTTTTTTAACTCAATCCATGGATTTATTAGCGCTGATCCTGAAGTGTGCTGCCGCAGCTCTCTAAGCTGTGCGAAAAATACGAAGAGGCAAGCGTGCTCAAGCAATGGTCAGATTTAGGAAGAGAGGCCTGTGATCTCCGTTCCCGGGAATATTCCTGTCCAACCTGTGCTCAATTTGTAACAAGAGCTCAATATATTTGCAAGCACAAAAAGGACTTTTCACTGACTAATGTTTACTGCTTCATGGAGACATGGCTGAACGACTCAATTCTTGATGCTACAGTGGAATTACCAGGATTTCAACTGTACAGAGTGAATGTTTCTCAAATGCAACCCTTTTTACTCACCTCATGAATTTATATCTGTTACATGCTGGGATTTATATAACAGACACAACAAGAATTAGCAGACATGGTCACAGAGATTGAAAAAGCACACCCAGACCCTGTGGTAATTCTAATGGGCGATTTTAACCATACAACATTTAGTCTGGATCTCCCCTCATTCCACCAGCACAATGTGCCACCAGAAAGGGAAAAACTTTGGACCACTGCTATAGTCCCATTAAGATTGCATACCATGCCACTGCCTGTGTTCCTCTTGGACTGTCTGATCATGCTGTGATCCAACTCAATCCTGCATATAGACAGAAACTGAAAACAGTGAAGTCTGGGGGAAAAAGCCATAAAGACATGGACTATTGAAGCAATTGAATACCTATAACACTGCCTCAGTGCCACAGACTGGGGCATGTTTAAATCAAGTACCCACAGTATGTATGAGTATACGGTCACAATCACATCTTACATCAGCTTCTGTTAGGAAAACTGTATCCCCCCCAAAAACCATCACCTGCTTCACCAACAACAAACGGTTCAATGCGGAGCTCAGATAGCTGTGCAAGAAAAAAGAAGAGGCTTTCAGGACAGGATACAAGGAAGAATTCAAGAAGGCAGAACACAAGTTTGAGAAAGCTATCAGGGCAGCCAAACAGCAATACTCTGATAAGCTGAATCAACAACTTTCTGCTAACGATTCCTCCTCATTCTGGGAGGATCTTAAGGCCATGTAGACAAACTACAAAAAGAAGACCACCCCAATACTTCCAAACCAGCTAAATGAATTCTACTGCAGATTTGAAGGGCAGATCAGGTGCCTAATCTATCACCTAATCAGCTGGTCCTGTGTCCCAGTCCTGTCAAGCCTTAACCCAAGAAAATTTAAAATTTTAAATGTAAAGAGGGCTGCCAGCCCTGATTCTGTTGGACGTGGAACCCACAAACACTGTGCTGATCTGCTGTCCCCCATCTTTACGGACATATTCAACTGGTCACTGGAGCTGAATACTGTTCTGTGAATACAGAACAGAAGACTGGTGATGGGATTTCTCAAATCCAGTACTCAGGATTTCCTGGATACAGTGCAATTTGCCTACAGAAGCAACAGATCAATAGATGATGCAGTTAATATTGGGCTTCACTTTGCATTAAAGCATCTAGACTCTCCAAACACATATGCCAGGATTCTCTTTGCAGATTCCTGCTCGGTCTTCAATACCATCATCCCTGAACTCCTACGACATAAAATCATCACCTTGCATGTACCTGGTTCCATCTGTATGTGGATCCCATACTTCCTTTCTGCAGGAAGCAGTTTGTGAGAATCAGTCAGAACATTTGTGAACTCTGCTCACACAGCACTGGAGCACCACAAGGTTCTGTCCTCTCACCCCCCTTATATTTGCTCTACACAAATGACTGTGTTTCCGGTGATGTATCTGTGAAGTTGATCAAATGTGCAGAAGACATTACTGTGATTGGTCTCACCGCAGATGATAATGAGTTAAAGTACCAACCTTGAGCTCAACACTCTTAAAACAACAGAGATGCTTAGAACAACATCTTCCCCCTCCCCACTTATCCTTAATAATTCATCAGTGAGCTCTGTCACATCGGTTTTGTGTCTGGGAACTATGATCACACGGGATCTCAAATGGGAGATGCATACGTCAACCATCAACAAGAAAGCTCAGCAAAGGAGTTTCTTACGGCAATTGGCAAAGTTCTATCCACCCCAGACTATATTGGTGCAATTCTACATCGATCAGCAATAACATTAAAATCACTTATGATTCAATTGAATAGCATTATCTCCTTACAGTGGCACCTGTCATGGGGTGGAATATATTAGGCAGCAAGTGAACAGTCAGTTGCTGTGTTGGAAGCAGGAAAAATCGGCAAGCATAAGGATCTGAGTGATTTTGTCAAGGGACAAATTGTGATGGCTAGACGATTGGGTCAGAGCATCTCGGCCTTTGTGGGGTGTTCTCGGTATGCAGTGGTTAGTACCTACCAAATGTGGTCCAATGAAGGACAACCGGTGAACCGGTGCCAGGGTCATGGGCTCCCAAGGCTCATAGATGTACGTGGGGAGCGAAGGCTATTCCGTCTGGTCCGATCCCACAGAAGAGCTACTGTAGCACTGGTCACATGAGCATCAGAACTAGACCATGGAGCAATGGAAGAAGGTGACCTGGTCTGATGAATCACGTTTTCTTCTACTTCATGTGGATGGCCATGTGTGTGTGCATAGTTAGCTGGGGAAGAATGCAAGTTGGCGGAGGCAGTGTGATGCTCTGGGAAATGTTCTGCTGGGAAACTTTAGGTCCTGGCATTCACATGGATATTACTTTGACATGTACCACCTACCTAAACATTGCTGCAGACCAAGTATACCCTTTCATGGCAACAGTATTCCCTAATGGCAGTGGCCTCTTTCAGCCCTGCCGCACTGCAAAAATTGATCATGTAATATAAATTAGTAATGAGTCTACCATTTCCGCTTAAGGTGCAATAATTGTATATTAGGATGGTAATTGCGTTGTGTGTATTGTAAACTGCGTTGAATGTGTCATGTTGTGACCAAACACCAAGAAAAATTTGTAATACATGTAAATGTATATGGCGAATAAAATAATTCTGATTCTATGTTCTCAAGTTTAGACTTTTATGTAGATCTGCTTTTATTGAATTCAAGCTTCTTGATTTGGGAATTATTTAGTGTCACTACAATTATTAAACAGTTAGAACAAGCCCTTAATGGTAGACTGATTTTGAGACTAAGAAAACTACTGAAATTTCTATTTCTGTCTGAAGTCAGTGAAAGAGCTTGTTTTAGTTCCCTTCCACAAAATGGTAGAAGTAAGTTAGTGGTTACAACTTGCCTCTGGATTTCAGGCTGGATTAAGCTAAAGAAAGTGCTCATAGAAAGTGAGAGAAGATTGATGGCCAGAAACCTTACCAAAAAGAAGGGGATCGTGAGAATGTGCTACAGAGGTAACTGGCTTGGAGAATGACAGGAGAGCATGAGCTAAACCACTCTAGTTCTAAAAGCAAGGACAGCCAATGTTTAGCAGAGCCTGAATTCACAAAGCAATGCAGAGTAAGTGCAACATTTTTGAAGCAGCTCTGGATACCAGGACACTGGGCTCAGTCGATGACCAATATAATTCTATATCAACAGATCTATTGTAAAATACACCCTCGTCTGAGGGCCAAGAATACAGAAACTGTGAGATACATTATCATTAAAATCACTATGAAATATTATCGTAATTCTTTTACAGCTAAGAAAATGTGGGTATAAGATTGAATGATAATCACTTAGATCACAGGTTCCCAGGCCTGGTCCTGGAGAACCCCCTGTCCTGCACCTTTTAGTGCTTTCCCTGCTCTAACACATCCACTTCAACTCAGGAATGGTGCTTATAATTAGCTGTTTAGTTAAAAATTGTGTGTGTGTGTGTGTGTTAGAGATAATTAGAGTACAGCATAGAGAGTATAAATTCTGTAAACTGAACAACACTTGCCACAATTATGAGAAAAGGTTAGGGGCATACATCTAGCCCCTAATTTAGCCCCAAATTTAAATATGCGATTTTAATGGCAACAATATTGTGTACAAAAAATATTTTGGTCCACAGAAGTACCTCAAATTATGCGATATTTCATAAGGGAAAAACAATATTTGCTGGCACAAAGATTACAAAATATTAGGTGTGCCATATCTTTCCTTAAAATAAATTAACCAGGTGAAAACAACAATAAAAGGGTAGAGCAACCGCTCTAGGAGTGAACAGATAATAGATATTTAGTTAACTGGCAGTGATTTACAACACTAAATGAACCATTAAAGAATGTCATTATACTTTAGCATACATTTTAGCATAAAGTTTAGGAGGCTCATCAACCTTTGAGTTTAAGAGGACGAGGACTGGGGAAAAACTTGCTCAGTCTACTGTATTCCAGTTTGCTGTTTAACAGCAGGAGATGCTGGCACATAAAGAAAACTGTCAGTCAGGAGTTATTTCCAGGCTAAATCACAGCTAAATCACACAATCTAGTAGAGATTAATCCATCCAGTGGATCCATCTGTTATGACATTGTTAAATCGGTAACAAATGATGCATTGAAACAAAAAGGATTAAGGGCACAATTCTGATATTATTCTGCATACATGTAAAATGCATACATGTGATTACCAATATTACCTTTAAAGTGATGCTTAAATTTGAGCTCCTTTGTTGAAAGCTTTTGCGTCACCTGGTGGTTTATTACTGTTAGTGCACAGAACAAAGAAAGATTAAAAGGTCCTAATAGCTTTGTATTTTTAAATAATAGTATTTTCACAAATACATATACCAAACTTATTGATGGGATAAGGAATATTCTAAATGAATGAGAACAAATTTGTCATTCTTAAACAACTTGTATGTTTGTTTGCTCTCCCCAGGAACTGTTGTTGTCCTGTCTCCCTGAGGTATAAATATGAAGTTGCACACATGTAAAATCATGTTGTCTTCTATTACCAGGTAGAAACCAAAGAAATTACAACAGAAAAGAGACAAGTGGTTACTAAGCATTTAGTAAGCCTTTTATATACTATTTACAAACATCAGCCTACTCAGAGTCTGATGTCATGTTGTTAGGTTAATAATGCTTCACGAACATAGATTTGAAGTGAATGATTAGACCATTATGCTGTCACATAACTTAAAAAAAGAAAAAGGAGTCAATGAACATTCATCTTCTCAAATGGGTCAGCTTAATAACAGGAATACAATGAAATGAATGTGCAAAAAAAAAAAAAAATTTTAATTCTGTCAATTCTTACTAATCAAAACACATTCAACAGAATAGTTTTTTTTTCTTTCAAATTCACTCTTTATATTAGGAGTTACTGACATCTACGAGCCAGTTGAGTTGCCTGTTTAAGGTAACAATAAAAGTGAATATATATATATATATATATATATATATATATATATATATATACGGTTAGGTCCAGAAGTATTTGGACAGTTACGGAGTTTTTGTGATTTTGCCTTTATACACCACCACAATGGATTTGAAAAAAAAAACAATCAAGATGTGATCGAAG
>CM075017.1:13330314-13349090 GCA_037576675.1 Pangasius sanitwongsei | reverse complement strand
CCGCACCTGGTCAATTAACTTCTTGTCAGTCAATTGTCCAAATACCTTTGAGCCCCTGAAAATAGAAGTACTTTGCTGAATGATAAATGCTATATTTTTGTGGAGCCTCTTAAAATGAAGCTGAAAATCTACACTTTGATCACATCTTGATTGTTTTATTTCAAATCCATTGTGGTCGTGAATAAAGGCAAAATCACAAAAATTTTCTGTCACTGTCCAAATATTTCCGGAACTGACTGTATATATATATGTGTGTGTGTGTGTGTGTGTGTGTGTAATATATACATATATATATATATATATATATATATATATACATACATACATACACACATATGATCTTCTATAAGACTATCACCTGCTATAAAACAAACAAATACAACAAAATATACTACACATCCTACACACTATATTCTACATATTTTACTAAAAATCTCACAGACGTTTAATCCATAGGTGCTCTGTTTTTGAGCTTGCCTAGTTTCCCACTCTTTCTTTTTGTTAAATATGGGAAATAACTCCTGATGACTGCGGTTCATGAGTGCGGGTGTCTCTTTTATTGGTATATTTTTTGATGTATCATCTTGCTGATAATCATTATAAAAGTTATCTTGATAAAATGTTATGCTGTTAAATCTAGCCCACAGCTGATTGACAGCTGGCAGACCTCCTGCTAAGTCACTTCAGTTTAGCAACTTAGTGACCAGGTGGTAACACGTTTTAACACAACTCGCAAATAAATACAAGGTCTTGACTGTAATATTATAATATCTTCATAATATCAAGAGTGGAAAGTCAAAAACAAAGTATGTGTGTGTTTTTCTTTTGGCATTTTTAACTTGGTAACTTGATGAATGAGGAGTAGTGCTGGTGATATCAAAGTCCAGTTTTCATGCCAATTTCAAAGCTGTATTTCAAAAACTGAAAGCATCCCCTTGTGAACCTATTATGTCAACAACACTTATTGTAATCCCGTGAGATAAATGGAAAAGTTGGTGACAAATTTATGAACACTATATACAATGATAAATGTGTCTAACCGTGTGGTTGAGCCGCCTGTCACAGAGCTGCTTTGTTGATTTAGAGGTTTGTTTGTCCAGAGGAAAAGCAAGAAAGAAACCACCGCCTTCTGCGGAAAAGCAAGAAAGAAACCACATGTTCTGCTCAAACAGTCATAATGGATGTGTATGTAGTAATGCATGTTTTATTTTGCATGTGTTGGGATGGGGAACGGGGCAGTCAGGGCTCTACGCATTGGTTCATGTGTGACAGGCTGGGAAGGAGGCCCTGCTTAGGTATGCCCAGGGTCCAAGGATTTACTAATCTGTCCCTGGTTTCAGACCTGACTTAATTTTAGCAGGTCACTTACTGTAGCCTATGTAACGTGAACGATAGGTTTATATTAATGTGCTCATTCTAACACGTTATCGCTTATTCACACGGATTTGGAATCTAAACACAGCCAATCGTTTTTACTGTACCAGGACAGTTTTGCTCCCTGAATTTTCATTTAAATCTTGGACGTTTAGTCTGCCCTTTTGTTTAATTTTCACTCTCCTCATAAGTATGAGCCTTAAAAGACTTCCATTAAGAGTGTCTGCCATTTCGTCCCAAAAAGCAGCTAAGCTGCTAGCCGAAGATTAAGTGACAGCTAGCTAGACTTCTAACAAATTTCTGGGGGGATTTTTTCTGCGCAAAAAGCATCAGCCCACACTCCGTTCACTCCCGGTGAAGCCGTGCGTCCGGGTGGGACTCAAACTGACGCATTGAAAGCCTGTTGTCCAATGAGCGTTAATCGTGCGTCCCAGTGAAACAGCGACTACACGAACACCTGACACACAGTAAGTGACGCACGGGCTTCGGTAGCTGTGTATTAGCGCTGAGGCGGGGACTTCAAAGGAGATTTCACACAGGCTGCACTGTCCGCTGAACAGAGTTAGAGTTTAATGAATGAGCACTGCGATACTGCGCCGACATATTTGATCATTTGATTCGCTAAAATATTGAAGAATATATTGAAGAATAATATAGACGCTTTGGTAAACATTTCATTGCCGCATTTTAATAACATTTTGGGGGAGGCTGGGCTTCCCATGTAGCCTTAAAGCGGTCGTCTGTGGCTCCAACGGCCCTGAGCAGAATTCCTCTGGCTTTAACCTTTCACGCACAGCGCGTGTCCACTGGCTGTGCACTGGCTGCGGCACGTGAGCACGTTTGGCGTGTGTGCTGCTTTCATCAATGGAAAGTGTGCTTTGACTCTAGTTTGACTCTCAGTTTCTTTTGCTTTGAATTTAAATAGTTATTCCCATTATTGGTTAATATTATTGATGTGACAAACATAACATGCATGGGTTAAAAAAAAATCACTACACAAAAAAAAAATCTATACAACAAACAGAATAAGCAATGGTGTGAAATCTCAGACAAGCATTTCATTAAACCGTTATCATTAAACTTTCCATAAAATTGTTTTATATAAAGTGCAATTCATGTTTAAAAAATGCTTTGGCCAAAACTTTTACATGGATGGAAGTGTAAGGTCTTAGCCTCTCTCTGTTTCCTCTGTCTTTGACAGGTCACTTGAAGATTACACAGCAATCTTTTTTCCAGCTCTTTTATTTTCTGATAGCTTAAACAATAGTGTAAAAACACTGATTGAAAAAATTAGATTGTAAATAATGATTTTAAAAGCATGATACATGATAGAGGTACATGACAGAAGTTCTCAGCAAAAGTTAGAGGCAGGCCTAGTGCAAAGCTAAAGGCTTCTTTAATTCAAAACAAGGTGCTTGTTTGTTTTACCTTAAAATTTGGCAAATGTACTTCTCCAATGTTCACGACCATCAATAAACTGATTGATGTTAATTTTTTGGTGTGTTATCAGAATAGCCAGGTGGTTCTGTGTACTGGGGCCACATTTAGGTCTGGATCAGAAACAGTTTGAACCATATCTGTTGAGAATTTGCAATAGGTGCCATGTGACCTCTGTTTGCAACTGGCTTTCATTGCGATGCATTGTATATATTTATTCTGAAATGACCAAACCTAAGGTTATGGGTTGGCTAACTGACATATACTGTTATTCCATGCTTTTTAAAGTAATGTCATAATCCAAAGAAAAACACTTAAATTGAGGGGGAGTGGTGCAGATGTGTGAATGGGAATTATGGCTGAATATTTAAAAAAAAAAAAATGATTTTAGATATTGAATTTATTTCAGGGACCTAACTGATTTATTTTTTTTTTTTATGTTTTGGACTGTTTTGCCATGTGCAGCTTTACCCTACCTTTGCTTAGGACTTGCCCCTCAGCTTTACTTTTTGGAAGCCCATGCTTCTAGATTTTTCCAATGGTCCTTGGTGTGTTGCTGTATGATGCCATTTTTTGTCACTGAATTGTTTTCCATAGGCTGATGCAGTGTTCCTCACAGCTCCAGGGTCCTAGGTACGATCTTGAGCTGAAGTGAATGTCGGTGTGGAGTGTCTGTGTGGGTTTCCTCCAGGTTATCCCACCTTCCCAGGGAATGCCACCAGGTGGATTGGAATAAATACCCCCTAGGTATGAATGTGTGTATTCGTGGTGCCCTGCGATAGACTGGTGTCCCCCCCAGGGTGTATTCCCTCTTCAAGCCTATGGGATGGGCTCCAGATCCACTGCAAGCCTGATCAGGATAAAGAGGTTACTGAAAGTGAGTGAGATATAAAAGTCTCAAAATAAGTCTTTTCTTTTCTTTGGACAATTTCCTGTTAGTACATAATGAAAGAACAAGGAATACAATTGCCTTGCAGTTTTGGTCAGTAATGTAAAATGTTCCCCCTCCCCAATTTTCTCCCTAATTTAGTCCCTAAATTCCAACCCATTAGGCAGCTCTCTCCATCGCATGACATCTACCAACCAGAGAGAGCAAAGGCCATCACATGCTTCCTCTGAGGCACGTGAAGCCAGTCGACTGCATCCTTTCAAACTGTTGCTCAGACAGTACTGTTACAGACAGTAACACAGGCGGTATAACACACTTGGAGGATAGCTGCCATTCTGCACGCAAGGGCTCACAGATGCCCATGATTGGCTAGTGTCACTGTGATTGACAGGGGAGAGAGAGCACGGCCAATTTTGCCCTTCCTGAGAGCACGGCTCTCTTGGACTTAAAATTACGCCAAATATGGCAAAATAAATATGAGAGAATTTAGTTTTCCTAAACTTTCCTAAGTTTTTTTTTCACCAATATTTACATTACACAACAGTTGAAGATCGGCAAAAGATGAGGCGACGTGTTTCCATTCTTCAACTGACACTGTCCAGTTTCAGTGATCCTGTGCCCACTACTGAAGGTGAATGAAGGGCAGAGTGGTGGCACAGGGGGTAGCATTGCCACTTCACAGCTCCATGTCTACCTGTCTACCTGTCTATCTAAAATATACTGTAGAGAACAAAAATATGACAGGTCCTGTACTGTGCTTTATTTTGTGTGTGTGTGTGTTTTCTGTGAATTATGTCTGTTAAAAGAAAGTTTGGAATGAACCAGTAAGGTTAACACACTGTATACACCATAAGGATAAAAATACAGATCATGGGAGCAGAGGGCATGAAGCACTCACTCTTGCCCAGTATAACAGAGATTGAAGTACAAAACCATGGAGAAACTCAGCAACACCTCTCATAACCCTGCTGAAAATCCAGCTAGGTCTGACCAGCTACCAAAACACAGATGGGCCCGTTCAAACCAGTAGACCATTTTCATCAACTGGTAAGTGCTAGTAGAAAGGAAACAGTTTCTGAATTACTGCTTCGAATTCAAAATCATAGAGAGGCAACACTAAGGCAATTATAAAGCCACAAGCATATACTGATCAATTTAGCCAAGTAATACTGAAGCTGGAATACAGCATCCTAGCTGGCAAAGAAGGTCTAATAGCTTGAGCAGCTTGGGCTGCGTTTTGGCAGCCAGTAGCTGGTCAGACCAGACAGGGGAGGTCACTATCCAGCTCTCAGGAGTTCTCTACTTAAGCAACTTCTAAACTGGGTAATGATAAAAATTCAGCTGAAAATTATTGATTATTCAGTAGCTTCCCACCAAATTAGAATAACAAATAAATACTTTACCTGTTCAGCAAGTCCGAGATGGTTTTTTTTCCATTTTATAATTTATTGACATTGATTTCAGCTAGGCCTCACCTTGACTGCTGGCTGCAGTCGTATCTGGTGCAGTCGAAGAGAAGATGAAAAGATAGCCTTCAAGGTGGACAGATGTTTACATACAGTACTGCCAAAGACAGCCAGCATGAGTCATGGTTGATCATCAGTAAAAATAAGAAAATCAGTAAACATAAGAAATGTGACCAGACAAGTCCTTGCCCCTTTGGACTTTTATATTCTTTAAATGCCCGATTTTCTTGCAATGTTTAGGTCTTTAGCTTTATATAAATTTCATAAGTTTGCCAGAGGTGCATAAACTGATTGTTAACCATAATAAAAATATGATTAGACAAACTAATGGACATTCATTTAACATCTGGAGCCGTTAAAAAGGAATTGTGATGACTCCATTGACCGTTTATTAACATCATTAGCCCGATTGTTGTGCAAAACATGTTATTTGACACTGAATAACATTTTTGCACAATAATTGGATCATGACTTTTTTTTTTAAAAAAGGTATATTTAACGAGCTGCATTCTGAGTCATGTTATCTATCCACAAATAACACTTTGGAACTGGAATATTTTGGGGGTGCCTGAAGTTCAAACTTCAAAAATCCACTGCCCTTGCTATGTAGCTGGTGTCGGTCACTGTTGGACTTGGACTTCTTAACTTCTGCCATGTGTTACCAGGACTGGCTCTGGAGTCACCATGACCCTGAGCAGGATAAGGTGGTTGCTGAAGAATACTTAAATGAACTACAAAGACCAAGTCTTGCATCAGTGTTTGCATCACTTTATTCCCATAAATATTCATACACCAGCAACAAATTATGAATAAGAATATGCCATTATAATCCAAAACAATCACACATGTTTACATAAAAATAAAAAGTCACAATTCCTAGATCTAAAACATGTCATTTTAAATAACAGTTTTACCTATGCATAAAAAACAGCACAAATATAGGCTTTAACCAGGTCGAGGTTGTGACCATGTTAAACTGGTTAAAGCACAAAAAAAAAAAAAAAAAAAAAAAAAAGAAAGGAGAGAAAAGGGGGAAAAAAAAAAAGAAAAGAAAGAAAAAAGAAAAAAAAAAATTCTGCAAATGGTTCAGTGCATTTACCCAAAAATCAAAAATCAAGTCTGGGGGAAAACCCTACATACAGTGGCTGAGCATAAAACAACCTCCAGCAATTGCCAACAAAAACTTGCATTTTGCTACATTGTTCTGCCAAACTTAAACTGTACAACTTGAAGCTCGGAGAATAGAAAAATAAAATGTACGTTCTAAGATGAGTCATTGAAAGAACCTTAAACAACTTTAAAACATGCATGTCTCCTTGTGCTACCAGAGGTTTATGGCTAAACAGCAAAAACATTGTCCCCCTTCTTTGAAAAACTTTGGGGTAGCATGAACAAAAGCATACTGCAATTCCAGACCTTCTGCAAGATAAAACATTTAGTCTTATCTTACAGAAGTTGGGCTTCTCCATGGGTGCCAAATACACTGACTCATTTCAATTCACACTGGCAGTGATGACTGCAACACCCCCTAGTGTCAGAGTAAGGATACAAAGTCCTTTAATCGTCTTCCTCATCATCCTCATCATCTTCATCATCCTCATCCTCCTCATCATCGTCGTCGTCGTCGTCATCCCTGGATTTCGCTTTGCCGGCTGACATCCCACCACCCACTTTCCCCTTGCTCTTGTAGTCTGCCATGTCCTGACAGGGGAACACAACGGAGTGTCAAGCCAACTTTTAATCACTGGCTGGAAATAAAAGCTGCATATTCTATACATAGAGGATCTTTATATTAATGGTGAAGATGGTCAAAAGAATCAATGAACTGGCAAGCTTAGGAGACGGGTGGAATAGTCTTTCCCACTTTCCAATCAATACATCATAAACCCTTTCTCTTCCAACCAAAACATGGTAATACAATTTCAAATACAGCATCTACTTTGAAGCTAAGGTTTACACTAAAATACCCCCATCTGTCATTTTGCCAGCATTTCAAAGACACAGCTGGATCAAAATTTCTATATCATCTGGGAAAAGTTGGTTCCTGAGCTGCAGACATGTTGACTGGGTTTTCTAATACACGAGATGCTCAACCTTACCTTCTGGTATTTGTCCTTGAGTTTATTGGCCTTTGAAAGGAAGGGTTGCTTCTCAGAGTCTGACAGATTATTCCACATCTCACCAAGTTTCTTTGCCACATCGCCAATGCCCATGCTGGGATTCTGAGCTTTGATACTGGGCCTGTGTTCAGAGCAGAACAGGAAAAATCCAGACCTACAAAGGCAAGAAGAGCTCA
Source organism: Pangasius sanitwongsei (assembly GCA_037576675.1). Classification (NCBI taxonomy): domain Eukaryota; kingdom Metazoa; phylum Chordata; class Actinopteri; order Siluriformes; family Pangasiidae; genus Pangasius; species Pangasius sanitwongsei. The sequence goes on along the minus strand of CM075017.1, from coordinate 13,341,628 downwards.
TTTAAATATTGTAATACCACAACATTTGGATGTTTGCATATTCAAAAGGCCATTTTGTTAAACAGCCTCTTCGTCCTAAAGACTGGCAGGAGTACACATACGGTGGCCTCCTTGGTGCACTGGGGTCCTTCTTTGTCTTTCTGCCCCTTTTGCCTGGATTGTAGTTCATCATTTCTTGGTCATAGCGAGCCTTATCCTGCTTGGCCATGTCCTCAAATTTGGTCTTCTCTTTTGGAGACATAACCTGAAAAGGACAGCAGGAGGAGTAAAAAATTTTTTTTGCTTGAAAAACATACAGATGGTCCTTAAAAGTAACAGGTCAGTGATTAGACTTTTAAAGAGAGAGAGGAGATGAGGTACTAGCAATTAAAGCTTGAAATTAACTTTGTAGCCCACAAGCTACTGCAGCTAGACAAATTAACATTCTGCTCTAGTTTTGAAAAATGTTCAACCCATTTAGGGTTCTTGTCTTTCCACAGAGTTATGCTTGCAGGACAATCAACCTGAATGGAAAAAAGTCAACTTGTATGCACAGAGGGATGCTACAAATGGTACACGTCACACATAAGTGTGCGTATTACTTGGACTTTTTAGATCACACATTTTGATATGCAGCACTATAAGGGTACACATTCATGTAAGTGCAATCCTCATATTACAACCCTGTTCTGCCAGAATCTATCAATACCATGCATGCTAAATAGTACAATGCATACAAAATGCAGTAAATGCTACAGATTTACAACTTGGATTTGCAATTTACTATTTCAGTATTAAATTCACTTAAATACTTTTCACAGGAAATTCACATCAAATGTCCAACTCATTTGACACTTTTGTAAAATGTGCTTTTAATACATGCTGTTCATCTGAACATTACCATAGCTCAAACTGTTCTCCAAAGCTTCAATCAAAAATATGGTGTAATACCACAACAAAAATAAAAAAATATAAATAAATCAATCAGATTATTGGCTGCTTTGCATAGCTGCTCCATTCCTTGTGCATTAAGCTCTGGGTTTTGAAGACAGATTTCACCAAGGCGACAGCCCACTCACTTTCCATCTCTCTGAACACTTCTTGGAGAATTCTGAAAAATTCACAGAAACCCCAGGGTTCTTCTTGTTGTGTTCCTCACGACAGGTCTTCACAAAGTAGGCATAAGCAGACATTTTGCCCTTTGGCTTTGCTGGGTCACCTTTTGCCATCCTGAAGGCTGGATGACTTTCACTTATGCAATAAAGTGTGCACTCCTAAAAGGACAAGTAATAATACAGTAAATATTAAAATATTAGCAGAGTATTATAAGATATTAAGTACTTCATCACCCCTTAAACAATTGACAGAAAAAAAAGGAAAAAAAAAAGTATAACCTTTCACTCTATAAAAATTAAGTCTTTAGAGTGTACAGCAAATAAGGCTGAAAATTACACTAACATACAACAGTGAAAAACGAAAGACTACAAACTAGCCAGCTAAACGCCCAAGACACCTGGTGTCTACAGGGAGTTATTCATCTTCCATTTTGTGAAATTAAAAACTTATTATAGAAACTGGTATTAAAATGACCCATGATTGGATTTTTTTTTTTTCCAAATTCGGGGGTAAACTTTGCTGAAAAAGGGAACAGAAAAAAAGAAGACAGACCATGTAAACACTTTTACAACACTTAAAACACCTCCCTCCCTCCCTCCCTCCAGCAGAAGAGCGACGCTACAATAGGACTCCATTCATTAAAATGGCCTCTCGGCTAAAGAAGGCGGCTTAAGCTAACAAAGCCTCTCACACACGGTTATCAAACACGAAGGTCTTCAGGGTTGGGTTTTTTTTTTTTTTCCCCGGCGCGTTTCAGTAATTTAATAAACGTCGAAAAGGTGAAAACTAGCCATATGCAAGTTAAAGATAGAGAAACTTTTGAGCACCGCAGTCTCTAACAAAAGCAGAGGAAACCAGCCATGACCGGCAAGAGAGCTTTCGGGCGCGATTTAACGAATATCTCGGCTTTTTTTTAAGACTAAGGCGATGGAAAAATATACAACACAATGTTCTGATACATGTACACCGAGAATACATCAAGAACATCTGAATTTATTTAAAAAAAAAAAAAAAAAAAAAAAAAAAAAATCTGTCGTTGTTACCTGGCGTGAGGCAAATGTTTTACACGCCCGGCCATTTTAAAAACACGTCGGACACACGACGTAGTTCACGAGTGTAACGGAAATCCAGCCATCCAACTTACCGGAGACGAATGAAATAGTATAGAAGTATACAGGTGGCCCACTGAATACTTATTTCTGATTTTGTTACAAAAGCTACAATTAAACGCACATTTGCGAATACATGCTATAAACACATAAAATAAGCCACCAGATACTAAATATGATTCATAAAAGCTTTCTAGAGGTTCATATAAGTACTTTTTGGTGCCGAATCTCGTTTCTACTCACAGAGGTATCTCGCTGAACGATATGGTCTCTCAGGTCGCACTATGGCTACGCGCTTCTTCCCGACAGAAGACTACACACAAGCCTCGCGCTAGCTCACCACGAGAGCGTGCTGATTGGTCAACTCCGGCACGCGTTTAAAACGACCTCTGCAACTGAGGATTGGCTCATAGCCTCATACTTATTCATGACGTATTCCTGCTATTGGTCGGAAAGGAGAAAGCCACTTGCCCAGCCTTTGAATACAGCGCGGGAAGGCTGTCAAAACCCCGAGTGTCAATTTAAAGGTCTGGTAAGATCCGCGTTATAGAGCGGAGGCAACAATAACAGAGACAGTGACACGTTTAACGGCACGAATAGCGACGGAAACAAACACCGGATGCAGGCCAGTTATTATAACTACTTAAACTAGTCTACTTAGTAACTCTTCTCATCGAGGACATTCGGAGTCTTTAGCAGAGCAGGACAATGTAAAGCGCTTAACGTGGCCTAATGGACTAAAACAACGACCAGGAAAAACCATTTTCCTCTCACATTTCTCTTGTCATAAACACTATCTACTGCTAAGACAACGGCATCGTAATCCAAGTATAAAGACGATATTTTTACATTAAGTGTTTTCTCCCCACAGAAACCCGTTATAAAGAAAACGCTTAATGTGGATAATGGTCTAAGACAGTGATATTAAAAGACCGAATTCAGTATACACCTTAATAATAATAATAATAATAATAATTATTATTATTATTATTATAATAATTATAATAAATCTGCTCTCCTGTACATGGTATATTTTAATAATAAGGTGTATACTGTATTTGCTCTTTTAATATCACTGTCTTAGTCCATTAAGCCACGTTAAGCGTTGTCTTTATAACGGGTTTCTGTGGGGAGAAAACACTCAGTGTAAAAATATTGTCTTTCCACTTGGGTTACAGCGCCGTTGTCTTATGACAAGAGAAATGTGAGAGACAAATGGTTTTCATTTTTAACAAACCCAGTCCAATCCTAAACACTAAAAATGCCTCGCCCGGACAATGTCGAGTTCTCACTGCAAACGCACGCGACAGTATGACGTCATACATTTTTACATACAGTGCCGTGCAACAACGTGGGCCAAGCTTTTAATGGTCTTAAGCACAGATCATTGGTCAGGGAATGAGCAGGAATTAAACATAGAGATAAAGTAAATTAGTATGGGATAGATCTTCCCTTTGATTTCTTTAAATGTTGAAGCCTTGTGGGTTCTACTGGATTCAAATCTGGATTCTAAACCAGGCCACAACATGAACTAGATGGACCTGTTCTCAAGCCACTTCTTGGTGGTCTCTGTAGTGTGGGCAGGAGCATTGTCCTAAATAACACATTTTCAGTTGTGGGAAGCAAGCCTTTTTGCAACATTCTCCTGTACTCAGAAACATTAATAGACTTTTCACAGTGAAGCAGCTCCACCAGTACCAGCAGCTAAAAAGGCTCCCTACACCACTACACTTCTTCCTCCATGCTTAACCGTGATAGAGATGCATTCACTATTGTACTTCTCACCAGGTCTTCAAAGATATCTCCCTGGATCATCACCATACAACTCAAATTGGGATTCATTACTCCACACAGCTGTGCTGAACCACTCTGAATCAAACTTTCCGTATTCTTCCAAAAACTTAATTCTGTCTTTGATGTTTTCTCAGACAGCAATGACTTTTCAACACCACATCTAGACACAAAATGTGCATTACCTTCTGGTGATTGTTGCTCTCCAAACAATCTCGTTTTCTGAGCTCTTGAATTCTTCTGACAGTTTTTGTAGGCTTTTCCCCCCTGGCTTTAAGAAGTGTAAATTTCAGACAGTAGTCATTCGGTGGGCCTTCCAGGTCCTTTCTTTCTGGTAACATCACGTGTTGTTTCAAAGTGCTGACTCTTAGTAGCTGATAGAGAAATAAGGAATTTTCTCTGCATTTAGGGTCTAATAAACGTCAGGATAACTACAACTGGCTGGACGAAAAACCAGCTATGAGATTTCTGACAGCTGCCCCTGCATGATAGTTTGCTTTTGGGGCAGATTTTCTCACTACATTACCTTGGGTCTCACAACATTGCATATCGTAGATCTCTCCCTGCTGTATCAGTCTTGATTCTATATATGAGGTCTTTGATGGGCTGCATCAGGTGGGGCAGATCACCAAATAACAATTTATCTTTTTAGGAAAAAATATCCCAAAATATATTTTTGGAAATCTTTGTACATCTAGACATGAGTTAATTGGAATTTTATATCATTTATATCATTATATCATTTTAATCATTATCATGATTTTACTTTTGTGTACAAGGAGACTATATAAGTGAATTTTCCTGTTTCCAGCTTTTAGCCAAACAATTTACTGTAGTAAAAGTTAACTAGTAAATGGTGACACAGAAAACCAGTAAAAACTTAATGTTTTGCCATTTGGGGCTTGGCCCCCCCTTTTTTTTTTGCACAAGAACTGTACAACGACTACACATTATCATGGTAATAACTAATACCGTAAATAAAGAATAAAGATCATTCGACTTAGTTACTAATGGAGAACATCTTATTTCTATTGATATACCTGTTAATTCACTATAATTTAAGCATGTAACCAATACTATAAGCATAATATCCTATGTTTTCATTTTCAAAAAATCAGTTATAAGTGTAGACCAGTCAGCCAAGTACCACTTTTGGGTCATTCACAGGTTAGTCCTGACTGCTTCAAACAAGGTTAGGAGTTGTAAGATATCTTGAAAGTACCAGCCTCACCTTTAATCTGCTCAAGCAAAAGCATCTTGTGACAAATGTTGCTCTTTAATTATTTCATGTATTATTTATTATATATTTATTATTTAATTATTATGTTTCAGCTCCATTTCCTGAGTTACTGCCTGTTAAAAAGGCATACATGGTCCAATTAAAGGCTAAGCATTTTTAGCACAGTTTAAGGCTAAAATGACTAGACTTAGACTCAAAGCTGTTAGTCTGCCATTTTATTAAGCAATCATAAAAAAGAGACAAGGTAAAAGCAGATATTTATGATTTACTATCAAATATTTACTATCAGGATCATTGGAAGCAGGCATTAAAATACAGATGCAGATTACCTCCCTCATAACGCTGCTGGTAGTGGGAGTGTGTAGTCTTAGTTTATACAAGTCTTATCAAAAAAAAAAAAAAAAAGGTTGCAATGAAACATTCTGTGAATACTCTATCAGATAGTGAACAGCACCATGTTCAGTTCAGCATTATATATTTAGCAGATAAAACTTGGTTTGGTATACTGGATTTCTTACATGTTTGTTGATTTTCATCATATACCACTTACACCACACCAGTTTGCCAGTTTGTAACTTTTAATACTGTGGAATGTCTTCGAAAAGAGTTAGAGTAACACAATGTACATTGTCTTTAACCATTATGTGACAATGAGCAATTTAAAATTTATATCTGGAGTTGAATATTTCTGTAAAGCTGCTTTGTGACAATGTCCATCGTTAAAAGCACGATACAAACAAAATTGAAGTTAGTTCCTCTTATCACTTATGTAATAAACAGTTGTCTCTTTTTTCTTTCTCTTGAAGTTAATAAAATAGAAAACGTAGCTTGTCATGTTACTGAAAAAAAAGGCACAAAGTTCTCTGTCTGAAGACTCTCCCATGTCAGAAAATGTTTTCCTCTGACCATTCAATAAATGTCAATGAAAATGCTAAAAAAAAAAAACAACTGTCAGTGATTACACACATTTTTTTGTGGAGCGACCACCACCTGGCACTACTGTCAGAGCTGCTGTTATAGAAAATTTATCAACACTTTCTGACCAAGAAGGATCAAGCATTCGACAGCACTGTGGTATAAAGAGAATTATTGCAGAGTCAGTCATGTCTCTATGTGTATCAGACAGTGGTTTGCATAGCTGTTCCCCCAAGCTCTGGAGATGAGGAGAGTGACCGAGATGAAGAAGCTTCTCTCTGGAGCTCCTTCACTCTTCTCTGCAACTCTGTCTTCACAACTAGCAGTTCTTTCAGATGTTGGTGAATAGGCACCTGGCAAAAAAGAGAGAAAAAGAGGGATTTTATAAATGTGGGTATTTTAAAATAGGGTAACTGGGCCTATTCTGTGAAACCTCTACCATGCAGTTCCCACCTGTGGCATCATGCGAGGGTTCCAGCGTACATAGTAGCTCACCCAGAGTTCCAGGTGCCTTAGACTGGCCATCGGGTACAAAACATGATGTTCATAATTTACATAAAGTGGGTTGGTGAAGTCCTCAGCCTGACTGTTTATGTATGACCACAGTGACACAGTCTTAGTAAACACCCCCTGGAGAGAGACAAAAATGCATGTCTTTGCATAAAGATATACTATATGACCAAAAGTTTGTGGACACCTGACCATCATATCTATATGTGATCTCAAACGGCTGCCACACAGTTGCAAGCACACAATTGTCTAGAATGTCTTTGTGTCTTTTAGAATGTCTTAATGTATGCGGTAGCATTAAGATTTCCCTTCACTCAAACTAAGGGGCATGATAATGCTGGTATGGAGGTATGGAGGAACTTGAGTGGCTCGAGTGGCCTGCACAGAGCCCTGACCTCAATCCCGCTGAACACCTCTGGGATGAACTGGAACGTTGACTGTGCACCAGGCTTTCTCACCTGACATCAGTGCCTGACCTCACTATTGCTCTTGTATTTGAATGGGCAAATCCCCACAGCCATGTTCCAAAATCTAGTGGAAACCCTTCCCAGAAGAGTGAAGGTTATTATAACAGCATTATAACTTTGGAACGGGATGTTCAGCAAACACGTATGGGTGTGATGGTCAGGTGTCTACATACTTTTGGCCATATAATATATAAGTATATAGGGTATAGTGCATGAATGTACACTTACTGCACACTTTATTACGAACACCTGTAAACCTACTCACGCATGCAATTATCTAATCAGCCAATCATGTGGCAGCAGTGCAATGCATAAAATTATGCAGATACGGGCTTCAGATAATGTTCACATCAACCATCAGAATGGGGAAAAAATGTGATCTTAGTGATTTTGATTGTGGCATGATTTTTCGTGCCAGATGGGCTGGTTTGAGTATTTCTATAACTGCTGATCTGGGATTTTCACGCACAACAGTCTCTATATTTTACTCAGAATGGTGCAAAAAAGAAAAAACATCCAGTCAGAGGCAGTTCTGCGAACAGAAATGCCTTGTTGATGAGAGAAAATGGCCAGACTGGTTCGAGCTGACAGAAAGGCTACAGTAACTCAGATAAGAGCAGAAAAGCATCTCAGATTTCACAACACATGAAACCTTGTGGCATGAGGCAGATGGGCTACAACAGCAGCAGAAGACCATGTCAGGTTCCACGTCTGTCAGCCAAGAACAGAAAGCTGAGGCTGTAGTAGGCACAGGCTCACCAAAACTGGACAGTTGAAGACTGGAAAAATGTAGCCTGGTCTGATGAATCTCAAGGCACCCAGATGGTATTGTCGAAATTTGGCACCAACAGCATGAATCCATGGAACCAACCTGCCTTGCGTCAACAGTCCAGGCTGGTGGAGGTGGTGTAATGGTGTGAGGAATGTTTTCTTGGCATACTTTGGGCCCATTAATACCAATAAGTCATCACTTGAATGCCACAGCCTATTTGAGTATTGTTGCTGACCATGTGCATCCCTTGATGGACACAATTTACCCATCTTTCCTATGGCTACTTCCAGCATAATAATGCACCATGTCACAAAGCAAAAGTCATCTTAAACTGGTTTCATGAACATGAACCTTCCCAGTCACCGGATGTGAATCCAATAGAACACCAATAGTACAAGTATCATGCACTGCTATGGCCTTTTGTAGCAGTAAGTCAGTGTTGCACAAAGATTTCAAACAATAGCTCCTATGTGAAACAGATTAATGTTATATTGCACATTTAATGGAAGGGGCTTGATATTTTTATAATGGTAGGGCCAAAGAAGTAAGGTATGTTGAACACTGGCTTCATATTTTAATGACATTAAGGTTAGGGTATGCCTGTTTCAGTTTGGCTTATGTAGAACAACTTGCACTTTGTATATTCACATATGATATTATGATTATAGTTTAATAAATTCATGATACAATAATATGATCATATTGCTGTGTGTTGCAAACATGAAAACTGGGGAAAGAACTTGTGTGGTCATGGTAAAACCTACACTTGCCAGATATGTGAGTTTTAACACAGAACGTGCATTTTATTACAGATACCATCCTCACTCTGAATAGGTGATAAACTGATAGTTTTGGAAAGAGTTTTTAAATTCAATACCAGGCATATCACTGAGTGGTGGGGACACCTCCCCAGCATATGCTTATGCTGGTTTCCTTTTGGGGGCAGTCATGGCCTAATGGTCCGAGAGTCAGACCTGTAACCCGAAGGTGAACCCAAAGGTTGTGGGTTCGGGGTTCGGGTCTCGGGTCCGGGGGGTGTGAATGACCAGCGCTCTCTTCCACCCTCAATACCACGACTGAGGTGAGACCCTTGAGCAAGGCACCGATCCCCCAACTGCTCCGGGTGGGTGTGTGTGTGTTCACTACTGTGTGTGTGCACTTGGATGGGTTAAATGCAGAGCACAAATTCCGAGTATGGGTCACCATACTTGGCCAGAAGTCACTTCACTTCACTTCAATCAGTATATATACAGTTCGGTATATACAGTATACATCTAGCATTAGCAGTGAACACTCATTCATGAATATTGCTGCACTGCCTCTCACACCATAGTCTAGAGCACCGATAGTCTAGGGCTGCCAATAGGACACTTTTGACCGAAAAATTTCCAACCTCGTCAAGTGGCCATTCTGTTCCAGGAAAATTGTTTTGTGCATGCATACTCCATACTCCAAGCTCAGAAGAAGGACAGCACGCCTCTTTTTTAAAGCCCTATTGTTTTTTATGTAAGACTATCAGATATTAACTATGCTGTGCAGCCACAGAGTGGGTCACATCATTCTATTTCACATTTTAATTCAATGTCTTACCCTCTAGCCTCTTTCTAGAGCTGAGGGTGCTAACAGATGGCATGCAAACAGCCCTGTCACCACTGATGGCCAGAGGCATAAGGGTACTGCCATAGTTGCACAATAACTTCCGACAGGCCTCCATCAGTGAGCAGCCCATGTGGGACCCGGCCACGCTTCTTGGATACATTATGGTGCTCCGTAATAGGAACAATCACTAATGCTGAGGCAGACCATATGATTCATCATGACGCTAGATTCAGTGGGAATATTAGCCACCCTGTCATCCCAACATGTGGCAAACTTTGTCATGCTTACCAGTTTAGGCCTAGTTCCAGCTGCAAAATTAGCCCTCCCTAACAGCTGGTGGAATTAAGGAAGAGATGCAGACAGAGATGCATCCTCATCTCAGTGAGAGGAGCATGGGCTCCAAACTCTTTGGAGGCACAAGGTTTTCTTTCAAGAGGGCACATTAACCGGTTAGAATTGATCCTGATCCATTCTGACAAATCACCAGAGTGGCACAAGGTTAAAAGAATGCTCTATGCTTGCTATATGAAGCTCCAAAAGTGAGACCTCCAATGGTAAGCCTCACTGAGGGTGACTTACCTAGCAGCTCAGTACAGTGGTACAGCTGTTGCACTGACAAAGCAGCACACACACCCAAGAGAATGACGTTCGCACCCAGAGGTACCAGTTCTGGGTAATTCTTTGCCAAAGCCGAACCAATTCATTATCGAGCAAGGTTTTCATTAGTGAGTCCAAACAGCCCTCTGGGACAAGATAAAGTAGCCCTCGACTGACATTGCATCGTCTCTATGAATCCCCACATCCTTCACTAACTGTGCCCACACACCGCATTCAGTATTTGAACCTCAGTAGCCTACTCAAGGCCCAATGAAGCTCGGGATGCTCTGAGAATCTTTCCCCATGTGGACTCATTGTCACAGACAAACAGACGTGTGGCGTCCCTGCACCAGGCTACCTGCACCTGTGTTTGGCCCCATAATGCAGTGTAGCAGACTGTATATATGGTCAAATTGTTAAATGTGTCAGTTAACGGTGAAAATGTATTAACTTATTTTAAGTAATAATAATTATACATTTAAGCCATGTCCAACATGCAATGTGTTACTCAAACCCATTTACCCAGCTAAAGGAAGAGTAAAAAACAATAACATACAACAAACAGGAATTTTCATCATCAAAACCGTTCCTAACAGCATGGCCAAGAGAAAAGTAAGTCCCTTCAACTATTTGCCATATTTTTCAAATATTGTCAGCATTGCTTGACTTCATCCAAGCAACTCTCTTCTGTTCAACTCTCAACTCAACTCTGTTGCTAAGATTATAGCTACAAATAATATTAATTTAAAGAATTCCTTTCTTTATTTTAAAAGTTAGCTAGTCTCGATGTTGAAAGTGACACATGATTCCTTTACTGAATAATGACTAATAGTAGCCTGGATCAACCATGCTACTAGCAGTCTTGTAACAACCAAGTAGATTTTTGAAGACTATTGATGCCTCAGCAGCACCCTAGGGTGGAATGTCCCGGCGATTGACTTTGCATTGCTCTACAAAGGTCAATCTGTGAAATCAAAAAAGACAAGGTGATTTTTTTTTCTACTCTTCACAGTGCAAAAAAAAATCATGCAGATACCGGTCAAGAGTGAAAAGTGTGATCTCTGTGACTTTGTCATATATATAGCAACTTTGTCATAACTTTCATGACAACTTTCATGGCTGTAATTTCATGGCTGTAAAAAAAATGGTAAATGCCATATTTTTGTGGAACCTCTTAAAATAAAGCTGAAAGTCTACATTTCGATCACATCTTGATTGT
>CM075017.1:13286031-13328739 GCA_037576675.1 Pangasius sanitwongsei | reverse complement strand
GTTTTATTTCAAATCCATTGTGGTGGTGTATAAAGGCAAAATCACAAAAACTCTGTCACTGTCCAAATACTTCCGGATCTGACTGTATATATGACTATATATATATATATATATATATATATATATATATATATATATATATATATATACATACACACACACAGGAAAAAAATAGTGGCTGTTATGCTGTAGGGGCATTGTGCTAGAGGGTATGGGTCCACATGTCCTCTTAGAGGAACATTTCATCCTATGATGAAATAATGAAACATTTCTATCTTGAAGGGTGTCGTCTCCCAGTTGAAAATAATTTAATAAAATATTTATTTCTAGAAAGAAGCAGAATGATCTGCCAAGATATACAGTATACAGGTATTCTTATATTTGTTTATAGTAATCTCTGAGAAATATTAGAAAAATGTGTCTACATTCAAGCTATTTAGTTCACTTGCTAAGGTATAATTTTTGAGGCATATTGCAAATGCTTTACAACTAAAATATAATAATGAATTATAGTTTATATTATTTTGTATTTTAAATTATACCAGCTGCTTCTTTAAAAGCAAAAGAATAATTAAAAATCATGAATTAGGTATTTTACACAAGCGAATCTTATGCCATTTTAGATACTGAGATGATCATACTTCACTTAAAATTGCTAGTATGGACAACGATGAATAAGATCTAGAAAAGACCAATAAGCATGAGGTAATAGCATCTGATTGCAGTTTAGACAAGTAATGCATATTGGTTACTTTGACGTAATACAATCTGAGACATCTTTAAACTAAATTCAAAACAAAGTTTTGAAAAACTGTTAATTCTAAGACTTTTTAACTCGACTAAATAATCCTGAAAATTCTGTGCTGCTTAAACCAAATTTGAATTTCAAAACATTAATGTGATTTTTTTTTAAACAACACATCATGTATGATAAGTGGTTATTTCAACTCACCGAGGAGAAACGGTGTCCTAAGCTGAGCCACTCCTTCTCCAGCAGCACCTGGAAGCCCGTCAGTGAGCGGTAATACGAATCCAGCATCAGCATGGCCAGGGAGGTGAGCTGAGCTGTGCGGTCCCAGCCGTCACTGCAGTGCACCACCACTGAACTCTTGCCCGACTCAATTCTATCAGCTATCCGCACTGCACCAGCTAGCAACAGCTATTGACATGGGAATTTTAGGTCATTTTAACTTGTCTTGAATTTGAAATTGAAGTCCTCATGTTCTACAGGGATAAAATAACCTGCTTTAAACTTTTTAAATTAAATTTAGCATAATTATGTGATCTGTCCAATATTAAATTATTAACATTGGTGAGGTGCTATAAGGACATGTTCCGAACCCTTGTGGCAACTAATATGTGGCCTCCTCTAGTTCAGAAGAAAACCACCCTGGCAGTTTGGAACTTAAGTAAGTAGAACAAGTGGTAACTTGGAGGACACCAGGCCACCAGGAAGGAAACAAGCACACAGGACAACAAGTTACACATGAATTCATTATGTTAATTCTAAACACCCTCACCCTGATGTACTCCAGCCAATGTGTAGCATCCACAGAGGAGAACCACCGCTGTTCATCGATGGCAGGATACACCACCTCCTTCAGCTTGCGTAAGGACTCCCTAATGACGTGCATGTTGGGAATCTCCAGGAAGTTCAATTCTACGTTGGGATAGAAACTCTCGTTCTCATAGCCGCCATCTTTGGCCTGTAAGAAAAAATACCACTGTGGTTGTGGATTTTGAACATTCAGGCTGTCATTTTTTCCAGCTGCTGTTTTTTTTTTTTAAGAATAGCTAACTAAAACAAATGTTTAGAGAAAGAAAAATCACTCTGCATTTTTTATCCAAGTATGGTCCAGTCTTCATTTAAAGACCAAGAATACATGTGCATGTGACAAGTGTTAAGGTGTCCAGAAAGCTTCATTCTTGACACGTTTTTAATTCACTGCCTCACTAGAAGCCCATGTCCTCACTGCCACATTAGGCTTACATGCAAGGCAGAAAAAAGATCTAAACTCTTTGCTGCATTACTGAGCTGGTTTGCTAAGCCTCTGTTGAGCTTCTTTAGACTAGGCAGGAGGTTTTAAAAACTGAGATATTCAGTCTCAGTTTTTCACAACTCCACACATTTCATGTTACCATACATATTTTGGCAAGTCAATTAGGGCATCTACTTTGTACTATTTCTAAAATAATTACAGACAGATTTATAAGAATTCCAGTTGGTCAAAGGTTTATATATACCAAAATTGACTGTCTCTTTAAACACTCTGGAAAAATTGATGTAATGAATTTTAAAAGCTTGTGTTTGGCATAACTGTCATAATTAAGAGTGTACCTGGCTGTAAAATGGCCTATGTTTAGAGACAGTGCCTTTTTGTCCTTTACACCATGGAAAAATCCAAACAACTCATTTAAGACCTCAGAAAAAAAATACCTAAATAACACAAATATCCAAAAACTGAACTGTTTGGCCATAATGATCAGCACTATGATTGCAACTGGGTATTCCAGCAGGACAATGATCCTAGCCTCCAGAGTTGAAAAAAAAAATGGATTAAACACAACAAAGTGAAAGTACTAGAGAAGCCATCACAAAGCCCTGACCTGAGTCCCATAGAAAATTTGTGGGCTGAACTGAAAACGTGTTTCTGAGCAAGGAGGTGCACAAACCTGACTGCGTTACACCAGTTCTGTCAGGAGGAATGAGCAAAAATTCTGGCAAAGTATTGTGAGAACCTTGTGGACAGCTACCCTTAGTGTCTGATCCAAGTTCAAGTGTAAGGTGAACTTCTGACCAACTGAAAATATGATATAGTAAATAAAAGCTGAAATAAATCTGTGTCTTATCTATGATTATGTAATGACCTCTTACTGAAATAAAGTATATAAGCTTACTGACTTAACACAGGGAACGTATTGGTAACATGAAATGTGTGGAGTGGTGAAACATTTAACGGAATTTCTTTAGCCTAGGTGTATGTAAACTTTTGGCCTCAGCTGTAAATATCATTATACTAAATAATTGTTGAGAGCTCATCTTAAAAGGTAGCCTTAAATTGATTTCAGGACAAACCATTTCCAGCTGAACTACCTTAAGTGCAATTCAAAGAACCCACTAGTGTTTGGTGACTAAATAGCTTCAACACGTGTTTATCCGTTTTAATTTAATTCATGTAATTTTCTACATTTACACACATCTGTCTCAACAGAACTTCCATAGTTTTTAACCAGTTAAGATAAATCAGTAATTCATTTACAACAAGTGGCTCTGCTCACTTTGTTTGTGATAGCCACGCTGCTTTGACGGGCATCAAAGATGCAGAGTTTGTGTGATTGGGCATTGGCATCCAGGATGGTCTGGAGGTATCGTTCGTCTTCCTTACAGCGGCGGTCTAAGGGGCCCACCTGAGGCTGACCACAACGCACTATGGCTGCCTGACTCTCCGGATGGATCCATGAGAGTACCTGAGTATAAAAAGATAATTATTTGAAATATAATGTTACTGTGAACACTGTTCACCAAAACCACTCATTCGCTTTCAATAACCACTTTTGTCCTGATCAGGGTAGAAGTGAATCTGGAGCCCATCCCAAGAACACCGGGCGTGAGGCAGGAATACACCTCGAATGGGATGCCGATCCACTGGAGGGCACCATGTCTACACGTTCACACACTCATTCATGCACCCATTCATACATCCATTCACATCTAGGGGCAATTTATCCTAGCTAATCCAATTACTGGCATGTTTTGGGGAGGAAGGAGGAAACAGGAAAATCTGAAGGAAATCTACACAGACATGGGGAGAACATGCATATACAGTCACTCGAGCTCAGGATTGAACCTGGGACCCTGAAGCTGTGAGGGGGCAACTCTACCTGCTGCCACACAAGTTTGATTGGAACTATAACATTGTTAAAAATGTTTATCTATATTTATATTTATAAGTATATTTATCTATATTATACACCAGATATTATAATATATCATCATACTTTTTTTGAGATTTCATTCATATTGGTTTGATGAATTCTTATATGAAACAAGTATTCGTTTTATTGATCAGGATGGAAACTTGGCTTACCAATATAAATAAAGCTTTAATTAAATTGATTTTTTTCCAATCTTCAACTGTCCAGTTTCAGTTCCTGTTCTTGGCTCACACAAGGCATGTGGGCTTTGTATTCCATTTATCTCAAGGTTCATTACGTTTCGAGATATTTTTCTCTACCACAGTAGTAAAGAATAGTTATTTGAGTTACTATAGGCTTCCTGTCAGCTTGAACCAGTCTGACCATTCTCCTCTGACTTTTCAAATCCACAAGGTATTTCTTCCCACAGAACAGCTGCTCCCTGGATGTTTTTGCACCATTCTGTGTAAAATCTAGAGACTATTAGTGAAAATCCCAGGAGAGTCTGAAACACTCAAACCAGCATAAACAATCATGCCATGGTCAAAGTCACTGAGATCACATTTTCCCCCATTATGATGATTGACGTGAACATTAATTGAACTGCTTGACCTGTATCTGTATGATTTTATGCATTATGCTGCTGTCATATGATTGGCTGATTCGATCATCGCATGAATACGTAGGTGTACAGGTGAAAATGAGGGTATATGAGGGTAAATTGCTGCAGGTCATATACATGTGATATGTAAATAAGGGACTAGTGGACAGGAGCTGAGGCTGATTCATCATTTGCACTCAAAGCACTGCTCATTTTGATGCCATACGACAGAGTAATGAATCAGATACAGATTCTTTCATCCATCATTCAGTGTGCTCAAATCTGCAGTCATTTATACGAAACTTTGTGTATTAATGTGCTAGTGTGTTATGAACCAGATTATGCCATTATGTTTTCGTTTTTCACAATTGCATTTGTAAACATTAAATGAAAAACAAAAGCTCTACCTAAATGTGGCACTACTGCTTTGTTATGTGTTTGTTCCAACTTCAACTACAGTGAAATATACAGTTATTGAAAGAATCCAACGATTTCATATATATATATATATAAAGTGTGAGCTAAAGAAAGGGAAACAGTGCTCTAACTGATAGCACTTACAGGAAAGCGACGTTTGGCCCTGAAGGCAGCGACTCTCCTGAGCTCGTCCTCATTGATGCTGGAGGGCAGAACAAGCAGGGCTGGGTATGTCTCACACACCTCGTAATTGCTGTTGATCTTACTGATAAACCAGCTCTCATTGGGCAGACCCTGTATGCAGCAAACAAACACACTGGGTCATTTCATATATTTCATATTTCATATATTTTTGCCACAGTACCTGCTGTACACATACACTGAACTCTGTAACCAGGGATGGGCAAAGTACTACCTGTGCAGCCAGCTGTAACCAGGCATTGAGGTCAGAAAAAAATGAATCAATATTCACAATCCTTTATTTTTGATGGTTCATTAGTGTTATTAACTGATGATGCATTTAAGCCAACTGGTGTCACTCATAGTGCTGAATGAGGAATGACCTCTAGTATTGCAAGATTTAATTAATGAATACAATTTAGTGTGGCCCTTGGTCCAAAAACCAGCTTGGTCTCTTGCAACTCTGCACAGGTGTACTTAACATCTGTATGAAAGGTTTATCTTTGAAACATACAGTAAAGTCACATTACAGTAAAGTCACATTGCCAGAATATCACATCACAGACAACCCTCATCAAACAATCGTTTGGGCAATGTCATTCTACTGCAAGAAATTTGCCAAATAGTCACAAATGAAAAAAGCAAGAAAGTTTTGCTGAGGTCAGATCAGTGAGAAATTGTTTTTATATGGGAAAATTTCTGTACCCCAGTAGACTAACACTGCATTTACCACAGCACTGGTCTTGAAACATCTCGCCAATTACTATAGCCAATTTTTTCCATTATACTATGCACACTGTCAACATAGTAAAAACAATTAGAACTTGACGCCAACAGCATCGACAGGGATGCCTCCGCCACAGCCAAGCCTAGTCCTTCTAGTTACTAAGGTGTATGCCAGAAATATCATTAAATTATACTTTAAACAGGAAGGAAGCTCTTGAAGATAAAATATTTCAGACACTTGACCTTGGCCCTTTTTTGTTCCAGATTCTAATCAGTTTGAACATTCATCCACTTCACGCACTAATGAGAATCTCGAGAATGGACGAACAACTGAAAACATAATGCCTCCACCACTTATTTGCAGAGGCATAATAAGTTAATAAGTAAACCAAAAAATGAGAAACTAACAGCTAATATTTCAGGTATTTTTGGAATCCTGCAAAAAAAAAATTTAACAAGAAACATGGAAATTCAGCAGATGAAATATTAGCCAGAAAATGGTGCGAGCAAGTTATATACATAATATTATTTGATGCTTTCGGATAGAAAATGAGGATAAAAGCAGAAAGCAAATTATACACGGACATGCAGGGGGTTGAGTTTCACAGGAATCCTATCCAACACAGATGCATCATTTAGTGAACTGAAGTCTGATACTAATTACATTTCTTGTTTATATAAGTAATATCTATTAGATGATCCATATACAGTAGGATTACAACACAGAGCATATTTACATATCAATCATATCATATCAAACATGTCAGTTTCTCTCTGTGTTTGCTCTTTTCACCTGCCAATATGTTATGTTTTTTTTGTGTCACTGGTCAGTTGGTAATCAAGGTCATGTGTGATGAACTTAAAATATTGCCCAAATGTATTCAGAGCCATGAAAAAGGTACTAGAGCCTATAATCCACTGTGTTGTGAATGGTTCGACAATCTTTCATGATTTAAAAAAAACAACAAACTGTACATAGTGTACAGAGATAGTCTACAGTGATATATTGCAATTATTTAATTTCTTTGCTGCAGGTGTGGGATAGGTATTGCCTCTGTTTCTGATATGACTGGGCAATGTTCTAGGTGCTAGTAGTAAATAGTACAGTATTAGGTGAAGAGTCAGTGTCTTAATTAGGCCCCACCCTCCTGTAATTCACACCATGGACAAAAGTGATAAAATCTTTTATTTTATTTTATTTTTTTTATAGTCCTATTGAGTGTGTCGAAGTGATTAAAATCTTGTTGTTTGTTCTCCTGCCACAGTAAGGCTTGGAGGTTTTTACTTGGAATGCACACCTTTTTTCCTCTGTAAACATCTGTTTAACTGGACATTTTATTAAATTACCATACAATGCAGTGTCTAATGAGACTGGCCTAATAGTAGAGGGTACAAATCCGCACCCATCGCACCCCTATAAAATCACCTACAGCTGTGTGTGCTCAGAGGGGTTACAATAAATATATTGTTAGTAGTCCACTTCTGTCAGTGAATCCGGGTTTTTCACATGCTTTTACCTGTCTCTTGTATTCAGCTATAGGATCATAAACCTTCCATCCATCTTCTGGAAACTTCTCCAGGTATCTGAATGCAAAGAGAGGCTGCAGGCCAAAGAATGCACAAGTTAGCACTAAAGCTCTGATTTACTGTGTATTTTTCATAGCACTGCTGGCAATACAGCTAAGTGTAATATTGCATTTAAAGAAAAATCAATCATGGAAAGCAAGCACGTTTCTATAGAACAAATTAGTGGAATGTTGGTCAAATACGACATGTTCATATGCATCATATACCTATTGGTTGGAATTTTGGAATTTGGCCGGTTTTAGCCTAATTTTAAGCCTAAATGTTGAGAAACTGGCAAGGTTTAGCATAATTAATCCTGATAAAGCCTGGTGTTGAAATACAGTCAACAAATTCTATATAATAAGCCAAATGAATTCTAAAACATTAGTAATTATTATTATTTTTTTTTTAAACTTCTATAGTAATTCTACTTACTTCTTCAGGCAACCACATAATGCAGTATACTGTAAAAGCTCTTGGAAAAACACTGGTAAAGCTTAGCCAATAATCAGTTAAAATACAGTCATCCTGGGCCTTACCAAGTCATGGGAGAGAGGGAACGCGTACTTGGATAACATCTCAAAGATTTCCAGCTTGCTCTGTTCTTGCTTTTTATAGGCAAATCTTGGGTTCCTCAAGTCCTTTAAGTGAACATTAACATGGAATTTAGAGACTTTTTTTTGACAGCAGTTCACTTTAAATTACATGTATAGGTGGAAAGTGGGACACAATCTTACTTTGCAGACTATCTCTAGGCCTCGAGTGTTCTCTCCGTGGCTTTGCACCCCAATAGTCTCCAAGCGGCTGATAGCGCCCAGGTTCACATCCAGTACAAAAGGAGGATTCTAGCAGAAGTAGAATCTGATTTATTTTGCCAGTGTGTTTGTGTTACACATAAGAGGACTAATCTACAGTGGTCAGTAAGCATAATACACACTAACAGACAGGCAGACAACACAAGACCATTTACATGTATGCAGACAAGTACAAGACAGGAACAGATAAGGGAATACATGCAGAAAGGTATAAGAAATAGATATGGAAATAATTTAACAAACACAACAGGTAGGAGCACTAAACAGAGGCAACGATCCGAAATGGTATCTTGAATTCAATCATGTCAACAATTCATATCACCTCCTTTACATTAACACACATTTATTTTCATGTAAAAAAAAAAAAATTGTTAATAAGCCAGATATTTTGACCATTTTCTCCATTAAACATTTATTGTTAAATGTATTACTCTGACATGAAATAAGGACAGGGTTTCAAAATGGGGAGGAAAAAAAAAATGCAGGAACACACCTAAATATCTTATTAGTGTTATTCACTGCAAAAAGTCATACAGACTTTCCATTTAGAACCTACTTGCTCTTGCTCGAGAATTGTTCTTAACCAAGTACTACAGAAAAAAAGGGAGACTGCATGCATTTTTTCCCCATCCTTGGCCAATTTTCTTTTCAAGTGGAAGTATTTAGAATTTTTCCTCATGCCAGGACTGCAGTGATGGAGGACTATGTTTAGTCCAGTTAACTAAGAAACACTTTCATCCAATAAATAACTTCTGAGCCATAGTAATACCAACTGATGTAAGTGGAACCATTTTATGGACCAATCCCAGAATGAGAAAACATGGATCTGTAGCAAATCTACATCTACGCTGTCTTTCTGGAAGATCCAACCACAACCCAGTTATAGCTATAAAGAAGTTAGATTTGTCTCAGCTTTCAGTGTGATACTAAGATAATTAAACACAAAGACATATTCTCTTTTTCATATCCCTTTTTTTTTTCCTTTACTATCTTTACCAAGGTTTCCAATAATTCTGAAGCTCACTGTAAACTTGGCAGAACCAGAGAAAATGACTGAGTGCTCCAGGAGCATGTTTGCGTTTAGGACACATAAAGAGTATTTTAGAGTTTGTTCTGTTAATAATACCAGGGATAGAGTATAAACAGTGGAAAATTCTGGATTGCAAATAAAAACATAGCCTTTTACTCAATCTTCACTATTTGGATAACAACAATATATCTTTCCCAAATGTTTATCAGAGAAGATAGATAATCACTTTAGAAGGGACAAACAATTAAAAGTAGAATACTGAGATGGTGAATCATGACGTGATTAGCTTTTTTTTTTCTCTAAAAAACAAACAAAAAAAAAAACACTTGCACGAGTGAACACTGAGGTGATCAGACAGACGCAAATTAAAGGCAGGCAAATTTCACATTTCTGCAGTTTAGAGGAAGATTACTGACAAAGAATAATGTTGCCTTTTACGTCAATACACATGAATCTAGCCAAGCACTAACGAGAGACAACAAGGTAAAAACAGAAAAAAGGTCAGTTTTGATTCCAGGTTGTCTTTAAGCACATTAACATTTCTTTATCCAAGCTGGTGTTTAAGAGTAGGAAGATTGCCTTACTCGAGCGAGACTCTTGAAGTAAAGCTTGTAGTTGGTGATGGTCAGTGTGCCACTCACAGCTCCAGAGAAAGGACAGATGTACATAACATTTTTGGCTGTGAGGAGAGAGTTTCTGATAAGAGTTTCTCATATAATACTGATAAGAACCAGCACCTGCCAAATAAATAATCTGATCTGAAATGAGAACCACAGCAGACACTAGGCTGACCTCAGAAAACTAGGGCTTGCATGGACATATCTACATACAGTATTTCTTAATTTTCTTTTGGTATATAAAACATTTTTAGCAACACTGGATGAATCCTGTACATTGATGCATGTTCTTAATCAAGTTGTGATGAACAAAATGTAAAAACTCCAATCTGTGAGAGAAAATACATAGTAATATACAGTCAAGTCCAGATATTTTTGGATATTGATTTATTGTTTATTGTTGTTTTATTTATTATTTTTTTTTAGCTGTCAACCACAGTATAATGGAGATGAAATTAAACAATGTACGTTTTCAATGACAATGACTTTCAGCTTAAATTTGAGGGTATTTACAACCAAATCTGGTGAATGGTGTAGGAATTACTGCACTTTTTAATATGTTGATCCCCCACCCCCCTTAAAGGGACTCAAAGCAACTGAACAAACTAAAAATCATAAATTGTCAATTTTAATACTTGGTTTCAAATGACTTCCAGACATCACCAGACGCTGGGTTTCTTCCCTGGTAATGCTCTAACAAGCCTTTACTTCAGCTGTCTTTAGTTATGGCTTTCCTGTAGTTTTGCCTTTAGCAAGTGAAATGCATGCTCAGTTGGATTCACAACAGGTAAATGACTTGGCCATTGCAGAACATTCCATTTCTTTGCCTTAAATAGTCTTGGGTTGCTTTCAAACTTTGCTTCATGTCATCTGTCCAACTGTGAAGTGCTGTCCAATGAGTTTTGAAGCATTTGGCTGAATCTGAGCAGATAATATAGCCATATATACACTTTAGAATCCATTCTGCTGCTTTTATCACCAGTCACATTATCGGTAAATACAAGGGAACCAGTTCCATTGGCAGTCTCACACGTCCACGCCATAAGATGAGGTGGTGTGTTTTAGATCATCAGCAGTTCCTTCCCTTCTCCACACTCTTCTCTTCTCCTCATTCTGGTAAAAGTTGACCTTTTTCTCATCTTTCCATAAGATGTTTTTCAGATGTTTTTGGCAAACTCTAAACTGGTCTTCCTGTTTTTGAGGCTTTTTTTAATGGTAAAAATCTCTTATTTACTCTGGTGAAGTTTTCTTTAGATTGTTGACTTTGACACAGATATGCCTACCTCATGGAGGGTGCTCTTGATCTGGCCAACTGAATAACAGCTTTGTCTTCTTCAGGGAAAGAATTTGTCTGTCATGCCCAGATAGTGATGTTGACTCACTAGTAAAATCATGAAAAACTGTACGAAATATGTTTAAAATATGGTCATGTTATGTTGTCTTCATATTCAAACTTAACAAGATATCAGTCCATGTTTTGCCTAGAATCGACTATACCCATTTTCATAAAATGGACAGAGAACATATGGCTTAATAAAGTGCTACATAAATTAAGTCAAAACAAATTTTTTTTTTGAAAAAACACAGTTCAAGCTCAGAAACAACAAATTATAAAAACAATACATAATTCTATATGATCCTATGTAGACTACATACATGTTAGCACTGTTCTCTGTTCATTTGGAAATAATACTGCTGGTATGTGCCATTTGGAGCGTTGATGATTGTTATGGATGTCACTAATTGTTTGCAAGGAAATTCTCAAAGGCTAGTCCGATGTCTGAGCTAGTCTTCCGGTCAACCGTATACTGCCCTCCTGGTAGTGGCTGGGGCACGTATGGCACACAAATCATAAATCAAAGGTACCCAGCAGATGTCCTTAGATGCAGGGCACTTGAAAGAAACTGCTTATCCTCTCGGGTGCATGTCAGAGCTTGAAATACTTGGGGCCTTACATTTCCATTAAATTACTTTTTTTTTATTAACTTACTTATAACTAGTTTAATACCAGAAAGTCTATTCAAGTAACATAATATTCATAGTAAAATAATACTATTACCCTCATAATAAACATAGGAAAAATAATATTCTAAAGTCTGGGATCCAGTCAAACAGTTTACCGTACATATGTATAGTCGAATAGGGAAAAATAAGGCTCATATCTGGATAAATGTAAACATGAAGACAAAATGGAAGGATGTTGCAACTTAACATGCCCATATTTTAAACATATTTCACACAATTTTTCATGATTCTACTAGCGAGTCCACATCACCATCTGGGCATGTCAAAATAGCACATATTTTTAGACCTGTAATTTTTCACTAACTTGACCTCAGATTTTGATACAAAGTCAATGAAATATAGTAGTTTAAGCACAAACTGTGACTTCTAGCATCTGTGTCTATTAAAGTAGGGTCCGTAATATCATCTACATTTGAAAATTTCTTATTTTTTTCCCATTTTGAGAAAGTGGAGAAGTAACTTTCCTTCTGTGGAGGCCTCTGAGCATTTAGACAGGTAGATATCAAGTTTGTCTTTATGTCTGCCAAATTTCACGTGACTCAGAATAATATTTCTGGAGATATTAAATCCTAAAACAATAAGATGTTTTTAATTAGAAAATATTATATTTTTTCAGGGGTGTGAAAAAATGCGACATTAGAATTCAGCCAAAATATATACAGACTTTGGATTTAGGTCACAAGCAACAAATAAAATAAAGAATGAACAAAATTTGAGACTTGCAGCAACAACGCTATCTGAACTGACACAGGATGACCCAACTAAAAAACAGTAACATTGTTAATGTCCAAATATTTATGAGTGTAACTGTTGATGAAAATAAATATATTTTAATGAACAACTGTTGTGTTTTTAATTAAAACAGAAATTAAGTTTTTTTTATTAGTACCATCAGATTGCAACATTACATTACCTATAGCTTTGATGGTCTCCCCAGGTACACGTGGAGCCTCCTCCAGCATTGCTTGCTTATTGCCTTCCCTCAGTGCCTAACAAAGAAACACACATCATTAGGCTAAATACACATGTATTCACACTGTGACATGAGTCAGCTTCGTTTATTTTTTACACAAATTATGACCACACACCTGTAGCAAGGCTTAAATACCACACAAAAAGAAGGCTATCACAGGCAAGTCAATGCATGCAAAAAGGCAAGAGCAATTAGTGAACTATGGGAGAGAGTGTGAAAAATAAAGAAGCATTTCTAGTACAACTGTGATATGACACAACGCAACACATATGGATTGAGGAAATTGGCGCTTGTTAAATCTCAAAGCTTAAAAATGAATGGCAAAAGAAATGTGAGACCAAAAGAATACTGCACAATGTTTCCCTTTGCAGCTACTCCAGTTCCCTTACAGTGAAAAGCAGAGGCCCTGCCCAATGTCTGGAAGGCAAAAATAAACAAGAATAAAGCCTATAATTTTGCTTTTGTAGATGGCTGCTCAAAGTCAGAGCTGTTTAAAGACAAGAAGCAGCAAAGTTTTTAAAGATTATTTCAGGTTTATGTTTGTGAAAGATCAATCTGGAAAAGTTTAACTGGTCTTGAACTTTGGTGGAAAACAACACAGAAAGCAAGAGAAAATAAAAAACACAGTTTTCTAGACACCAAGGACAAGATATTTATTCCACCATGGACTATAAAGAGTATCTACCTACCTGCCTATATTGTCTTGCTAAAAGTTTATAATGTTATGCAGTCTAGGTAAAATGTTTGCATCCCTCATTGTTTTTGAATAGGAAAAAAATGAAAATGGACCACTATTGTACAATGTATCTCCAAAAAAAAAAAAAAAAAAAAAAGAATTCCAAGATGCTAAAAATGAAAAGTGGGCATCTCCTGAAAAAAATGACAATTCTAAACCATAAGCAAAAATATTTTGAAAGGAATGACATCATTATACATCAAAAACAAGGGGTGGGGGATATTACAGGAGAATACAAAGTAGAGGAGGTTATAAAAGCAAAGGATTTACATACAAATTTTTAGAGAATAGAGAATAATGATATAGGGATCCAAACCTTAGAAATGAAATAACTGTTGACTAGTACAGTATATCTTAGCACACGTTATCTGACTATTTTTGTTACTTGTTATAATGACAGAACATCTGTAAAATGAAAACATACGAAATGTCTTGTTGTTAGGAATTAGGTTTCTTTGTTGTTTCGATTGTACTGAAAGTTCCTCACAAAGCGTCCCCTCCATTCCCACCTCACTCCCAGTGTTCCTGGATCCACCATGACCCTGACCAGGATAAAGCAGTTACTGAAGATGAACTGAATCTTATCTGTTCTTCACAGATAAGATTCACCTAAGAATAACACCAGTCTTTGACAGTCTTAGAAGGCTGAAGAGAATGCAGCCTTTCAATTCACTACAGCTGTGTGTCAAAGGGCAAAACTGGATGCTGTCACTACCAAGAACACAATGGTGCCTTGTTATTAACCAGCTCTGGCTATTTTCATGATGCTAACAGGCTCGTCAGCATGTGTGTGTATATATACACACACACAGATTAGCAATAACATTAAAACCACCGACAGGTGAAGTGAATAACATTGATTATCTCACTACAATGGCACCACCTGTCAAGGGGAAAGATATATTAGGCAGCAAGTGAACAATCAGTTCTTGTTGTGTTGGAAGAAGGAAAAATGGGCAGGCATAAGGATCTGAGCGACTTTGACAAGGGCCAAATTGTGATGGCTACACGACTAGGTCAGAGCATCTCCAAAAATGGCAGGTCTTGTGGGGTTTTCCTGGTATGCCGTGGTTAGTACCTACCAAAAGTAGTCCAAGAAAGGACAACCGGTGAACTGGCGACAGGGTCATGGGTGCTCAAGGCTCACTGATGCACATGGGGAGGGAAGGCTAGTCCGTCTGGTCCGATCCCACAGAAGAGCTACTGTAGCACAAATTGTTAATGTAAAAGTTAATGCTGACTATGATAGAAAGGTGTCAGAACGCACAGTGCATCGCAGCTTGCTGTGTATAAAGAGGTGTAGCTGCAGACCGGTCAGAGTGCCCAAGCTGACCCCTGTCCACTGCCGAAAGTACCTACAATGGGCACGGAAGCATCAGAACGGGACCATGGAGCAACAGAAGAAGGTGGCCTGGTCTGGTCTGATGAATCACATTTTCTTTTACATCATTTGGATGGCCAGGTGCGTGTGCGTCTCTTACCCGGGGAAAAGATGGCACCAGGATGCACTGTGGGAAGAAGGCAAGCTGGTGGAGGCAGTGTGATGCTCTGGGCAATGTTCTGCTGGGAAACCTTGGGTCCTGGCATTCACGTGGATGTTACTTTGACACATACCACCTACCTAAACATTGCTGCAGAACAAATACACCCCTTCATGGCAATGATAATGCGCCCCCCCGCCACACTGCAAAAATTGTTCAGGAATGATTTGAGAAACAAGTCAAAGAATTCAAGGTGTTGACTTGGCCTCCAAATTCCCCAGATGTATTATATTTATTTATATATATTAAAAATATACCTGCAACCAGCTGATTACCTTATAAAACTCCATGAGTGAGTGTACCTAAAAGAACTGATGCACTTTTAATGGCAAAAGGTCACCTTTGTTTTCTACTGTTCACTGATCTTTATAGTATTAGTTTATTAGTTTATGTCTGATGGGCACAGGGGACAACAAACACACACACACACACACACACACACACGCGCACACAAGACTTGCCAAGGAAGAGTCTTTATGCTGAGCATCGCTGTCCAAGAACATTCCACCATCATAATCCTACATCAGAAAATGGAAAGAAAATGGGCAAAAAAAGATGGACAGAGGAAGAGAAAAAAAGAAGAGAGGAGATAGTTACAGTTCCACCGCACAGTCGGTGCTCTGATTTGAGAACAATGAGAACCATTCATACAGCTTTGCAAGAACTGCCATCTTACAGTGAAAGAACAGATTGATGTGCACAACATGAAATGCCACAAGAGGTTGTGTAGACAAGACCAGGAAGTACTAGAGAGTTTGAAACTAGTAAAATGCCAAAAAAAAAAAAAAAAAAAAAAAAAGAGATTATATTTCTCCTCCTATGATCAGTTTTAGGTTTTCCATCCCAATAAATGCACTTATTTTTCAGTTCTTGTTTTTTTTTTTTTCTTTTTAAGTGGTCACATGTGAACCACACAGATAAAAAAGTACAAAAAGTGCAAGATGTGGATGGAAAGCGTGTATAGATTTCATGTGAAAAGGTTTGCTGAGAGAACTTTAGGGAACAGGTAGTGGGATGAAATTCCTCGTTGTCTTCAGAGCATCACTGCTGCTGAATACTTTACATGAGTGATGAAGTTTATTCCCTGTGAATTCTAGAGATACTGTGATAATCATGCCCAAATGGCATTCTCAAGCAAAGTAAAAAGATCTTAATACAGACCAGAAAGGGATAAACACAGACATGTGCACACAAAGCGAAATCAACTATATTAAAGCAGAGCAGCCTGGTTAAGAAAATCAAGATTATCTATATGGCTGAGGTTGTACTTACTTAATCCAACATTATTTTAGGGAGAAATACCACTTTAAGCATGACTCATATCCTTTTCTTGTAGCCTACCATTAATAGCAAGTTGCGGGCGGACCTCGGATTGCTTAAGGGCTAATGTTGAGGGGAACATTAGGTCTTACTCCAAAGAAACTTTCACATACATTCACAGCTGCTAGGGAGTACTGGGGTCCTATTTTTTTTTTTTTTTTCCTTTTTGGCTAAGAGAGTTCACATGTGAGGCAATTGTTTACATACCATTTTAAGAGGTACAGAATTCTTGCCATGTCTGAAATAAGCCTTTTGTAAACTTAAGAGCATATAAATTAATTTCAAAGCTTTGAGGTAGCAGATTTTCACACTTCAGTGTGCCACCTTTCGCAACAGGGTTTAAATACATTTTACTTCTGTTATCCTTACTCACTCTCTCTTTCAATCTGTATATCTTTTTTTTTCCATATTTTGCTTTTTCATTCCAACTCCTTCTCTCTATCTCTCACTCCAATTTTCGTCGTCGCATTCCATGTGTTTTCACCTCTCTTTTGTTTTTCCTTTGACTCTCTGGACACCAGTTGTTTCTTGCTCTCACATGTAGTTTGCATCCTCATAAGGTTTTAACCACATACTGTACATGTACACTTGTAGTCAAATACATGCAATCAGTTCACTGCCCTTCACCACCCACTTTCTGCGTTGTTTCTTGTTTCTAGGTGTTTATGTAAGATTTTTTTCATTTTTCCTTAAAGCCACTTGTGAGTCACGGATCAGTATCGGGAGGATATACAGACGTATATACACTGGTATAACTGGATAAGGTGCATCTCAGACATGGTTTGAGACGTGAAGTGGTTTAGCAATTTGATTTAAATGTATTTTGAGTACATTTACACCTGTATTTTGAAGTGTAGAATCTACACAATATCCGTATATAATTATGATATTCAAGTTGCAAGTAGGTCAGTCCGTCTCAAGTTGGTTGCTTGACTGTTTTTAATTTTTCTAATTTTTTTTTTTTGAGTGATTACCTCTATGTATTGGCATTGCCACCAGTTTTTTTTTTTTTTTTGGACATGACAGCCATCTTTGTGTCATGGCACACAACAAATTTTGGTTTTACAAATTTGGTATCTTGGTTCAAGATGGTCTGAGCTCCATGGAACAAAAACTGATCTCTAGAACAGATTACAACGTACACGGAATGTTGCACATTCTTGTTCCTTAGACTTAGAACTTAAGTCCTAATGTAATGCTTCAGATTGCTCACAGTTCCATTATTAGGGTCAATTTATAATGGGAAAGGTTTGAGTCTCAGTCTTAATTTATTTAGGAGGTACCTAGGTAAGTATAGTGTGCATGCAGAACATTTCAGGTCTGAGACTTTTCAGGTTTTAGGGAAAAGCCTACTTTATTCATGCATTTTGAGAAATGAACAGATGTAATATAAGCATAACAAATAATAAAACTGAACAGTATTTAACAGTAATTATATTTATGATTGACATACAATAGCTTATGCTTGTCATTTGATATTGGCAACAGTGAAGCATGATCTATCACAGGGTTCTCCAAACTCCATACCTCCAAACTCACCTGCCTGTAGTTCTAGTTACTTCTAGTAATCCTGAAGACCTTGGTTAGTGTGTTCAGATGTGTTTGATTAGGCTTGGAGCTAAATTCTGCAGGACAGTGGACCTCAAGGGCCAGATATGAAGAACCCATTTCCATCTTGAAATGGAATAACCCAAGTGTAAACAGGGTCTTTGCTGCTCTCTCTTTTTCTCTTTTCCTCTCTGTTTTTCCTACTTTCTACTTTACTTCCAGTGTCTTTCTGACACAGCCGGAGAAATACATGTCATTTTCAAGAACTCACCTAACCTTCTTTGGGGGAATTAAAAAATTTTACTTAATGGGGGTCTGACTCCTTCAAGCTCCCTTTATAAATAAGCCCCTGGCCCTGAAAAATAACTTTAATGCAATTCTGTAATGCCAGTGGTTCAGTTGAGTTAAAAATTGAGAATAATGATGACTAATAAAATGGGAAGTTGAACATTTTGAAGCCTGCAAAATGAAACCCAAACAGCGAGACTGTCTGCAACAATAGATAGAGTGATATTTTGGTAGTAGTGGATATCTGGTGTGTTTGTGTATGCATGCCTGTGTGACCAGCTCACTCACTTACTGTCTGTCTCACCTTATAGTCTCGAGACATGGCCTCTGATGTGATGGCTCCAGGATTCTGACTTGACATTGTGGCTGCAATCAGCTGTTTGCACCATTCAACATGAGCACCTGTAGGACTGCAACGCAATCAACAGGCAAACTAATAATAATAAATATATAAATATATACCAGGTTGTTTCACACAAATGCATTCAGTTAAAATTCCACTGACACAAGCACAAAACAGTTCATCCCTACACAAGCTCCCTGACACTGAAACACTGTCTACTCACTCTGACAGGGGGTTGATGGGTTTAAATAAGAGCATTATGTGTTAAGAAGTTAAAAGCTCCTCACCTGTCTGAGGTGTCCGTGCTGGACCCCGCACTGCATGAAGTCCAGGGCTTTCTGCTCGAGGCTGTCTGACCCGCCGCCGCTTCTGTGCCGTGGTGTCCACAATTCAAGGGCTTCGTGTCCATTCCTCTTTGCCCAGAGTTTCTACATGCGTTTATAATTTTGCTTTGTAAACGTTTCTCTTCTATACTCACCACTCCTTCGGACCGACTTCTCACATTCTTCTTCGATCTCCCGAGAGCTGGAAGTCGATCCCAAAAGAGTCGGTTCTCCGAAACCAGGAATTAGTCATCGAGAGTCGAAACTAAAGCTTGGGAGTCGACTCCACACAGAGAACCGACTCCAGCTCCATGTCGCAGGCTTGTTTATCTGCTGTTGTTATTGTTTATTAGGGGGTTATTGTTTTGTTTATTGTTTCACAGCACAGGAAGCAAAAAAAAAAAAAAAAAGGAGTTCACATGGGAGTCGACATGTTTAGTCCCTTTTAGCTAGCACTCCAAATGACATTGCTAACTCAACTGCATTGTTTTTCAGGCTTGCTCAGATTAACTCAAGACAACAGACAGAGTAAATTCCAGGCTCCATCCATATTTGGACATGAAACAGATGGAACGTCAGGATTTATTCAGACGCGGCTCATTTCATCGTCGTGCACAACTGACTCTTGAATTCGACTCCATTTACATTCAGCACATGGAATCAAACTCAGAGTCGACTCCAACACTTGAAAATAAATGAAACAGCCTTATGATCTGGCACAGCCTCACGCCAACGTCATCGCGGTAAATCTCTGAAAGACTGCCTCACCCAGAATGCAACGCCAGGCTTCTCCTTCTGTATTGTTGCAAGAGTTTATTTGCTGGTCGACATTTTTGGCCTCAGCACATTCGACACACGTGGGGGAAAACATAGTGTTAGCTGTGATGAGTGATTATATATATTAGAGCGCTCGCGCGAACACAGAAGGCTGATTAAAATGAATACGTACAGTAAGTTGTCTACAAAAAACTGGAATTAAAGAGTTGTTTGGTTAGTGCCTCGTACGTGCCAGGTACGCTCATTGCCAAGTAGGAAAGCTCCAACTCGTAATTCCTACTCGGAACGTCAGCTTTTCGTGAGCTGCGACTTCTCCGAGTTGTGATTCCGTGACGTCACTTCAACATGGCGGCCCTGAACTCGATGAATACTGGGTGTTACTGTGATAAATGAAATGTTGATTTGCTTTCTGCAAGATGTTTTAATCAAACTGCTTTCATGTCATTTTTGGCTCTCTTAAATGTGAATAATCTCATCCAATTATCTCATCCACTAACCACTCTAACTGTTTGTTTGGTTTATTAGTAACATGACAATTATTACATTTAAATCTGCAATCTGTCATTTCCATGCAAACACTTATATAAACTCATTTTATGCTCTCTGTTTAAAAAAAAAAAGCTAAATTTTCAGTTGTAGAAACATATTAAATCATTCACGTATGGTTTGTTTATTCAGTTACAGTATGTTTCAAATGAATTCTCTATCTTTGGTCAGATTTATAGATTAACATTGCCAGTTAATAACTGTGGGTTATTTGCAGTGCGATGATGTCTTGCCCAGGACTTTACATATTTCTCCAGGTTGAAAAATAGGTGATACATATATATATATATATATATATATAGCCAACAGGGGAGTACCAGCAAATATTTTTCAACCCAGAGAAATTAGGGCTGTGTATTGTTGACTGCATCATATACTGTAAGTATTACAAGACATTACAATATAGCACAAAGCATCATATCCTTTTCACATATTACATCAGGATTGTCACTGCTCAATACAAATTCTGAAATAGTTTTCTGTTTATATGTAATAAAAGTTCAAATTTAATTAAATGACAGTTGACACCAATTAAGGAAAACCATAAGACACTAATTTCAATACAGATTTTTAATATTTATTTGTAACTTTGCCAACACAATGTCTCAGTGTGAATATTTAACTACTGATTACTTGTTAATCCGTTGTGGGAAAAGATAAACCCATAAAAGAAAGAAATGACAAATAAATTTAAATGTGGAGTAAAATCAATGAAGGGCATTACAAAACAGCCACAAGAGGATTCCAACTCATGAACCTTTCAAGAGGAGGACTACAAAATGGAAGTGCTTTTTTTTAAATGTTTCATTTCATCGCCTGTCGTGTAAAGATTTTTGTAAAGCCAGTACTAAAAGTTGCAACAGATATATAAATAAATCGCGATGCACCACAATATCATAAATTGATCAAGATTAAACCAGCGCAAGAGTGAATCTGTGAGTTCATTGTCAATCTTTCTCAAGGAGCGACAGAAGTAGAATGATTCCCAGTACTGAGCACTGAGTACACTTCAAGCCCATTTCAAGCACTTTTATTAATATTACCTGACTGCTTCTGCAATGTCGGCAGTGTTGATGACAGTCGATGACAGCAGTGACGTCGGTTGACTGCGGTTGTCGAGGGCAGGGAAGGGTGAAACAAGCAAACAGCAGCAAAACAAGTGGGTATAACAAGGTGTACGCTAATACTGATCCCTAGAAGTCGTTATATACAAACATCCCTGGGGAAAGAGTAAGCATACGGCGTATATGTGCGTATGGCCCCGATTACACCACTGATCTCCTCAACTCCAAGTTCCTCCGAGTTCAGTAAGTGACGTCAAATCAGCAAATATTTGCTTTAGATCAATCAACATTCAAACATATTTACTTGTTAAATCTATAACATTGACTATACAGATTGCTGTTTCAGGAGGAAAATATTCAGCACTCATCACAGTTAGCTGGCTAGCTTGTTCCTAACAAGAGACAATCATGGAGGCATCCATGTTTCTTTCCCCCACTTTGTAGCTCAAATGTATGAGGGAATGACAGCATTCCAAGCTCACTTCTGAGGCAAGTCAAATGCAGCAATATTTTACACATACAAAATTTAAGATCAGATGCAATGAGTGGTAGTCAAATGCTGTTACATTCAGGTAATCAGTTTCATAATGAACACTGAATAATCTTATGATATATTTGTATAGTTTACATGAAATAAATTTGTCAATTTCCTAAAGTACAAATCAGAATGGTTACAGTAGTCCATAAACAAAGAAAACAAACATAACAATGGTCTCCAGATTGAGTTCCCATACTGTGCTTTAAAATTCAAAATGCATAAGAATTACTACAGATTTAGAGCACTGAGGTTTGTTCATTACATTTAGATGAACTTGGTGAAATAAATGGTACCATCTTTCAAAGGGTTTAGTTTGGATATGGGTGTCTCAAAGAACTTAATTTCCCAGAATACACTGCAGCCTACAAGTATGGCTGCCATGGACTACACCTCCCAACACAGACTTTGTCACGTTCGCAAACTTTTAATCACACACACCTGAGTGCAATCACACGTCACAGTATATAAGGTATACCCGACTTACCCATCTGGTTTTTGCTTTCTGGTATTGCTCTGTTTGTATGGTTTGCACATTGCCTGAACTACTGCCTGTTTTTGGATTATGACCTTGCCTGCTGATTTGGATTTGTTTGCTGGTACGTTGTACAATAAACTCTCGCTGCATTTGAATCTGTCTCTGCCTACCTTATATGGCAGCGGGTAACACAGAATGAGGTGTCACTACTACATTAAAATTTTAAAATACCAACTAATATAGTTTACCCTTTCAAGACCATTTTGATGTGCAAACAATTGGCCTCATTTATTAAGCTGGATATGTATTTATTCGTAAATTGTTAATAGGACCATTTACACAAGAAATGTGGTATGAAAAAAAAATCTAGTTCATTAAAACATTCATATTCTACAAGAACTCGTGAGTTTGTGTAAATGTACATATGTGTAAGGAGACTCATTAATGTGAATGATTTATAGGCTTCGAATCATACACTGAGGTGAGAGTTACTGATATTTTATATGTGGATCATCTTGACAAGTTTAAATAGTTTTTATTTCAACTGCACACGAATGTAATAAATATTTTGTGATGAGAGGATCTTTATTGTCTCACTGGGGGAAATTTTTCCTTCTAACCACTTGCTTTAAAAAAACATAAAAAAAAAAAGACCTGCACAATTCAGTCATAATTGTACATACACACAAACATATATACACATCACTATATCAGCTTGAGGCTTTATGCAGGTACAAAATAACCAGGTTTTTGAACTGGTTTTATTTACACATCTGTATTGAAAATTTCCTGCCCAGAGGAAGAACCTGGTACTCAGAATACATATGGGTTCAAAAATGCTCATAAATCAACTCAAGAGATGTGTTAACTCCCATTCATAAAAATTACCAAACCGAGCTAGAATGCAATACCTTATGATATTCTCTAATATGACACTATAAAAGTTTGTGAGCTTCTGTTCTACTCCAAAAATCTGCAATCTTTGCAGAAAGTATACTTTTGCTGCAGTCCAGCACAAAGATTAACAAAGTATGTCTTCCACTAAAGTGTGCTGTCAATATCTACACCCATATACTTATAAGAAACTTGGGACATGGTTTTGTTATAAATAGTGACAGGCCTGTGGTCAGCAATTCCTTTTGGATTTTTATTGTCAAAAATAATTTCCTCTGACTTCTTGACATTCAGCTGAGATGGTTATCATCACACCATTGCAAAAAACCTCTGTATCTCAGAACATTGCTCGAAGGCTTCCAGATCTATCAAATGGGACAAGCTAGATGAGCTACATCATATCTTAAAGAGCTGTTCATGACCAAAGTCCTCAGCTATCTTCACAGACACCAACCAAGTCTAGGTGTTGATGATTTTGACTGCAGATTCATAATAAAGGGTAGTGCAGCAATTTTGATTTTATATACGTGATTTTTTTTTACTCAGTTATAACAGAGTAAAAGCAAAATGATTGAGTAAACTGCTTATAGACAAGAAAGGTCAGGATAGTGGGATTTTTTTTGTATTTCTTTCATTACCTCATCTGCATGTCTCAGAGTGACTGCTTTAATAAATCAGCATGTTTGCTAATATCTCCTAAAATCTTACACCTACATTCAATATAAACGGTTTTTGAAGCAACGTTGGTATTAGACATATGATGTATGTAATTTCTAGTACTGTAAATGAGCCAAATGGGATTAAGACATAATTGCTAGTAAAGGGAAAACATTTGGTGCCAGTGAATAAGAAGAATGACTGTGAAAAAGTTACAGGCAAAATATTAGTCATCAGTTGGTACAATCATTCACAGATCTGGCAGTATGTCAGTAAACTGACAGCACTTCAAGTCTCAGTGACTGCTATAATAACTCAACCACAGGATCAGAAGGTAGCAGATGTGCTGGAATCCTTACCATCCACACGTCTTTATGGCCTCTTGAATACAGCGGCTGTGTGAGCCAGCGCGGACTGGACAGTCTCGTGAGGTATTTTTGGGCAAGTCCAGTCAGGCAAGCTGCTTTTTCCAGCTCTCTCATCTGCTCTGGAGGGACATCTTCAGAACAGAACCATGTTTCCCCAACATCCACAAGCCCTGATCAGCAAGGACAAATT
The DNA here is from genome assembly GCA_037576675.1 of Pangasius sanitwongsei. NCBI lineage: Eukaryota > Metazoa > Chordata > Actinopteri > Siluriformes > Pangasiidae > Pangasius > Pangasius sanitwongsei. The sequence goes on along the minus strand of CM075017.1, from coordinate 13,304,266 downwards.
TGTGTAAACTGGGGATGCACAATATATTCAGGCCCTCATGGCCAGTTTCTTCCCCCAAGCCATCAGACTCCTCAGTACTCAGAGACTAGACTGACAAAACACACACACACACACACACACACTCTCTTTCTCTCAACTGAACACCATCCCACTCCCTTCACAATTTTTGCACATTTCTGTATTTACTATCTGCATTTTTGCTGCTACTATATTTATATAGTCACTACTATACTCTCTACCTGCCTGCTACCCCAATGAGTGATTATATATATATATATATATATATATATATATATATATATATATGGTATAAGCTTATCTGCTGAAATACTGTCATAGTATGATATGTTTACATTCACAGCATCTTATTATATTGTTATTCTTTTGCACTGCTGTTATATCTGACACTTTCATACTAGACCTGTGTACTGCTCGGCACTGCACGGTTTCTTACTGTACCTATTGTCTTGTTTTAGTAGTTATTGTCTTGTTTTAGTAGTTAGTTCAATAACTACTAAAACAGTACAATGTTTTAGTAGTTATTGTACTGCCTTGTGCTGTTTGCACACCTTCGCACGTGCACTTTATGTAGTAATGTGTAGTCTCATGTAGTTCTGTGTTGTTTTATGTAGCACCATGGTCCTGGAGGAACGTTGTTTTGTTTCACTGTGTACTGTACTAGCTGTATATGGTTGAAATGACAATTAAGCCACTTGACTTGATATTGTTAAAAAAAAAAAAAGATACTGGTTTTTGTAATACTGATATAGCAGAATGCAGCAATATGCAAATCATTTCACCTGCCACAACACCACGGCCAAATCTTTCCCCGGATTCCAGAAGCTCTTCTACTTCAGACTGTTTCATGGCCAAATTCTCCATGAGGATGCTTCTCCAGTCGTCTCCTTCCCAGTCCTTCTGTGCAACGTGGATGGCCAGCGTGCAGTTCTTCATCTCCGCCAGCAGAGGGCGCCAGCGTGTCTCTACAGATTTCACACCGTTCAGCACGAGACCTGCGTATGGCTGTCTGAAGGACAAGCAAGCAACCTGCAGAGCCATTACCTAAACAAACAAACAAACAAACAAACAAGCGCGAATGCCGAGGAAAAGTTTCTGATTCGGGACCAGATCTGAGTGCGGATTCCTGCATGTAAAGCTGGAGATAAGACGCTTCTCATTCCTGTTAGTATGCAATCAGTAGCATGAGAATATGGCGCAGTATTTATAACACAGGTCTTCTGGCTGTATGTTGTACATGCCTAAGGCTCTGTATTTCTAATCAACCACAGCCAAGACTTCTCTGTGTATTTCTTCTTCGACCAAATCGAAGATAGCTCAGAAAAGACTGTATCCCGGCCCCAAAAACTCACAGCATGAATATAAACGAGTGCCATCTGGCGTCCACATAATCACTCAAGACCCCATCTCATTCAGGCTGTGTGTAGAAAACAGGACATGCTTCACTGCAACACTGCTGTACAAAGGTCAGCTGGCTACAGGTGTGAAACCACCATTCACAAGCTGTGATATTACTTCAGCACATGCAGGGTTGGGAGGGTTACTTTAAAAATGTACTGCATTACAGTTACAAATTACTTCCTAAGAATGTCATCAGTGGCGTAATCTAGGTATCACAATATGAAAGTAATGCGATCTGATTACTTTTTGGATTACTTCAAAGTCACATATGTAAATAAAGTCAAGAGGAAAGCAATATGAACATCGGCAACATCACAAAAGCATTTCTGGCTTACAAATCAGTAACAAGGAGTAGACTTGGTGGTGGTGGAGGCATCGCTATTGACTGGCATCGAGTTCTACTTGTTCTTGCTCAACATCTTCTCGAGAGAGAAGCTCTGTTAAGTACAGTGCCACTGTCTGAGAGTTTGACGAAACCACAATACGAAGCGTAGCAGATGAGCACTCAATCAGGCTATCTTACAGAAAATGAGAGAAAATCGAATTACAAAAACATGGCATTATTTTATTAATTCAACAACCCCAAAGCATGATAAAAATAGCTTATATCCCACACACATTAAGATTTCACGAGCTCGAATTGCATAATAATGCTGTACTTGATTTCGGATGTACCATTCATGTACATGTAGTCTTGGTCATGTGATAACATCTGATTTGATGAATACTGATGAAATGTTTTAAGAATATTGCCCTGATGATGTAACATTTGTTATGATGATCACCGCTTACATGAAATTTTGTTTTTGTTCTTTTATGTACATCTAGTGTATGTAGTTGAGTATTTTAGGAGTCAATTGTGAAGCATTAAAAAATGACTCGGTTCATTATCTTCTGATAATGTCTGTTGCTTATTAGATCTTACTGTTGTGTATTTCTAGGAAGGTGTTCTTAGTATAGAATTATAAAATTCCTATACTGATTATTGGCATGGTGGCTTAGTGATTAGCACTGTTGCCTCGCACCTCTGAGGCTGGGGGGTTTGAATCCCGCTTCCTCCCTGTGTGTGTGTGCAGTTTGCATGTTTTCTCCATGCTTTGGGGGTTTACTCTGGTTTCCTCCCCTAGTCCAAAGACTAGCTGATTGGCATTTCCAAACTGTCTGTAGTATGTAAGTGGGTGTGCGATTGTGCCCCCTGGCACCCTGTCCAGGGTGTCCCCTGCCTTGTGCCCCGAGTCCACTGGGATAGGCTCCGGGCTACCTCACGACCCTGTGTACGTTAAGTGTAACAAAGAATGGATGGACAGATGGATGGAGGCATGGATGGACGGGTGGATACACAGATATTAATATAATTCAAATACAATTCAAAACAGTGTTAATACTCTCTGTTGATTTCTACATCCTTAGTTTCACAGTGCAATGGACATTCTCATTAGTAAGAATGAGAAATCAACAACCATATTTCTCTGATCTGATGATCAAATGAGTCAACTCGCGCTCAGCTGCCTACAAAACAGATACCAAAACACACACCATTCTACAAAAGTACTACACCTACCAAAGACAGTCAAAGATTTGCCGGAGTACAACCATCAGTAAAACAGGGAACAGGACAAGCATTGCTGTTTGCTACCATAACTGTTTAACCATTAGGTGAGTCATTGCTAACAGTCTTATCTGCTACATCACATTACCACACCATGCTCCTACAGCACAGTCCAAACAAACCACACAGTTTTGCTTAGTTTTGTCCTTTGTTGACTTTAACTGTAGTAACGACAGTTCATCTTTTAATCTCTCTGTTGATTTGCTGTTGTGTCAGAGCCTCTGGCAGCTCAGCTCTCCCTTTCTTTCCTCTTCTCCTTGCTTGTGCGTCAATCTGCTGGACTTCTCACGTTGGCAGAAATGATGCCGGTGCTCTGTCTCCCACCTATGGGATCTGAGGGCTCCCCCTTTATTGGCAGTAGAGGACAGAAGTGCCTTCTTGACTGTGGATTAATTTAAAGCTTCCTGAGTTGCATTAATAGCTGCTCTCGTGGCCAGTAAGGATATACAGGTTGCTCATGGCAGACGGATCATCCGTGGGAGTGCTTTGTAAGATGATATCCCTATAGAAAAGAGCATTTAACACCATTTAAAGTTTTGAAAATATTGTTGTTCGATATTCTTGTTTCTTGTGTTCCTGTGCTAGAATGGTTGTGTGTAAATGTTGTAGAACATACTTATTTGTCCCCAGCACCTGGAAGACACGACTCTCATCTGTGATCTCCTGCACTACCTGCAGAAACAGTAAAGCATTTCTAAACAACGTCACTACAAGTGAGTCAAATCGGAAATCACACCGGCTAACTGGCTAAGCCATACTTTCTGTAATGACAGACTTGTTATTACATTAATAAATCAGCAATTTTCATTTATTTTATGTTCCTCACAGAAAACAGCTCCACATAAAAGTCAGTCTTATACTGCACAAAAATACTGCTTTAATACTTATTGCACCTGGTAACATTAAAAATAATTTATCAGTCCATAATACCTGGAGCAGAATTTTACTTCCGTTGTTTTTAAATGTTTTTTTGTTTGTTTGTTTGTAGAGATACGGTGAACTTAACTTTTAACCATAGCTTAATCTCACGATTATTAACTGGGGTTCATTAAGTTATAAACGTAACTGACGTTGTCACTTTAGCTGTATGAGTTTAATCTCTTAGATTAAACAAGTTTTTAATATTTCATATAGAGCATAACCTAAAATAACATATACATATTGAGCATAATAACTTAAAATAAAAAGTATACATTTTAACTTGAACCTAATTTTGATTTATTAAAACTGTACTGTACTGTTAATATGGAATAATATGAAATAAGAAATTTTGTATTCTTCTGATGCAATGTAATTGGTTTGTGAGTTGTAGTGGCTTTAGTCGATAAAAATGATGGAATATTTGCTTACCATGCCTAATATCTGAATAGCTGAAATATGTTCATAAAATAAATCTATACTGTGAATATTTTACATTTACATTTAAGAGCATTTAGCAGATGCTCTTCTCCAGAGTAACTTACAGAACTGTATTGAACTCCCTGTTAAAAAGGGATAATAAGGGTTAATAAGGCTAAACTCTGTTACGTAAGATTTAATGTAAGAGTTAGTACAGCAAAAAAGACAGAACAGGATTTTTTAAATAATGAGTTATTTAGATTTAGTGCTCGTCATAAGAAGGTCCATGGATTTTTTTTTTTTTGGTTACACGGGAAGTTTGCCAAACCCTGTCTTATTCAATAACCTGATAACACAAAAATCATACTATTGGGAAAGTGAGCCTTTGCTTGTCTGAAATAAAAGTTGTATTGGACTGCATTGAGTTTTTAGGTGGGCTAGAATTTGAAAGAATTGCTAAGTATTTTGAATGACATCACATATACCTCGCCACTTTGTAAGCTCTTTCCCTTAAGTCCATGTTTCCAAAAGGCAAGAACACTGTCCTGCAAGCACACTGTGGGGAAACATGAATGGTTTTAGTGCGCTGACATCAACAAAATAATACTAGTGCTCATAAAAACATACGAGAAACAAGGAAATTATATCATTAATAGCATTAAGTAGTTGATTTCATGGGAATGGATGTCAGTGTATTTACTTTGTTGTCATTCATTACTATTGAATATTAGTATTAGTTTGTGTATATATATATATAGTAATACTTATTTATTACTGAGCCATGTATTTACTGGTGAATCTCTGCTGAATGTAGTTTCAGTAAACTAGCTCAAGTGGGGCAACACCCTGTGCTCACCAAGTGTCTCAATGGAGAAGTCGAAGGTGAGTTCTGAAATCAAGCCCCTGCTGGAGCAGCCCTGCAGATTTACAGCTTTCACAGTGTCTGCAGGGAACAGACCAATGAGTATTGATTTACTAGTATACAGATAGTTTTAACCATGAAATATGCATTTTAAAACAGGATTAAATTAATATACCTTCCAGAGCTATGAGGACTGTGTCTCTATCCAGTTGAGTTACTTGTTTCAGTTTGAGACTCTCACCATCTGTGAATCCAATGATGCAACTATATGAACCTTCATATTTAGCCTACTGTATATACACTGAGTCTTATGTCCCATCTCCACAACACTGTAATTAGTAAGATAACTTTACAAATAACTATCATTTTTATACATATCAGGAAGGTGATTACATTTTGTTGTGGTGTACGTGTGTGTGTGTGTGTGTGTGTGTGTGTGTGTGTGTGCATACCCGCGTGTCCTCTAGGTGAATCATCAAGAGGGATGATATTGAATTGCAGTTGATCCATGGCCTCTCCAGAGTTGTGATTTCTGTAGTGCACCCCCACACACACTTGTGGAAGTTCCTCACTCTCCTGCACCAGAAGCTCAAAGATTGGCAAAGACTCAGGCAGATTCAGAGGTATGTGCTGAAGAAGAGAGAGAAGTGGAGAGATAAGAAATAAAAAGGCACTGTGTTGTCCTTACAGTTACAACAAGGCTATTTTAGGGAATAAATAAAGCATAAAGCACACACTATATGATACCTTGCGCTGCAGGTGCACACTCAAACTGTACTACACCTCACGCTGCAGGTGCTTGCACTGTAGGTGCTCACACTGTAGGTACTCACACTGTACTACACCTCATGCTGCAGGCGCTCACACTGTACTACACCTCAGACTGCAGGTTCTCACACTGTACTACACCTCAGACTGCAGGTTCTCACACTGTACGACACCTCAGACTGCAGGTTCTCACACTGTACTACACCTCAAGCTGCAGGTGCTCACACTGTAGGTGCTCACGCTGTACTACACCTCACACTGTAGGTGCTCACGCTGTACTACACCTCACACTGTAGGTGCTCACGCTGTACTACACCTCACACTGTAGGTGCTCACGCTGTACTACACCTCACGCTGCAAAAGCTCACACTGTACTACACCTCAGACAGCAGGTTCTCACGCTGTAGTATACCTCAGACTGCAGGTTCTCACACTGTACTACACCTCACGCTGCAGGCGCTCACGCTGTACTACACCTCAGACTGCAGGCGCTCACACTGTACTACACCTCAGACTGCAGGTTCTCATGCTGAAGTACACCTCAGACTGCAGGTTCTCACACTGTACTACACCTCACGCTGCAGGCGCTCACGCTGTACTACACCTCACACTGCAGGCGCTCACACTGTACTACACCTCAGGCTGCAGGTGCTCACGCTGTACTACACCTCACACTGTAGGTACTCACACTGTACTACACCTCACGCTGCAGGTGCTCACACTGTACTACACCTCACACTGCAGGTGCTCACACTGTACTACACCTCACACTGCAGGAGCTCACACTGTACTACACCTCACACTGCAGGTGCTCACACTGTACTACATTTCACACTGTAGGTACTCACACTGTACTACACCTCACACTGTAGGTACTCACACTGTACTACACCTCACGCTGTAGGTACTCACACTGTACTACACCTCACGCTGTAGGTACTCACACTGTACTACACCTCACGCTGCAAGTGCTCACACTGTAGGTACTCACACTGTACTATACCTCATACTGTAGGTGCTCACACTGTACTACATCTCACACTGCAGGTGCTCACAGTGTACTACACCTCACACTGTAGGTACTCACACTGTACTACACCTCACGCTGCAGGTGCACACACTGTAGGTGCTCACACTGTACTACACCTCACACTGTAGGTGCTCACAGTGTACTACACCTCACACTGTAGGTGCTCACAGTGTACTACACCTCACACTGTAGGTGCTCACAGTGTACTACACCTCACGCTGCAGGTATTCACACTGTACTACACCTCACGCTGCAGGTGCTCACACTGTACTACACCTCAGACTGCACGTGCTCACACTGTACTACACCTCACGCTGCAGGTACTCACACTGTACTACACCTCAGACTGCACATGCTCACACTACTACACCTCACGCTGCAGGCGCTCACACTGTACTACACCTCACGCTGCAGGCGCTCACGCTGTATTACACCTCACGCTGCAGGCGCTCACGCTGTATTACACCTCACGCTGCAGGTGCTCACACTGTAGGTACTCACACTGTACTACACCTCACACTGTACTACACCTCAGACTGCAGGTGCTCACACTGTACTACACCTCAGACTGCAGGTGCTCACACTGTACTACACCTCAGACTGCACGTGCTCACACTGTACTACACCTCACGCTGCAGGCGCTCACGCTGTACTACACCTCACGCTGTACTACACCTCACGTTGCAGGTGCTCATGCTGTACTACACCTCACGCTGCAGGTTTTCACACTGTACTACACCTCACGCTGCAGGCGCTCACGCTGTACTACACCTCAAGCTGTAGGGTTTCACACTGTACTACACCTCACACTGCAGGTTTTCACACTGTACTACACCTCACGCTGCAGGCGCTCACGCTGTACTACACCTCACGCTGCAGGTTTTCACACTGTACTACACCTCACAATGAGTAGCATGTCACTTTGTATTATATTATATATTGTATTACTTTGTATTAGCACCTATGTCAGGACACTACTGTGGAAAACCTGAGACTGACTGTCAGGTCAAAAGTGTGGAAAACAGGAGACAAAGTTTAAGGACAGTCCTATGGGAAACATGAGACTGAATTTCAGGATGCTGGACACTACTGTAGATGACCTGTAGATTACTGTAGATGACCTACTGTAGATGAGACTGAATGTGAGGACACTACTACAGATAAACTGAGACTAAATTTCAGAACAGTCTTGAGGAAACTGGTAAATGACTTTTTTTTCCCCTCCCTTGGTCATCTGATATTTCCCAATCACAATCTCTTATTATAGTCACAAGTTAAGAATAAAACATGACAGGGTGTGCTGTTATAGGGAAATAATCTGACTGGTGTGATGTGAAGTGATTTATTGATGCCACCATTATGTTGATTATTTTCATATAACAGCACACCATGAAGTGGTTTAGAAAACCGTAAATGTTAACTAAACTTCTACTAAAAGAAAGCTTCACCACATCAATGGCCATATGTTTTTCTTTGTTAAATTAAATTTTCTAAATCAATTTATTATTAGTCATCAGCCGTCCTACAAGTCCTTGTGAATGAGTTGTTACTATAGGAACAATTACGTATCAGAACATGTACATTAATATAAACCTCTGTCAGTTATAGAAAATTCATTAACACCTAATTTGAGAATTCAACCTTGAGCTGAGAATTCAACAGTGCTGTGGAATAATGTTTATAACCAAGATAGTAATCCAATTTCTTGGTGCTTTATCTGGCGTTATGGGAGCTCGTAAAATTTCTTTGTAGCAAAAATTACATGGCATATTATAAACATACTCATAAATCTCCATGAATGTGGGTTTTCATTCATCCATCTATCCATTCATTCATATTTGCCATCTCATCATTCATGCTTACTTTGAGCTGCATGAACTTCTGCATTGGCTCATACCACAGGAGAAGAACCAGACCGCTTGGCACTGCTGCACACAAGAAAACGCTGTCCGTATAGGGGTTCCGTACTGAGGCAGAGAAAAAAGAATATCAAAACAATATATTTGAGAGACTAGGGTTATGTGTCAACAGTTGTTTCAACAAATTACAGTGTTGCTCTTTACCTACACTACACCTTCTACAGCCCTTAGTGTCCGGGATCTTCACAGACATGGCATACTTCCTGCAGAAACAAGAACATATAAGAACATAGACTTTAGCATGGGTAAACAAATAATCCTAACCTTGCTTAACAAGAATCAATTGCTGAGAGACTTATGGAAGTTAATAAAAATGAATATGCTTTATGCCTGCAAACCTTGAGCTGATTCTTGTACTTAGGCGGTGGGCATTGATTGACAGGTGACCTTGGCGCCGTTGCATGTTTTCACGGTGCTCAAAGAGTGCAGGCAGACTGTGGGAGGTCAGCTGTGAGGACTTTCCTGTGGACCACAGAAGATATACAGAGACTCCAGATACATAGTTTGATGGGGCACAGCACAAAAATGCTAATGGTTTTAGTATAGTTTGAACATACCTGAGACAGACATTAGCACATTGTTCATGATATATAGCCAGCTGCATCTCTGTGGGAGCAACTGGCAAATAAGATTAAAGAAATAAATGTTATCAAGTGTAAAAGGATAATCATTTCAATCTGACAGACAGACAGAGGAGTGAGTCAGAATTTACCATATTATTACCACTGCTGCAAAGGCAATATACAGTCAGGTGCCATTTAATTTATGACAAAGTTAGTTTGTCCATATACTTTTGGTCCTTTAAAAAGGGGGGCCACATATAATTTCTAAGTGCTATAATTTCTACACTGCTCACCCGATTGGGATGTAAATACCCTCAAATTAAAGCTGAAAGTCTGCACGTTATTTAATTGAAACTCCAATACACTATGGGAGACAGCTGAAATAAAAACAAAATTCTCCAATGTCCAAATATTTATGGACCTGTCTGTATCAAACAAGGTGTTTAAAGCCACTATTTAAATCCCACTTCAAATGTAATTTAAGGCAAAACTTGCAGTGATGATATACCAAATATAAAACTCCTACAATTCAAGGTGCATATGTAGAAAAGAATAAACAAAAATATTCACATGAAATTCCCCAATAACGGACAGTTTGTAATTGTAATGAATGAAACATAATGGGGAGTGTTGTTTCAGGAAAATAATGAATGACAAGATGGTGTGATGGAGCTTGATGCAAAGCAGCAGGTCAGCTTTATTATTTTCCTATAGCAGATCCTGTCGAAGTGTTTTATTCCTCTTCTACCACTGCAAATCTCAATTACCTTTTTTTTTTTTTTTATTAATGAACAATTTGTCAAACCTTGGATCTGTTTATAGTTACATTTCTTGTTGTAACTATAGATTTTTTTAGTTCACATTAGTTAATATAAATCATTTCTATAGTAACAGCTAAATCACAGGGACTTGTATAATCACATGATCACTAATATGGTCAAGCCTTCTGTTAGGAGATGTTTATTTAATATTTAATATTTAATATCAGCTGGGTTTTCGGTGATGAGAGGGTCAGGCTGTGTTCTTTTGATATGATTTTGTCTAACATCAAGCAACTGAAAAAAAAAAAAAAAGAGAGGCTGGTGATGAAACCACTGTTTATACCTGCCATAACATAAGTGATAACAGGACATAACTTGCTTCTCAGGTGTGCCAATGTAATCACTGACAAATTGCTGTGGAATATAAAGAGGAATCAAACACTTTGGGACATGCGGTTATAGGAAAATAATCATCTTTGGGGTGAGGTTTATTGTAATGCGCTCATTTTAATATGATATCACTTCTATAGTAACTGGTAATGACATAATCTAGGTCTAATAATCCACATTGTGTTTTATATGTATAGTTCCAACACATGTTCATAATAATCTGATGGTCAATATGGCCATCTACATGTTACAATGGTGTGAAAAAGTATTTGCTCCTTCCTGATTTCCTCTAATTTGTTTTGCATATTTTTCACACCTAATTATTTCAGATCTTCTACAAAAATCAATATAAGACAAAGACAGCCGGAGTTAACTCAAAATACAGTTATAAAAAAAGAATCCTATGTCACAATCAAAAGAAATTCCAGAGGTGATGAGAAAAAAGGTTACTGAAATATATCAGTCTGCAAAGGGTAACAAAGCCATTTCTAAGGTTATGGGATGAAAGTGGACCTTTTTGGAAGACATGGGTCCCATTACATCTGGTGTAAAGCTAACACAGCATTAGAAGAACATACCAACAGTTAAACCTGGTGGTGGTTGTGTGATGGTTTGGGGATGCTTTGCTACTTCAGGGCCGGAGCGACTTGCAATAATAGACAGAACCATGAATTCTGCTCTCTATCAGTAAACCGTAAAGGAGAATGTCCAGTCATCAGTCTGTGATCTGAAGTGCAAGTGCAATAGAGTTATGCAGCAAGACTATGATCAGAAACACAAGAGCAGGTCCACCTCTGAATGGCTCAAAAGAAACAAAATTAAGGTTTTGGAGTGGCCTAGTCCAAGTCCTGACTTGAACCCCATTGAGATGCTGTTGCAAAGCCTTAAATAGGCAGTTCATGCTCAAAACACAATTAAAGCAATTGGCTTACTTAAAGAGAGGGCCAAAGGTCCTCCACAGTGATGTGAAAGACTGATCTGCAGTTACTGGAAGTGTTTTGTTGCAGTTGTTGTTGCTAAAGTTGACACAACCAGTTATTAGAATCGTGGGGCAATTACTTTTTCACATGGGTGGTATACACTCACTTTATTGGGAACACTATACTAATACTGGGTGGGCCTCCCTTTGCCCTCAAAACAGCCTCAATTCTTCATGGCATGGATTCCACAGGATGTTGGAAACATTCATTAAGATTATGGATCATGTTGACATGATTGCGTCACACAATTCCTGCAGATTTTTCAGGTCCACTTTCATGCTGCGCATCTCTCGTTCTACCACATCCCAAAGGTGTTCTGTTGGATTCAGATCTGGTGACTGGGAAGGCCACTGAAGAACATTCAACTCATGGTCATGTTTATGAAACCAGTTTGAGACATATTTTGCTTTGTGGCATGGTGCACTATCATGCTGGAAGTATCCATAAGAAAATGGGTAAATTGTGGCCATGAAGGGATGATTGATTGGTATTAACAGGCCCAAGTATGCCAAGAAAACATTCTGCACACCATTACAGTTTTCTCCTTTGGTAAATGAAATGATCATTTAAAAACAGTGTTGTGCGTTTACTCGGGTTGTCTTTGGTAATAGTAAATTTAGTTCGAGAAACTGAAAACATGTATTGTGATAAATCAATCGATAAGTCAATTCTAGGCACATGATGGTACCTTCTCCATAGTGTCCTCATGGAGCTCATTGAGGTTGAGAGTGTAAATGCCCTCCTCTGCACCTAGGATTAGATGTTGATCTGTTGGGTAAGAAGTGAAACATATTACATTTTAAAACTGTCCATGGAGAGAAACCTTGAGAAGCAAATAGTAGCAGTTAGTAGAATGAAAATGAGCTGTACCTCTGGTCTTTGGTAAAACCCAAGTACCAGCACAGTGAATCTTCAAGGGACAGCCATTAAATACTTTGGAGAAACAGGCCCCCATCTAGAACACACAATACATTCTGATGTTCAACACATTTATGATGTGCAGATATGACTATATGACCTGAAGTCGAAAAGTACGTTAAATGACACGTTTTCTTTAAAGAGCTAGTATTTAATAGCACACATAACTTACATGCACTTGAGGTGTAGGTGGCAGTCCATGGACATCATCTTTCTAAAAATGAAAGACACTCATTAAAGAGAAAAAAAATAGACTCAGGTGTCAGACTCTCTGTTTTTTCCACCCATTTTCTTTTACTCAGGGCTTGGCCCATAGATTGCTTCTTTTATTTGCACTAATGAACACTAGAGATACTGCCAACGAGACAAATCCCAAACAAATATGAACATAGTTCTCATGTTAAAATAGCTAGTAAAAGGTTTGCTCACAGAGTCTTCTGTTTTTCTTCTAAGCGTGCTCCATTCAGGTGAGAGTGGCTGCCGGGGAAGAGAGTGACCCGGCTCAATAGCAATGGAGCTTCCCGTTATTAAATCTATCAAAACACAAGCATATCTATGTTAAAATTAAACATCATCTTTCAAAGATGTACACACAGGAGTCTTTCAGTAGATATTTATATGTTCTGAATTTGTAAATCCATATGTGATTTGTTAATAGTCTTAATCTGTATAGCCTTTTTTTTTTGTTTTTGAGCTTTACATATATAAAGGGGGCCAAAAGTCTGAGAGAATCTGGGATTTTTTTCATGTAAAATTATAAATATACAGAAGGTTTTAGAATACTGAAATACTTAAAACAATCAAAGTAAATGCTTCTATATCTTGAATATTTAATAGTCAAGTCTCTGCACTATTTCTAGGTCTCTATTTAAATGTAGGAACATTTGCGATATGGACCATGTTAACTGCTTTGTACAAAGGATCAGATGTTCTTCATGCCGAATTTCTACTACTGAAGCATTTGTTCAGACAACACTGATGGATTTGATCTAAAATGGATCATGTGTTCTTTGCGCAAACTTGTGGAGTCCATGCCAGCTCGAGTGCAGTCATTAAAGCCAAAAAAAAAAAACACACTCTGAAACTCTGAAATTCATGTAAATATTTCAAAGATTCTACTTTTCACCCAAGAAAATTGTTGTATTAAATTAGCAAAGAATGCAAAAATAGTAATAATAATAATAATAATAATAATAATAATAACAACAACATTTTAATAATAATTTTCTCTCTGAAATGTACATGCCAAAATTGTCACTCTTGGAGAATAAATTCTATATTTTCATTTGTTCTTCATTCCTAGGAAATTGTGTTTAAACCTATCCCATTTCCCTGCAGTATAAATATGAGATTAGACACATTTAAACTCCCTTTCGTCCATTAACATGGGAAAAGCCAAAGAACTTTCAACATAAACAAAATACACAAGCAGTTAAAAATAAACACGATTAGGGCCAAAAAAGATTTCACATCGGTCACAACTGGAATTTTGTTAAGAAAACACAGAGAGAGAGAGAGAGAGAGAGAGAGAGAGGATGGTTAAAAAAAGAGCCCAAAGTTCACCATTTTAGAACTGCACAAGTTTCAAAATCAACTGTTAAACGCCACTTTCAACGCAAACTGCCTGGAAGTGTTGCGTGAAAGAAGCCCCTACTAAGAGCATCTCACAAAGTACAGTGCCTCAATGTCACCAAGCATCATTAGAACTACAAGTGGCATAACGTGTTGCGGTCAGATGAGAGCAAACTCAAATTTGGGTCATGCACACCATCAGCATGTTTGGCGAAAAAAAGAGGGAAGTCCACAACCTTATAAATCTTATAAACTTAAGATTATAAAGGAGCTTAAAGCGTAAAATCATGCAGATACAGGTCAAGCACTTCAGATCATGTTTACTCTAGAATGGCCAGACTGGTTCAAGCTGACAAGAAGGCTGCGCTCACTCAAATAAGCACTCTTTACAACCACGGCTGGCAGAAGAGGCATTTCAGAACACACATGTTGAATGGGTTATAACAGCACAAGGCCATATCGGGTTCCACTCCTGTCAGCCAAGAACAGCAGTCTAAAGCTACAGCTGGCACAGATTGGAAAAATGTCGCCTAGTCTTTTTGCAATCTTCAACTGCCCAGTTTCAGTTGTCTGGAAGTAGCGGAACCAGCAACATTAAAAAACCTATAGTTGAAAAGACCTAAACTGGAACTGTAAATGCCAAATGCCGTATGATAAATATAGAAGCACCACCTCCAGCATGCCCATGTGCACAAGGGTATCCAGTTGGGGTAGGATCACGGTTTAGACTCATGGGGCAGACTTAAAACACTACAATCATATGTTTTCTGCCACGGTTCTGTTAAACTGAGAAAGTGAAGATTATAGTCCCTGAATAACTATATAATATATATAGTATATACAAATATAATCTTTGTAGACAGAGATTGATTTTTTTAGTAAACCCAGCCACAACAATACTATCTGCAATTTTGTTTCCATTTAGAGTTCAAAGTATTGCCCTGGTTTGTTACACTTGATTGATTAGGAATAGGATTCTGTTCCACTTTTGCAATCATAAAGGTTACACTTAAAGCATAAATACTGGGTATTAAACACACCCTAACTTCTATTCAGGCATCTAGATACACAGGAAGCAACAAAAGGCAATGTCGCCCATATAAGGATGTCGCCCATATAAGGATGTAGCCCATATAAGGATGTAGCCCATACTTGTTGTAAACGACAGGTCTCTGCCGGAACAGACTGTCAGTTTGAATGACTGTGCCTGTAAACAAAGTAGATCTATCCAGTGCACTCTTAAGACACCACAATAAGCAGTTTACCACTGATGTAGCTTAGCACCCATGGGATATATACACATACTGCACTGCACTGCTTGGTTTGGTAATAATTATACATCAACATAGTACAAGTCTATTCAAATAAAGACTTGAAAGTTATGCATTGAATTGTTTGCCACACTGAATTACTTTGTGCATCTCTATATATCTGTTTTATGTGCTGCGTTTTACCATCGGTTGGAGACATGCAGAGGGAACCCAGACTGGCGGAATTGTTTAACAATGAGGAGTCACTGATGAGGGAGATGTTTGTGAGGAGGGAAAGGTCAGAGACAGTTGAGCCAACCAGCAACGCTGACTCATTAACAAGGGAGGGGTTAGCATCTGTGTGGGGTGCTGATCCAATGAGAGGGGAAGAGCTTGGAGAGGGCGTGGAGGCAGTTTTATCCTGATTTGCAGGGGAATGAATTTTAGCTGCCTGTGGTTGTGGGACCACCCTCTTCACTGTGCCGTATTTGTCGTCTTCTGTTGGCGAGTCCTGCGTATCAGACACACAATAACTAAACACTGTCCCTTTGAAACAGGACTGCAAATAACACATCAGCTTACAGTGTCACTTACCTCAGCCGAGGGAACTCTCTTCATAGTTAAGCTCCTGACAAGAAAGACAGAGGTGGGCTATTATTTATTGTGATTCTTTTGAATACTGATGGCAACTGAATCGCTTTGTAAGCTCCATATCCCATGTGTTTTAGAATGTGTGCATAGGTTTTGCAAATACGATTTCAAATTTAAAGCTGCTGAATGTAAATTTTGGAATTTCGCCCCCTCTCTGATAGAAAACTGCTATTGCATGGAATGTTGTACTTGCGAAAGAACGTTGCATAATGTGTATTGTGTTGTGTCCTTCTTCAGAATGCAGATTAATGCAAACCACATTCTACACACTAAATGGCTAAACAGCAATGAAACCACAGGAGTACTGACATGCTATTTAGCAGCAGTATGAGGTCTGAGACCTAAGATAAACCGGTTGTTGCAATTATCTTCTGCTCTTATCTTCGTTTCCACAGTATTACTGAAGTGTTACAGGAACAAAAGCTTTATCTTGCACACCAATGTGACCGTCAGTTACTGAGTACTAGGTGATTGAGCAAACTGTCTCTCCGTTAACAAGAGTTCGTCTTTTAGTTAAGATGCCAAGATGTGCCAGCTAGCTTGCTATCATCGGCTGTTTTGTGCTTAATTGTGACGCTGCAGTGCTGTTTGAGAATCAGTGATCTGATTGGCAATGCTGCAATGTAACTGTGTTCGTTCTGTGAAATCACAATGCTGCACAGAGCCCACAGTAGTAAGCTAGCCGACTAGCTAGCTAGAAAAAACAAAGGGCCTCGTTGAATGGGAAAGACTACGGCGTTATAACCGGTCAGCTTGCTGCTGGCACAGGCCTTCAGAGAAACCCTGCGGGGCTTTGTGTGTCTCTGAGGACAATGGTAGCTGACTAAATTAGTGTGACTTACTATTCACAATATTGTTTTGAGTATTTTTTTTTTTTTTTAGACTGGATCCTACACTCTGTAGCTTTAATATTAACTAAAATATAAATGACCTCAGACTGAATATACAGTATGTGGTCCATTTTCCATTTCTCACCTCTCAAGCAAAGCTTCCTCAACACACTCCAGTAAACCTCTGCAATAAACCACAAAAGAAACAGAACTCACAAGACATTCTGTAAGACCTTATACCATCAGCTCCATAATTATTGGGACACTTGGTAAAGACGGGTAAATCTTTTTGTGTTTTATTACCTTAACAGCAACTAAGTAAATTTATTCCAAGGAAAAAACCACATGTCACAATTATTGGCACCCCTGCATTTAGTACTTTGTGCAACCTCCCTTCGCCAACATACAGTAGCAGTAGAGTAGAGTGTTCTCCTATAATGCGTGATGAGATTGGAAAATATAAAGCAAGGAATGTGAAACCATTACTCAATACAGAATCTCTCAAGTTCCTCCACAGTCCTACACCCTCTCTTGTGAACTTGTGCTGGACGTTGGCCCCACATGGATGGCCTGGAGGTCAGTGGGACTGCTGTGGATGGTGCCACTTGGGGGCCGTGGAGATGGTTTGGGGATCTCATATAGGGAGCTGTACTGTGATGGCTTGGTGGCTTTGGGGCTGCAGTTGCCACGAGCAGCTTCGTACTCAGGACTCCATCAGTGGACAGTGGATAGGTTCAACAAATCGGACTTCTTGTGAAAACTGTGATGAATTAACTGGTTGCACAATTGCACTGTTTGTCCACATAATATACAGTTATAGAAGGGATTTATTTATAATTGCACTATCTGTTAGCACCCAGATGAGGATGGGTTCCCTTCTGAGTCTGGTTCCTCTCAAGGTTTCTTCCTCCTGTCATCTCGGAGTTTTTCCTTGCAACTGTCACCTATGGCTTGCTCATGTGATAAATTCACATATTTGCAATTTATTCTGAATCTATTTATTTCTGTAAAGCTGCTGTGTGACAACGTCCATTGTTGGTTTAGGTCAGGGGACTAGGATGACCATGTCAAAAACTTGATTCTGTGGTCTTCTGTGTGGATATGGATGTATGTTTTGAATGAATGTCATCCAACCATGACTCAGTTCTAGCTTTTTGGCAGAGGCAGCCATTTAAAACCCCTGCTACATCATGGAGTCCATGAAGCCACACATCACAGATCTTCCACCATACTTAGCAATGGGGATTAGGTTATTTCCTGTATAACCATGTTGTTTTTGTTGTTGTTTTTTTTTTTCCAAAGTCAAAGTCAAAGTCAACTTTATTGTCAATTCTGCTATATGTACAGGACACAGAGGATTGAAATTTCGTTTCCC
>CM075017.1:13269565-13283364 GCA_037576675.1 Pangasius sanitwongsei | reverse complement strand
ATATATATATATATATATATATATATATATATATATATATATATATATATATATATATATACACACACATACACACACATATGTGTAAAGGTACAATATAGTTTTGTATCATTAGCTCTGCTAAGGTTGTCAGACCAGAATTTCATTTTACTGTGTACAATATTTACTAGTAGAAATTCTATTTTGAGATAATAAGCTTGCCCTTGAGAATGTTCGAGCTTATGGACTTGTTGTCTTGACAACAGCCTTGAAGAACAGATCCAACAAATCCAAGGTCATGTTAAAACTTCAACAATCCAATACTGCTAGCTCAGTAATCCATGTAAGAAAAAAGGGCTCCAGCTCTACATTAAATACATGTTTAGCGTTATCAGTCTAGCTTTAGTTTGTTGCACTGTGGGTAAATGATTTCACAGCTGCAATATACTGAAAATTCATTTCAATATATTTTTCTTTTAACAAGGATATTCAAAACTCCTTGCACTATAATAGATGTCTAGCTTGCAGTCTACTGAATAATACTCTTTAAGATTAACAAGTGAATGATAATCCAGGACATTTAGGGGTTAATTGTGCTCAGGGAATATAACATTAGTTAATGAAGCTGTCATTGCAATAAAACATCTTCTGATGTGGACCAGCAGTATTTTGATCTGCCACTTGTACAGCTTATACCCATGAAACTATTTAAGATTAGGCACCGGCTCTTGAACCAGGCACCTTGCACTGGCACCTTGTTGATGGACGAACGGTTCACAGATATTTTTAAACATTGTGCAATGCCATATAGCCAGTAAAAATACTGTTTGAAATATATTTGAAGTATGGATGAAATACTTCGTGTGTTTGAAATAATTCCACACTTACACTGCTCTTCAGAGACTCTTTTTCTGACAGGCAGGTCTTTCCCTAAAGATGTAATCTTATCAGGAAAAACACTGCATGTCTGTGGAAACACACACACACACACATACACACACACAAGCACAAAAGCCAGCTTACTGAGTGATTTACAGCACACGCAGCTCAGAGACATAATTCAGTATATCCAAAGACCTCAGTTTGCCTCGGAAACCTCATTCTGAGTTTTTGGCTCAGCTTATGCTGTTTCATTTTTGACAGTTTGTACATAATAATACATAGAATGCTGTTTCTCAGTAATGTCATTATTGTCAAATAAAGATAGTCGGTCTTAATTTAATATAGAACACACCTCAAGATCACTGTCATCCATAGACTGAGAGTGCTGAAGATCAGGGTTGTTGGCAGTGTCCAGCAACTCTATGACCAAATTACGTGTCAACAGTTGGGTAATAAAAGCATGCTAGAGACAGAGAGAGACAGAGAGAGAGCGAGAGAGAGAGAGGGAGAGAGAGGGAGAGAGAGAGAGAGAGAGACCGAGGGCAGAATATATACATTTATTCAAGTTATATAAACATGAATTTTTCCAGAATAGTGAGATTCAATACTACGATCAATAATAGCTTGTCCAGTTCAAGTACATCTTAATTAATACTGAACATGTAAGTTACGCAGTCAAACCTTCGTAAAGACATTTTTAAAAGGTGGGTTTTGGATCAGGATGTTCTCTGCTCTTCTGTAGGTCACGCAACTGTTAGTAGGTCAAAAGTCTGAAGCGGCTATGATATGATTTTACATATTCTCACAATTGCTGATACTCTGATGTTCCCTTCAGTAGCCTTGTATTAAAAAAAAAAAAAAAAAAAAAGGTACTGTGCTTGTTTCAGTATACATGATTCGTTTATATTGTTTGAAATAAAGTCAATGAGAATATCATAACTCATAGTGAAAAGCTACAGTAAAGGGGACCATCGAAGACCGGTTGCGGTTTCACAACTTTAGACATCGATATCAGGTTAACCTCCTGATACCGCAGGTGTGAAGTTTAAAAATAGTATACTGTAATTGCACTGCTACACAATGCAGTGGTGGCAGTATATCAAACTGGTGAGTGGGTGATACGTCACAGTTAAAGACTGATCCGCATTAACTGATATTAGGGTTTTTTTGTTTTTTTTATATCATACTACTTTCACGATTGGTCCAAGTGTCAGAGTGCTTACAGAACTTTGCTAGTGGCTTCTGTGAAAACAGAACTGCAAAGGCAATAAAAGGTATAATAATAAGTGATACACATGATGTGCAGCCCTATTTCCCACCTTTTAGTAGAACCAATGCAGCCTCTCAGACTGTATCTGATTCAAATCTGTATTTTCAGATTTACATTCAAATCGCAGTGTGTTGAGAAACGATATTGTACCTGCAGCAGTTTCTCAGCTGTCGGCCTCTTCCGAGGACTTTTGGTAAGTGCCATCTTGACAAAATAGTGGAATTCTCGGGACCTATAATACAAATGCAAAAAGCATAGACATTTCCTAAAAAATATGCGAACGGGACTGAGAAAACTAGCCCATGATTCTGCAGATTTACCATTTGGTCTTGTCCTTCAGTTTGGGTGGCTGGAAGCTGCTTTTGGACATCAGCATTAAAGCTCTGCAAAAAATCATTCAACAGCGTAATTTTTCACATGACTAGAGGTTAAACAATAAGAAAGAAATCACTATATGATTATGGTACAACCCAATACCAACCTTTAAAACAGGATGATATGAAATTAATAAGAGTTGGACTTTTCATGTTTTCTTTTATTTTTTTTTTTGTAACTTTATGGTGTAGTTTTTGTGTTTTTGTGGTGAATTTCTAGATCATATTTTCTGGAACTGAGCTCCGTAACTAGGAGTTCCTCTTGATCAAGCTCAGCGGGTCTCAATCTTCAGTTACGTGTCTGTAAAAGGCACGAACTGTTGTTTGTTAGGTGAGCACTGAAGAAAGCTATGGGCTGAAACGTTTGCTCACTGGTCTGTTTTAACTCACTGATCTTACGTGTTTTTGACTACGCAAGTTTAAAATAATAAATATATATTTTGATAGACCTTTGTGGTCTGGTTTTCATTCAGTGCGTGTTTAAATGCATTAAATGTAGTAAAATGTAATGTTTTGGAAAATAATCTTCGGAAATAATACCTGAGTTTACTGCTGGTCTGCTTAGAACAGCCCAACCTGTTTTTACTTGAACTATTACTTTGTGCTTTTTGTAGTGCTTTGTGTCATATCATATTGGAGGATTTGGATACTGGATGTGACATCACTGACTTAAACAACCACTGTTTATCTATTGGACTAAAAGCAAAAGCGCAATACCAGCAACTGAAACACCTAATTAACATACAGATGTCCTGATTCGTACTGGTCAAACTGTAAAGTGTCCTGGCTCTTTCAGTAATTTTTAATGAATACCAGAATACCATCACAATATCCGTGGTCAAATGATTGACAGCCACAAGGAGCCAGACACATGAGTGTGTGAACACATGAGTCTCTGGCTCCTACAGTACAATACACATGATCAACTGGTTGATAGCCATTAGAAGCCAGACTGATAGAGCGGGGTTAAGCTTCAGTACATGCCCATCTTCAAGTGGTACATAACAAGACATAAGTAATTCACAGTCCTATAGAATTAAGAGGTTTTGGGCAGTAAATTCCTGGTCAGCACTGTAATTTAGCACCCTGTGGTTTACTGGTCCAATTCCAGCTCTTTTCATCCAGTATCTTCTTTTTAAATAGAGTCGGTCTTGCAGCTTCTTCTTATATTTACTCACAAATGTTCAAGTTCTATCACATGAGACTCTGTATGCCAGTTGAGAGATCTTGCTTTATATCCCTCGTTAACTTGTTATCGGAAAAATGTGAAGGCTTTTCTTAGCCTGTAACACCAGAACCTACTCAGATGTCATGCTTACAAAAAGGAAACTATGGTAAAGACTTATCTGGGTACATATTTTGCTGTGTCAGATACAGCATCTCCTTTAGGACAATAAATTTAATCAATAGAATAAATATTGGGATGTTAATGTAAGTGTGTGTGTGTGCGTACATGTCCTCACCTCATTGGGTGTAGATCAAACATTGGTGGCTGCAGTTCTGCTAGTTCTATGGCTGTTATGCCCACTGCCCAGATGTCACACAGCTGGTTATAGCCACCTTTCCTCTCTACAGCTGCCACCTCAGGAGCCATCCTGAGACATATGAAAGGGCCAAAAGGAAAGAGAAAGAGAATTTTCAAGCTCATGAAACTTGCAACTGAATAATCTCTTCTCTTTCTTAGCAAAACTGAGGTTTGTGTGCGTGGATGTTTGAGCAGGATGTTTAGCTCTTTGTTGCTTTGATGCTGTACACATGGAGGATTTTGAGAAGAAATACAAGCGTAAGAGTAGCCAGGACCTTTTACTTTTTACTTTTACTCTGCTGCTTTTACAGACACTGTGTGCAACAAGCTTCTGCTAGAATGATTCTAACTCTTATTTAACGTTTAGAAGCATTTCAGTGTGTGCTTTCTGATCACTCTGATAAGAATGTGTCAGTGTGGTTTGTACCCTGTTGTATGTAATTAAGAGTTACAGGCTTAAATATTTTCTTCAAAATCTTTCTCAGGGATCTTGCTTAATCTTTGAAGTCTAGTAATCTTTCATAAGTCATCTTACGGCTTGTCTGTCAACGTCCCTGAAATAGAAAAAGCTGTGTTGTCAGATCAGAACACAATTATTTTACAACATATTACTGCTGTGTCATTCTCCAACACGTCCAACCCCAGCTCACTGCTCTCGCGTTATCACGTCCTCCACTGCCAGTCACTTCTCTGAGGCCCACTTAAAAGCTCAATTACTGCAGAGGAATGAGTCACCCTCTTTCACTTGACCTGCTCTGCTGTTCTTGATGAGACTTACAGTCCAGTAGGAATGCAGAAAAGCAAAGCAGAAATTCAAAAAAAAACAAAAAAAACAAAAAAGATCAGCTACATATAATCCTTCAATATCTTCAAAAACTCCCTTGCTGCTTATCAGCAGGCTGTGAAGACACCACCTACCAGGTATTTCTCAGACCTGATCTCTGCTAACTGCCACAGCCCTAAATTTTTAACTACAACACAATTAGTGCTGTACTAAACCCCCCAGTTCCCACAGTCTCAGTGTTTTTCCCAAACTCTGTGAAGAGTTCAAGAACTCTTTCTTGGGCAAGATTAAAACCATTAGACCATCACATTACACCATCTAACCCTGAACCTTCAGTAAGCATGGGGTGCACTACAATTCTCCGGACATCTGTACTTCTGAAAATGTTCAAAAGGTACAGACTTCCTTAACCTTAAGAGACCCACAATACAAAGAAAAACTAAAAATGTGAGTTTTGGTGTTTCCTAAGATTTTGAGTAGCAACTACTACTCACCAGTATGGGGTCCCAATAAAAGACTTTCTCTTCACAACCGATGCATTTATCTCCGCTGCTACTCCAAAATCCGCTGAGGGAGGAAATGGAATAAAGAGGAATAAAATTAAAGGAGTATATAGCTTTGTTTGTGTGGGTGTGAGGCAGCTTATGTGTGAGAGACAAGCGGAAGGCCTGACTGACCTAGTTTGACATCTCCTCTCTCGGTCAGAAGAATGTTGGCTCCCTGTAGAGCACAAAATAAAACAATGAGTGCACACAGGCCACTAGATTCTTACTCATTCGCAAGCACACACACACTTTGTTGAACACTTTGAACTTTCTGTTGATGTGACACAGAGCACAACATGTGGCGTGACTGTTAGAATAAAATGACTGGTCTTACTTTTATATCTCTGTGCATTTTGCCCATCATATGTAAATAATGTAGTCCCTGTAAAAGAGAAAATGCTATCATTAATATGCTTACCATATTACACTATAAAGCATTATGATCTTTTGAGAAGGCAGTGCTTAAGGATTAATCTTTACTCTGATGCTGTGTTTAATCTCACATAATCACAAGTGCTAGTACTTTTAGTACAAATTACTGCTGACCCTAATCCCAATGCAAATCCAGCCCTTCATTAAATTTAACATCCTATAATCAAACCCCCATTATAATTATTAATAATACACTATATGGCTAAAAGTCTGTGGACACTTGACTATCACCCCCATATGTGCTTTGTGAACATTTTAATAACCTCCACTTTTCTGGGAAGGATTTCCACTAGATTTTGGAGCGTAGCTGTGGGGATTTGCCCATTTAGCCACAAGAGCATTAGTGAAGTCGGGCACTCATGTCGGGTGAGGAGGCCTGGTGCACATGTTCTGGTTCATCCCGAAGATGTTTAATGGGGTTGAGGTCAGGGCTCTGTGCAGGCCACTAGAGGTCTTTCACAACAACCTTGGCAAACCATGTCTTCATGGAGCTCACTCTGTGCACGAGGCAGTGTCATGCTGCAACAGGTTTGGGCCTCTTAGTTCCAGTAAAGGGAACTCTTAAAGCTACACCATTCAAAGGGATTCTAGACAAATGTGCGCGTCCAACTTTTGCATCAGACCCACATATGGATGTGATGGTCAGGTGTCCACAAACTTTTGGCCATATAGTGTATATAATTACATATAGATTGTTATTAATGTAAATAATTTAATAATGTGCTCAACGTTTTACAATTCGGACATTAAACCCATCCTCACCTGTAGTGTTTCTCTGCATACATATGCTATCTGTCTCTCTTTCAGGGGTCCAGTCACTGCAAGAACACCGGTCACCTCATTTAGAGACGTATTTAGGGATTTTGAGAAATCAGCATCCTACATTAGTGAATGTTTGCCAAATGAAACGTATTTTACATTCATTATTATTATTATCCAAGAAGTCACAAGAGCACAATACCTTTTAGATTTATACATGAAACTTTATCCTAGATAAACACTCAGGAACTAGAGTACTACAGCAAAAATGCATTATGCTTGTGAAACTGGTCAAACATCCTCGATTTCCCTATACACTGCAGCTGACAAACAGAAACTGCTAAAAGGTCACCACAGCAGGAAGGCTGGAATTTAGTGCAATGGAGCCTCCCATCCTGCCAATTCCTCTCTGTCATAACCAGTTTGCCTAAAGTTAGGATTTGGGATGCTGAATTTCAAAACTATATACAATAACCTGAAAAGCACCACTGATGTGGGGCTAAATGTCAGCAATACATTTGTAAGCCCTGCTAAACATTACCATGGTAGATGTCTTGCAGTGACCCTCCTCCACAGAACTCCATGCAGATCCACAATTTGTTGTTTCTGTTAAATTTGGAAGTTGGAGTCTCAGTGTCACTACTACCTATAACCAGTTCAATAAATATCATCCAAAAGTAGCTGAATGTCTGTCTGAGGAATAGTGGCAGAGAGACAAACCTGAGGTAGCTGCCAAAATAGGCCACAATGTTTTTGTGCATGCAGTCCTTCATCATGGTGATCTCCTGCTGAATGCTTGAAATGTCATCTCCTGAAACACACAGTATTCATTTCGTCTGTAAAATAATGTGATGTTTGACGGCCTGTACACACTCATTTACAGTGACTTGAGCTGAGGGAGACAAACTAATATGCATGGTACAGTAACAAACATTTCTTTGATTAACGGGGACAAAGTGACATTTAAATGCGTACTGCTACAAGCTCTTAATAAACATGCTAAAGTGTAAATGAACAATCGTTTGATTTGAAAGTATTTTTTTTAAAAACTATTACTCATAATTTCTCCTACAGTTTGAGTATGTACTACTATATAAGGTTCTCTGTCTGTTGCATTTTAGCACCACCGGTCCAGTGGTGCATGGACGTGCATGTCAGATGTCTGTCACTGCTACTTTCTTTGGCAGGCAGCACTGTTGGGCACCACGATGCATTTAGAGGAGAACAGAAGGTGCTTGATTCTGCCAAATGACAATAAAAAAACACCTGACTGACTCATCTGATGGCGTTCCTAAAAAAACGTTTGGGTGATCTGGTGGTGAATAGCCTATGAACTAAGAAACCTTCAGTCCATTTCAGTGAAACAGCATCTGACCTCATCAGATAATCAGTTTTGGGCAGGTATGCTCCTGATGCACGTAATAGTAAGAAAAACCGTAAATTGTGTGGACAATTTTAACTTCCCAGGTGCTTATGACCTACCAGCATCCAGCTTGACTACTTTGATGGCTGCGATGATCGATGTCTTAATGTTACGTGCCTATAGAGAGATTTGCAAACAAAAAGTAGGAGAGTGTTAAAACATTGCAGATAGATTTCAGAGATACTACAAGTCATGATCTACATTGGCCACCAGTGTTCACCATGTGTTGATGGTAAACTTTAAATCTTTAAACGTTTATCTGCACATCCCTGTTGCAACTGCAGGTTTTTGTGATGTAAAAAATGAAACCAAGATAAACCCCGTCAGATCTTTTTCCACGTTTGATGTGATATACCATGCAACACATTTCTAGTGCAAAAAAATAAAATGGTTTAGGAAATAAAAAAGAAAAAAACGCACCAAAAAACGTGGTTGCATAAGTGTGCACACCCCTTAACTAATACTTTAAGCACCTTTTGCTTGAAATACAGCACTCAGTTGTTATGGGTAAGTGTCTACCAACTTAGTACGTCTAGATTTGGTAAATTGATTCTACTCTTTCTTGCAAAAAATGCCCCAGATCTATCAAATTACAAGGGGGTCTCCTATGCACAGCTCTCTTCGAGTCCTTCCACAGGTTTTTGATATGATTTAGATCTGGGATCTGACTGGTCCATTCCAATTCCAAAGCACCGATCATCTTCTTCTGAAGCCATTCCTTTGTTGACTTGGATTTGTGCTTTGGGTCTTTAGCATACTGGGAGCAGATGCCTGCAGGTTTGAGCCAAAATAGATTGGTATTTGGAGCTACATAGCCATGATGCTGCAACCACCATGCAACACCGTGGCTGTGGTGTTCTTTGGGTGGATTTATAAATAAATCCCTTCTATGACTGTGTACTACATGGTCAAATAGTGCAATTGTGGAACCAGGAAATTCATTACAGTGTTCACATGAAGTCTGTTTTGTTCACTGATGGAGACTTGAGTCATCATAGCATAACTGTTCATATGAATTGTGGTCCAAAGCCATCTTCATGGTTTCAGCAGCTGCGAGTGATTTCCAAGTGATGAAAACTCCAACCAAAAGCAGGGCATCAGGATGGATCAGGCAGGTCCAGAGACTTCACACATTTGACCATGCACAGGTGATATTAGCACCACGTCAGTTTTGTGTATGCAGTGTGTGTGTGTGTGTGTGAGAGAGAGTGTGAGAGAGAGAGACTGTTATGCCTAACATTCTATCTTGGTCTCATCAGATCTCACTAGACGATAATATATTTCGTATATTTTGACCCATAACATATAACCCACATGGTTTGAATGTGTTGAATGGTTTAGGATTGGCTTGAATGCTGTGGACAGAGAGGAGGCGGGTTGAACCGGCAGGTAAAGCATGATGATGCTCTCATAATGCTTCATAATTCATACTGACAAACAAAACAACCAAGGCATCATAAAGTAAAAGTGTAACATGTAAGGAATAAAACACAATATTTAAATAACCGTTTCAGACCTGCCAAACTTTACACATTGTGAGTAGGAGCTTTTAATTTTATGGCAAAAGAGTAGTCTTCTTTTTTCCTTAATTAAAACGGCAGATGAGCCAATCGACATGTGAATCTGGAATGATTGACAGTTGTGCAGGTGTTTCGAGCTCTCCGCTTGAAACATGCCCTGATACAGCATTCTCACTTTCTGTCACGGTAAATGCAGATTTTTTTGATGTCATTGTGAATGTGAAATAAAATCTATCAATGTGTGTCCGAATTAAATATCATTAAATAACTATATAATATTACAGTAAATAGGCCTTCAATGAGATGTTAAAGCTAACATTTCACAAATAATGTTGATGGTAATTATAACTGAACAGTGATTTAAAACGCTGTTTGTTTCATGTGCTCGCCAGTCTACTTAATTGTGTCTCTTTGTGCTTTTCAGTGACTCTTGTAGCTGGTGAGAGAGGGTGATACAGCTGGCTGACGCGCGCACACCCACACACACCCACACACACACACACACACACACTCGCCCACACAGCGGAACGTGAACTTGAACCTCATGGGGCGAAAGCTGCAAGTCCAGGACGGACCTGTTTTCTGTTGTTGTCCTCTTTTGTTACGTTTTTTTTTTTAAAGTATACTGAAAAGCACGGACCGAATAAATGCGAGCACGGAGCTAACATTTCGGCTGCCTCCCAAGTCTTCCTCCACACCCTCACACCTCAGGGTTCTACAAATGAGAAAGGGTTTCTGTCTGGCCACGCTACCCCATAGCCCAGACATGTAAAAAACACAAGAGAGCGAGTGACCAGATATTCCAGCGGCTCTTTTAATGCTGCTGTAGGTCTCTTGGCAGCCTCCCTGATAAGTGTTCTCCTTGTCCTTTTGTCAATTTGGAGGGATGTCCTGTTCTTGGTAATGTCACTCTGATGTCCCATGTTCTCCACTTGTTGATTATGGCCTTCACTGTGTTCCATGGAACATCTAATGTATTTGAATTTTGAATGAATGAAAGAATTTGGGAATCCATGCGGTCTGCAAACCAGGAACATGTCAAGAAAATCCTCCAGAAGCAGCTGATCTCTGTTTGGGGTCAGAATTACTTCACTGATGGCTGTGTATGATAATTATGTTTGAACATGAGTTTGAATGAGATTGTGCACAGAATTACCCAGTCACATGACCTATTATAAAAAGGTGTGCACACTTGTGCAACCGGGTTACTGTAAGTTTCTTTTCCTTTTTTTTTGCATTTGGTTTTTATTATTTTGGTTTTCAGTTGAATTTGTTGGTTGTTATATCACATTAAAGGTGGAAAAAGTTCTGACATGATTCATCTTGCTTTCTTTTTTTTTTTTTTTAACATCATAAAACCTGCAATTTTAACAGGGGTGTGTAGATTGTGGACTTTTTATATCCACTGTATATGTACAATGTATATATTCGGATACTGTGTTCTCCTGGTGTAAGGTCTCTCTTTAGAATTTGGTTGAAGCTAGAGGTAGGATATATAGCGAATATACCACAATACCTGGAGACATTTTCATGATAAAGGATTAAAGAATAAGCTATCATCAAGTAGTTACCTTTATAAAAAAGTTATAGTGGCAACGACTGTGGCATGTGCCAGCAGAACTGAGAGATCCGTTAAAGAGAAGTTCTACATAAAAAGGAAGTGTAATTTTGCTATCTTAATTTCAGCTCCCCATATCTTACAGTAGCAACATGTTACTGTATTATAATGTAACCATGCCTTGGTACAGTCTTTTGACCGAAATGAGCCAAAGAAGAACCCAGGACACACAAATTATATTCCAAGCACACACTTTAGTATAAATAAGTATAGCAAATGCCTGGTAGTCCTCACATTACTAATCACATAAATCTGTAACTTAGTAACATTGTTTAATACTCGTTAGACATATCCTGAGAAGTAACTGGGATCAAAGAGGTAAATGTAAAAAAAGCTCCAGTGTAACCACTCTAAAAAAAAAAAAAGAAAAAAAAGAAGAGATATTCAAATTATTTGAAATCAGTTTAAATGTAAACAGCTCGTAGGCCTGTACAATCCGCTATTCTCCCTGCAAAACTGTTTGTTCTGAAGCTTTGTAAACTTTATGCACTATCAATATAAAGCCTATTTTGCTTATACTCTTCATCAGGAGGAAGGAGCTGCCTGCTTGTTACTATGGTGATACCAGCACCAATGAGGGATCAGCCGCCACAAGGAGGGTTACATCAGTAGAAAAAAAAAACAGCAGCACCACTGATTTCCTGTTTTCTTTCCTGTTCTACCCAATCACATCCTGTGACATCTTCTCCGTATGAAATTAAGACACATGGTTCAATACTGTCTGCACTATAAGCATTATAATGATGGTCAGACATTGGTTGATCGGTCATAACAAAATATTCTTGCAGGTTCAAGCCAACACAGTCATAGCTTTTATGTGCAATGGAAAAATTAACGCAAGATTTAAAAAAAATGAGATTGACTTTTACATAACGTGAAATCATACATTGCCCAAGGCCTGTTTTATTTCTGTGGACAATATTTGACCTGACAATGACAGAACGCACATTCTGTCAAGAAAAACACATGTTGCTGTCAACTCTCCCTGACACTCTATTTAGTCACTAGTGTGCGGTTTTCCTGTTGCAGCTGACTTAATGTTTTACCACATGCAGAACTGTTCACAGGGCGTTAGTGTCATGTTTATGCCGAATGCATGTCTTTTTTTGAGGCAAGACATGCTTGAAAGTTAAGTGTAAAGGAAGTTTACAGCCTTCTCCTACTATCTAGCAGTCTAATAACCACCCTTACATCAGGTGAACCTCATGGAGCCATATGATGAAATCGGGGTTTCCTGTGGTCTAACAGTCAATAAGCAATCAAAGCAGTTCGTCAACAGTTTTGTACCTGAATTCTCCTGAACCAGCGTAACTTTCATTTTATTTTTCCAATATGTATCTTCCTTAAACTCCTAAGACTTAGTGAGTTTCTAAAATGGGTGTACTTCGAGAGAAACTCTGGTGTAAAATTCAAGGGTTCTAGATTTAACACAGAAAAAGATGAATATTGGGATAATAAGCCTGCAGTATGGAGGATTATGCAAATATATATATATATATATATATATATATATATATATATACACACACATACAAAATATACACGTGTGTGTGTGCAGTATGCAAAAGTGTGACAGTTTTATCCAACTTTCTTTTTTTTTTTTAGAATAATCAGCTGATACACTAATTGTCCTGGAGTACATGAGATGTGTTCAACACTTAAACTAGCTCCCGATTTGTCTCAGTTAAGTGCTAACACTGCAGGTAACATCCCAAATGGCACAGCTTTTCTTTTAAACAGTGTACCGGTGATGAATTCATCATTATCTAGCTTAATAAGGGTTCAGACAAAAATATAATGAGTCTGGAGCAGCTGTAGTGGGTGAGACAGTGCGTGTGGCAGGTCGCTAGCCCAGGCTCAGTGTGTGTACCTTGAACACATCTCCGTAGGTGCCGCTCCCGATGCGGTGCAGCAGCTCGTAGTCGTCCAGCGGGTTGCTGTTCAAGACGCCGATGGCATCCATGGTGTGCAGTGTGTGTGCACTGTTAGTCTGCCATACATACACACACACACACACACACACACACACACACACACACACACAGCTTTTCTGTTGTCGAGCTCTCGTCTGTACCAGACTCAGCGTGTCGCCACTTCCTCGTTAGCATCAACTCTGCTGCAGCTGTACTCAAAATGGCTCCGGTAGCTCTATTCCGCTATTTTAGCGTGGCACGCTCTGTGCGTGGTGTCTAGGAATTCCATTATAACCCGAAACCTTAAAGAAAACCTCCAGGTTGATGAGAAAAGAAGCACACTGAGAGCTCTGACACAGCCTGCACTTCTCTCCCTGCAGCCTCCATAGCAGTGTGCTGGTTAGGCTACATGACAACAGCGTCACGCACTAGAGCTGATGAGAAAACTACCAGCTTCTTAACCGTCTTCATCTTCAGGTCAGACTGATGTGGTCTGAAGTGTACTTTCGCCCATGTAAATGAGGTTCCACACTGTGTATGTAATGTACTTCAGCACGTAGAGGGCAGTATTTAACACGTATAAACGACTTCTGTAGAGATATTTAAGGTTCTTGGGGAACATCTGGTCAGACCTGGCAGCATGTGATTATGTGGCCTGCAGTGCCACCTGCAGGATTTTCACAGTAAATACCCTTTACTTGCTGAGATGTTAGCTCACATTTCTTTTAAATTACATTACTAACATATTTTTGTTATACTTAACAAAAATGTAAAC
>CM075017.1:13240692-13269465 GCA_037576675.1 Pangasius sanitwongsei | reverse complement strand
GGTTTGGAATAAGACATATTTTCGTTCACAGCCAAACAAAAAATAAACTGCTAAAGCCCCGAAACCAGCTAACTTCTTATCTATCTATCTTTTTTTTATTATTCAACTGTGTTTTTGTTTCTAGTACATATTGAATCTTAATGGTATCCACTAGACGTTACATACACCAATAGAAGGCAAGACATTTACAATAGAGACCCACAGGGACCATTAGAGTTTCCCTTAAAACCAATACAATTCCCATTATAACCATTAAAACCATTACAAATTCTATGAGGGTTTCTATTGGGGTTTTGTTTTCCAGCAGGAAAGCTGTTGTAAATAAAAGTACATGCGTTTGTCTAATAAAAAGACACTTTATCACCATACCTTGATGCATGCAGCACCTCACAATAAGAAGAAGAAGAAGAAGAATTCTTATTATTATTATTCTTATTCTTCTTATTATTATTATTATCCATGGCTGTGTCCCACTAGCAGCCCCTCTCTAGCACATACGGGATCTGTGGGATTCTTTGCAGTCAGGATGGCCTCTTCTGTGGGCCTGCACACAGCTCGAGTGGGGAACACTCTGACGTCTGCTGGAGATCTGATGGTGTGGTTCTGATCTGTGCAGACGTTTAGTGGCTGTGGTGCCATGTGTGCACTCTACTTGTTTTTGCATATCTCTAGATTCTGAAACCTGTGCCCTCCTTTTCAGGGCTTATTTGGCTGCAGGCCCAAAAAGTGACCCTTGTATGTAAAGCAGGATCTGTAGGGTTTCCATGCATGCACCCAGTAGTGTTGTCTGAGCTAACCATACCATGCCCTGTATCCTGGCCCAAGTGTCCCACTGCTAGGAGTGCAGTTTCAATAAATCCCATCACAGAGGGTTCACTTGCTGCTGACTGGAGCGACCGATCCACTGCGAGCAGCAAAATTACCAGTGGAACTTTGCGCGCCATGTATGATGCAATCTTGAAACCTTTGTCAGAATATCATCTGTGCATCTGCACTCAGCGCAATGCATCATCTGATGAAACCACCAAGGAGGTGACACAAGCATTAATGGCAGGCATGCAGCACAGGCCGACTTGCTTATCACCAGTCATGCAGGTGAGACAATCACCACCACACCTGGGCACTGCACCATCACTATCACTAATCACTACCATCACTAATGCCTGTTTTAATGCGCTCAATGCAGTGCTTGACTGGGGCACAGCAAAAATAATAATAATAAATCAGCCAGAATTGCAGTGCATTTGGAGGTGCGAGCTGCAAATCCATATCCAGTCCAATACAGACCAACGCCATTTTACATACAGAAGTGTTCAGAGCTGGTTACCTTAGCCTGTGGGCTGGTAGAGGCTAAATCAGATCCACGCCTACACATTGCTGGAGCCAGTGATGAAAACTGTGGTTCAGCTGGCAGTTCCCTGTCAGACAACAAGTTCCTGGATGAGGACCAAGAGAAACTGTTGTGAAACTGTAAAATTTGCTTGTGAGTGGAAGTTAAAGCATGACCTGGTAATTGGAAAAAGATACTGTACAACTTTTATATCTATTGTATCTACATTAACACAAATATTTGACAGGCTTATTGTTGACCAATTGTCACAAGATGTATTATCATAATTTCTATATTCTATTATATATTCTTTGTTGTTTACAACTTGTGTCTTATAGAAGTGTGTGCTTTAGAAAGTGTTTTAAGAGGCTTGTTATCTATTGATATCTGTTATCTATTCTCATGCAGTCTGCAAGCTAGACCCTAACGGCTACAGAACAGCACTCCCCGGAGTTGGGTTTCCCTATATTTCCTCAGTATCTCTGCCAAGTGAGTTCTCCATCTGTGCTTCACAATAAAAAAGCTGTTATCTAGCCATACCTGCCTGGATGGTTATTTAGCTAGATATATGAAGCATTCACTCACACTGGATCTTGGGAGCACTGGGTTTGAGGCAGGAATACACCCTGGATGGGACCTCCATTCGTCGCAGGGCGCCATCCACACACGCATTCATACCTAGGATCAATTTATCTTACCTAATCCACATACTGGCATGTTTTTGAGAGGTGGAAGGAAACCAGAGAACCTGCATGCACAGAAAATCCACACAGACAGTCATCCAAGCTCAGGATCAAGCCAAGGAGGTTTGGAGCTGTGAGGCTTATAAGGTTTTAAGTTTTATGTTTGTAAATTACTATACCTATAAAGTGTTATTCTTAGTGCTTACTGGCAAGAAACTAATTAACTAGTAAGCCTAAATCCCAAACTGTACAGATATAAATCCATCCAGCCACTCTCTGTACTGCTTATCCTACATAGGGTCATGGGAAGCCTGGACACAAGGCAAGGCAGGGGAACAACCTGGACGGGGTGCCAACACATCACAGGGCACAATCACACATTCACACACTACGGACAACTTAGAGATGCCAATCCGCCTACAATGCATGTCTTTGGACTGGGGGAGGAAACCACAGTAGGCCTACCTAGAGGAATTGAACCCCCAACCCCAGCAGTGTGAGGCAACAGTGCTAACCTCTAAGCCACCATGTCCCCTGGAGGTAATGCCACTCAAAAATAAAATGATAATGGAAAAAAAATCAAATGCCATTTATTTCCACATCACAAAGATCTTGCTAAAATGAAAAAATATAATATCATTTTCCATACAAGCACTGGACATTTGTGCC
The DNA here is from genome assembly GCA_037576675.1 of Pangasius sanitwongsei. NCBI lineage: Eukaryota > Metazoa > Chordata > Actinopteri > Siluriformes > Pangasiidae > Pangasius > Pangasius sanitwongsei. The sequence continues at coordinate 13,266,783 of CM075017.1, read as the reverse complement.
AAATATAAAACTAAATGTAAATTCTTATTGTCATCTGATTTTCTTTATCAAATTGTTATTTCATGGCCATAACTAAGAAAGGCTAATAAGACAAAGAAAATCCAAACTTTTTATTTTCTGCAAAGTTTACGTTCCACAGCAGTAGGTAGAATATCAGACAAAAACTCCAAACCGATAAATCAATCTTTTTTATATTTATTTATTCATTTATTTATTGCTTTAAGTATCATGACTGTTTAACCATCTCGTGTGTTTTTTTTTAATACTTTTATTTTTTTTTTCCCCGCACTTTGCCTTTCCGCTTTTGCTCCCTCGGCTTGGACCCGGAGCATGCGCAGTGCGAAGGAACTTCTGTAATGGCTGCCAGATGGTATAAGTGAGACTCGATACAGTTTGTCGTCTTCTGGAAAAAAAAAAACTTTGGCTATAACAGACCGTCAACATTCAATAAACCGAGTTAAAATGGTGTATGTCTGTACGGAGACATACAAGAAGACTGTACTGAACAGGGATAAAGTAAACTGATATTATGTAAGTATTATCGCTGGCAGTGTTTTTGTGAGCAGCGGAACATCTTGGCATCTGAAACGCTGCTAACTGGGCTGGGGTTAGCCGCTAAGCTAACGTCCACGGTGCCCGAAATTATAAACACAAGAAGAACTAGGAAGCGACTTAGAGAAATTTGAGCTGTTTGAACTTTCAGTGATTCTCAGGCTAGTATATAACTGTCTACGTTACACTTTACGTTTACTGAAGTGAGAATTAAGAAACATTTGTGACAGTAACGCTCGTCAGAGATACCGAGCTGCTAAGCTAGCTGCTATTATCCCGCCTCAGGGCAGCTTCCTTAAACCGCTACTCCTCAAGCCCTGTGCCCTGTTTACAGCTGTCAGCTTATCATGCTCCTCTCTGCCTTGTTTCCTCTGCACTGAGTTTGTTTCTGTTCAGTTTCTCATAAACACTTCCGGCATGGTTTGTTTAGGGGATCAGTACTGAGTTTGTGGGGTTACTATAGGTCATGGTAGCTGTGGGAACGGACACAGCTCTGCACTTCTTCGATACTTTAAACCACATCTTCTGAATAGTGTGTTAATGACTAAAAATAAAATGCCAGGTATGGAAACAGTCTGTGTGTGGTCTGAGGGGTGAGTAGTGTTAGTCTCTATAGCTTTACATGGTTAACATGGTGTCTCAGGATAGACCTGCGTGGTGGCTCAAACACTGCACAAAAAGCAACCTCATAACTAATAAACAAGAAATATTAGTCTACAAGTCTTGCCTATGAAGCAATACGAAGTTAAAAGACCCCAGAGTGACACATGACATTTTATAATAAATTCATTGTGCTGTTTATCATCTCGTCCCCAGCAGATCCTTCATCCTGACCGGCTCGAAACATGAATTCTCTTCCTGTTTTCCATTGACTTCAGGCTTTCTTTCTTTCCCAAACTATTTGGGTTTGGGTGAGTTTATCAGATTAAAATACAGCTTGTGTGTTACTGAGAATCTGTTTATTTATGAGCCCTTGTCAATAAGCTGGGCCACTTCTGCATATTCCTGCAGTGCTTTATGCTTTGCACCAAGTGCAAATGCTCTACACACATTGAATATACTGTTTTTATTCATTTATTTATTTTTTTTGGTATTTCATTTTTTGTCCAGTTTTTGTTCATTATGAATGCGGACTTTTGTGACCTCTTTCTGTGATTCTTTTCCTTAATTCAGGTGTAGAACGAACATGCATGCTGTCTGTGAGCCTTTGTAATGTTTTCAAATGCAGTCTCTCACGAAAGAAGCAACGTCATGAGAGGCTATCCTCAGTTGGCCTTCATTGGCACAAATTGTTTAATACTGGCTTGGTATTTTGTGGCCCTGTAGGGTCCCCAGAGGACTAGTGGTTAGGCCTCGACGCTGTCACCGCCTCAGCCTGGGTTCAATTCCCGGCCAGGGAACCAACACGACAGTGCACTCCCAGTGCCGGTCCCGAGCCCGGATAAAATTGGGGAGGGTTGTGTCAGGAAGGGCATATGGCGTAAAAGCTGTGCCAAATCAAAATACGCAGATCAGTGATCCGCTGTGGTAACCCCAAAAATGAGCAGCCGAAAGAAGAACAGCATTTTACTTAAGTTTAGTCTGCATATTGAGGCTTGTGTGTTTGGCTACAGCTCTTTCAGCAGATGATGAGAAATAAAGCTATAATATTCTTTGACACACTTGAGTTGTCCTTTCTCTTTCTCCATGGACAGGCAAAGTTAGCCATTTATTTCAGTAGAAGGAAAAAAAATAGAAGGAATTTTCAGCTGTGATTGCCAGTATTCAAGTGTTTGGTCAATGCAAGGATAATGATGGAATATAAATCCTATATTAAAATGAAGGACCTGGAAACATTTAAAAGTATATGGGACTTTAAAGCTGTTTTATTCTCTCTAAATTCTGGAGAAATAACTTTCGTAAATGGATTTGGATAAAGAAGTGAAAATAATAATAAGAGCTTGTATGAAGGAAAAAAGGTTTTAATAAAGTATTGTTAAAATCCAAAAAAAATCTCTCTGGCTTCTCTCCTCCAGCTGGTGGCCATGGCAGTGTGGGAGCGTGTGGAGGCTGTGCTGAACGTGGGCCTCCGGGTGCCCAGCATCATGCTGCTGGAGGTGCTGTACCGCTGGGATGTCAGCTCTTTTTTCCAGAAGATCCAGAGGAGCAGCCTGAACAACAACCCCATCTTTCAGTACAAGTACCTGGCTTTGTACCTGCACTATGTAGGTATGTAGTGGGACATTACTGAGTCTGTTTTAATTATTATATTTTCATTTTCAACAGTGGGGTGAGTACATAGGGGGGCAGTGGAGCATAATTTCTCACATACTTCATATACTTATTAAGCATTAGCACTACTGTATTCTGAGCTGAGGTAGAGGTATTGTAGAGCAAGAACTGGATTTCTTTTTTCCTCTCTCTCTCTCTCTCTCTCTCTCTCTCTCGCTCCTCACGATTATAATCCAGTTTAGCCTAGGGAAAAAGCCTGAGAAAAGTTCATCAGAATACTTTCCTGTCCAGTGGTGATGATGATGATGATGATATTGTTAGAGATTAAATTTAGGGATATCTAGCTGGTCCGAGACTGGTGAAAAAAAAATCAACTAAACTTTCCTCCCTTTTGCTGATGCACCTTCAGCGTGGACTTTTTATATTAAGTTACGTAAATGAGCGGCTCACTGCGCCACTTTGCTGATTTGGAATGGAAATTTAGCAGACGCAAAACTATTCCATGAGCAGAGAACGTCGTCCCAGTAGATTATCTGATAAGCGAAACAGTTTAGGAAGAAGACACATTATCCAAAAATGAGCACAGAGCTTTTATTTTGTACTGCTGTCTGTGGACAATAGCTTCCAGTCTCAGATTTTCAGTATTGGTATTGCTTGTTTCCCACAAGTGCAAGCTTTGTTAACATTTCAGAATTGTACAGCTGTGTATGCTAGTTGTATGCCACTTATTAAGTTTAGTTATATGAAATAAATAATAGCGTGACAGCAGTGAAGCTGGTGTACAAAGCGGTAGAAATGGCAGATGGTTCTAACACAAACTTTCATCAGGAGCTTGGTTCCGAGCTCATGTCCCCAGTGTTTTGCCGTTTGCCTCTTCATGGCCACGGCATTGTGAGACACTGGACTTTCAACAGCAATAAAAAGATATTGGTGAAGTAATAAAAAACACGTGGTTGTCGAAGGTTTGTAGCAACAGTTGAAATCACTTGGCCTACGTTGCATTATGGTTGCTATGATACCATAATTTTGACTTTGATACCGATACCAGCTTTGGTATTGATGGTTGATACTAATATGATACTTTAAAAAAAAATGATGCTTTACCAGTTATTATGTTTATTGCGCTGATTAAAAATAGACCTGAACCGATGTAACTGCATGAAGTGAGATAAACATGGGGTTATTTGGGTTGCTGGTGAGCTTTTCTGTAGATATGAGCTGCTAAACTGTGAGGAACCAACTGAGGCAAAGGAAAAGTCGCTGAAGCGCTGCGGAAGTACGTCCTGCAAATGTGGAACAGTGAACTAAAAGAGAAAATAAACGGTGGATGCAATACACAAAAGATCTTAAACCAGTCGTTTCTGTAATTTAGCTATAGATTGAGCGCTGCTCTGTGTCTTCTGTGCTCGTGTGTATTTTTAATGATTGCACTTGGTAAATGTTTGTTGACTTTTTTTTGTTGTCGTATTTCAGACTGTAGATTAACATCAGTCTTTTAAGCATGCATGTTTAAATTTACAGGCAAAGTTGAAGTACCCAAGAGTGATAATATTTACATCTATAAATGCTCTCGGTTCCTCAGGTTAAAGTTCGGGAATTGAACTGTTTTAGATTAAACAACAGTACAGATGTTTCTCTGCGCTGTGCACCCCCCTGCAGTATATATATCATTTACATTTTTTTTATTGGACTGAGCAATGAAATAAATTCCTTGCCAATGCTGTAGCACAATCCTTTGGCTTTCTTTCTGAATTCTGCAGCATTTTGTAAGAAAAAATGGTGGATCTCGCCCCAGAGCATTACTGAGAAAGCCGGTTTACTTGAGCAAACATCTCATCTTGAGTAAACATCTGGTTTCTTTACTGGTCCAAACATGCAGTGATGCCTTTTTCCCAAAAGTGTGTCGAGCCCTGTTTCACAGCACCAGATCCCAAAGACCAACGTTCTTAAGCTTTACACTGTATGATACTTGGGACGATTTTGCCGTTGCAGGCTCAAGAGCTGTTGCCGTTAAACGCAAGCATCAGCACAATCATCTGTTCAGCACGTTTTCCTTCTTGGCCGTTGACTGTGACTGTGTCACTGCCAAATACAAACACGCCTCGTAGTATATTTGTATGTCTTATAAGGAGTGCAACCTGTTCCAACATTTCGAGGACAAATGGATCTACATCCACGTCAAATGTAGCTTTTTGTTTATTTCACAGCTACGTTCAGAAATAAATGAACGGTTAACGAACATTCAGTTGAGCATTTCCATCGGCATTTTTGCATTTCCCCAACCATTTATTTTATTTATCTTAATTATTTGTTTATCTCCTCGCACATTTAATTTTATACACGGTACCAGTCGAAAGTTTGGACACCTTCTCCTTCAGTGATTTTTTCCTTTATTTTTTATTATTTTCAATATTGTACATTAATACTGAAGACATCCAAACTATGAAAGAGCACGTATGGAATTATGTAGTGAACAAAAAAGTGTTAAACAGCCCAGAATATGGTTTATATTTTCGATTGTCCAAAGTAGCTACATTTAGCTTTGATGACAGCTTGGCACACTCATGGCATTCTCTCGTCAGATTCACGAGGTAGTCACCTGGAATGGTTTTCAATTCACAGGTGTGCCTTGTCAAGAGTTCATTTGTGACTTAGTTGTTTGTGCTTTAGACCATCAGTTGTCTTGTGCAGAGGAAGGGTGGGTACAGAGTCAACAGCCCTATTAGTGCTACTGCAACTACTGTCCAAATCCATATTATGGCAAGAAACACTCAGTTAAGTAAAGAGAAAAGACAGTCCATCGTTACTTTAAGAAATGAAGGTCGGTCAATCCGAAAAATCTCAAGAACTTATGAATGTATCCCCAAGTGCAGTCGCCAAAACCATCAAACGCTATGATGAAACTGGCTCTCATGAGGACCGTCCCAGGAAAGGAAGACCAAGAGCTACCTCTGCTGCAGAGGATAAGTTTATTAGAGTTACTAGCCTCGGAAACCGCTGATTTACAGCACCTCCGATTTACAGCCCACATAAATGCTTCTCGGAGTTCAAGTGGCAGACATATTTCAGCATCCACTGTTCAGAGGAGACTGCGTGAGTCAGGCCTTCATGGTCGAATTGCGGCAAAGAAACCATTACTTCGGAAGAACAACAAGCAGAAGAGACTTGCTTGGGCCAAGAAACACAAGGAATGGACATCAGATCAGTGGAAAACAAATTTGAGGTTTTTGGTTCTAACCGCCGTGTCTGTTAGACGTAGAGAGGGTGAACGGACGGTTCCTGAAGGTGTGGTTCCCACTGTGAAGCATGGAGGAGGAGGTGTGATGGGGTGGGGGTGCTTTGCTGGTGACCCTGTGGGTGAGTTAGTCAAAATTGAGCGCACACTTAACCAGCATGGCTACCACAGCATTTTGCAGAGACATGCCACCCCATCTGCTTTGCATGTAGTGGGGCCATCATTTGTTTTCCAACAGGACAATGACCCCAAACACACCTCTAGGTTATATAAGAGCTGTTTGTCCAAGAAGGAGAGTGATGGATGGAGTGCTGCATCAGATGACCTGGCCTCCACAATCACCCGATCTAAATCCAATTGAGATGGTTTGGGATGAGTTGGACCGGAGAGTGAAGGAAAAGCAGCCAACAAGTACTCAACACCTTCAGGTGACTACCTCATGACGCTGACTGAGAGAATGCCAAGAGTGTGCAAAGCTGTCATCAAAGCAAAAGGTGGCTACTTTGAAGAATTGAAAATATAAAACATATTCTGGGTTATTTAACATGTTTTTGTTTAACACATAATATGTGTTTTCTGTCATTTTTGAGTTGACTGGGGGACTAAACCTAAGAACTGAAGCTGCGCAAGTAGAGTTTTCATGGGACACCAAACTGTACAAGGAATTCACCAAGCCAGTTGTTTGGATGTGCTGTGAGGCTGTAGCACTCTTGATTTTGGCCGAGCATTTTTTCATAAACCATTCAAATCTTGTTTTTAACAACTCAAAGAAGTACCTGAATGGATCGCACATACCCTCTGTAGTGGATAATATTAAGCCTGGGGTTTTTGAAGTGGTGTTCCTTGTGATTTGCTGAAGTAGACAATGCTTTAGAAAAAAAAAAATTTAGAAATTTTTGCTGCTTTCAATTTTAACATTAAATACAACAATATATCAAAATATAACATTCTACAAAATATTAAAATCATAATAAGAATTATGCCCTGTTCACAATAAAAGCCTTCTTGCCCAGTTATGATCTTTTCACCTTGACTGGTCTCTTATCCTTTTTAAGTGTCTGTTAGATCTGTAGTACTTCATTGCAGAAATTTCCTTGAGAGCTTTGTGGTGAACTCTGATGTGTAGCTGGCTGAAATATATAGTTTGATTACAGGTATAATTTCCAGTGGAAAAAGCTGCAACAGTACATGGGATCACGTCATGCCTCCCCTGTGAAAATAAATGACCCAGTAGCCTGGGTCACTGCCAGCAAAGATTTGCTAGCAAATTTGCTTTTAGGACTTTTAGCAGCTTTATGGATTTTTATACAAGAAGGCGAATATGCAGTGACAGTTGTTGCCTGTGCTGTTCTTATCCCTCAGAGCCAAAGCTGGCATGCTGTCTCAAAGGCCTGCAGTATGCATGTACATTTACGGCATTTGGCAGACGCCCTTACCCAGAGTGACTTACGTTTATTTCATTTATACAACTGAGCAGTTGCGGGTTAAGGCCCAGAGCTCAGAGGCCCAGCTGTGACAGCTTGGTGATGCTGGGAGTTCAACTCGCGACCTTCCGATCAGCAGACCACCATGTGATCATATATATATAATCTCCACAATATGCTATGTGTTATACAGCCCTAGCAGAGATTAGCAGAAACGTGTGTTACCTGGTTTCATAAGATTAGACTACACACACACAGCATATGCCAGGGCTTGAATTTCGGCGCGGAGATTGCGCATAATTTAAACCATTCCCGCAAGTTTATAATGCGAGAAATTCCCGCACAAATGTATTTGCTTCATCTCCGATCAAATTATGAAGTACATCAACAGACGCGAAAAAAGAATAAGCAACGGGAAAAAAGTCACTGAAATTGAACTGAAACACATGAAAGACACTGAAACTGAGACATTAATATATAGTTTAAACAGAGTTCTTAATGTTAATTTGAAGGAGAGCATGATGTATTTTGTATGAAGTTTAAAAAAAAACAAAAAAAAAACAAAGAAATTGAACTGAAACTGGAATATATGAAATTGACTGATTCTGAAAGGCATTAATATGTAGTTTTAATACAGTTCTTAATGTCACTTTGGAGGAGAGTTTTTAACTCTTCCCCCAATGTGACCCAGTTTAAAAAAACGAAATTCAGTTTAGTGGCAGGTGGGGCAGATCCTCACATATACAGTGGCTTCAGAAAGTATGAGCTGTATGCTGGATGACTGTCAATTCTCAACTGCCTGTAACAGGATTACACTAAAAGTTCACTAGTTAGTAACAGAAGTCAAGTCTGCTGCCTGTAGCTGAAGTCAAACGCAAACACTGGGGGAAAGCCTGGCTCACTCTGAGTTCGACTGTCTAGAACTGCCTAAACCCATAGAGCTTTTAATGATAGATTTATCAATGTTTTTGTTTTTTTTCCCCCCTCTCTCCACAGGCTACATCCTCAGCTTGGTGTTGCTGACTCTGCCACGGCAGCATTTGGTGCGCCTCTACCTGTATGTGCTCACCGCTCTGCTGCTATTTGCCGGGCACCAGCTCTCCAGGTCTGTCGACACGCAGTGACACAGCACTAGTGCTGGATGTGTGCTGAGATCTGGCCACAGCCACATCAGTCACTGATCAGGTCTTCTGAAGTAGCAATAACTAGGGAAACCTATTTGAATAAATAATGCAAATCAGCGCTAACTATGAGTATCTTACCTGCGCAAAACTGAGCATTCTTGTCCAAAGTTGAAACTGAAAATGATTTTTCATGTATGAATTTATTTTGATTTATATTTATTTAAATTATTTGAACAACTACTTGATTCTGAAGAAAAAAATAATTTACACAGCTGATAGGGAACTCAAGGTGGCCAGGTTAGATATGCTGTTTCCAGTTCAAATAGCCTTTTAAACGTGCTGTAGTTGATCATAAACCAGGTCCGCAGCTTTGACAAATCACAGTGATCGGGCTCAGGCCATTTATTATGTCTGAAAGCGATCCAAAATACTTAAATTGTGGGGGTTCCTGGCTAATATGGCAGTTTGGAAGAAGTTACTGTTAAAGATGAGTAGTGTAAAAACTAGGGCATAATAAAGAAAGGGGAAAAAAATAGTTTTTGCCTTTTTGGTTGTTCCCCCCTGAAATTTCAGCACATCCCTGACACTTTCCTTGCCTACTATTCTATCGAGTATAAGGGTAGAGATGTACAGTATGCTAAATGTTACTCCTGTTCTTTGCAGGGATTATGTTCGTAGTGAGCTGGACTCTGGCTATGAAGGACCTCTGTACCTGGATCCACTCTCCATGAACCGATTCACCACAGCTCTAATTGGTAAGTAATCAGTTCTTGCTCCACCAGGCTCCAAGTAAACAAGTGGCTCACCTTTAGTATCTTCAGTGCTCTCAGTCAATATGGTTATCGTCTTCCCTGGGGCATTTGTTGTGCTCATGTGTTCTCACCATTCTCGGTGGGAGGTGGTGTTAGTGATTGGTTTCAAATGTCATTGGTTTCAAAGACATACTTTCAATTCCCATCCCTGGCTGAAAAGCTTAACCACAATGATACACAAAACCTGAGAGGAAGGAGCCTAGATTTCACTCTGAGCAGAGTGTGAACAAAAAGCCAAGAGCACGTCCGTGAGCTGTCTGAAAGTGAGGAGGAATTGTCTCATAGTGTTGCTCATGGGAACCATGGTGGAACATGTCGACAGTGTCACCTCAGTGGATCTTTGGTTCAGTGTATGCATTCAGGAGCTGATGTACTGCTGAATTACCATCACATAAAGGAAGACAGGGCAGTGTGTATGCTATATTGTGTGGGTTTTCAGATAATTGATGATAAACAATAATCTATTTCAAATGGGGCCTTATCCATACAGGTGTTCAAACGATTGAACGTGCCACTTCAGTCATGTTCTGGAGACATCTCAAAATAATCAAAGCCAACTGAATGCTCATTTCGGAGTGTTTTAGCCAAGGGTCTGAATACGTATCTAAATGAGAGATTTCAGTTTTTAGTTTTTTTTAGTTTTAGTTTTTAGTGCAAGCATAACTAAAAACATGTTTTTGCTTTATTATGGATGATTATGTGTAGATTGATGGCCAGAAAAGTACGTTTGATCCATTTTAACTTAAATTTACAATGCAACAGTGTGCAAAAACTGAAGGCATCTGAATACTTTTGTCTGTCGACAAAAGCAACCCTGAAGTTTATGCAAGTTATACTAAATTTGTGCAGGTGCAGTCTGTAAATCCTCGTATGGAATGTGTTTAATTCTTCCTGTCTGACATCTCATGTCCTTTGAAGGTAGCAGCTATCTACTTTGATGACTTGCAGGTTTCTTGATTAGTTCAGATCAGTATATTATTGTTTTAAATTAAATTATGGTGTTTAAATTCTTACCACTTTCTTGCATAAACTGAACATATTTGCTGTAATGTGGCATTTTGTGATGATGGTGTAAGAAGTGATTGCCAGAGTAAAGTCTTTAAAGGGTTTGTTTGCGTGTGTAGTGGATGCAGATGGAGTCTGCTCAAGTTTCACTGCAAACACACAGTATCTTGTGTGGAGCCTTGCATTTGTGTATCCTCTTCAGGTTATACCCAAGTGTCAGCGTTTGGGAACTATAAAGACTATGTATGTGTGTGTGGTTTTTTTTTTTTTTTTAAAATTAATTAATTAATTTATTTATTTTATAAACAGGTCAACTGGTGGTGTGTACACTGTGCTCTTGTGTGATGCAGACGAAACAGATCTGGCTGTTCTCAGCTCACCTTCTCCCCCTGGTGGCCCGTCTGTGCCTTGTCCCTTTGGAAACCATTGTCTTCATTAACCGTTTTGCCCTGATCTTCACTGGGCTTGAAGTGATCTACTTCCTTGCATCTAACCTGCTGGTACCCTACAACTTGGCCAAGAATGCCTACCGGGAGCTTGCACAGGTACAAGATACCGCAGGATGCATATCCTACTAAAATCTTCTCTAGCAGTCTGTTACTTTCCTGTCCTGTAAAACCTGTATTGTTTTGGGTGTTTTAAATATACACTCACTGTTCACTTTATTAGGAACACCTGCGCACATTTCATGCAGTTATCTAATCAGCCAATCACGTGGCAGCAGAACAATGCGTGAAACCATGCAGATACAGGAAAAGATCAGAATGGGGAAAAGTGTGATCTCTGTGACTTTAACCGTGGCATGGTTGTTGGTACCAGATGGGCTGGTCTGAGTATTTCAGAAACTGCTGATCTCCTGGGATTCTCACACACAGCAGCTTCCTGTGAGCGGAAGGTTTGCAGGCTGAAACACCTTGCTGATAAGAGAGATTCTTGTTCTTGGCTGACAGGAGGGGAACCTGATGTGTCTTATATTGTAGCCCATCCACCTCAAGGTTAACGTTTTGTGCATGCTGAGATGCTTTTCTGCTCACCCCACTTGTAAAGCGTGATTATGAGTTACTATATCCTTCCTGGCAGCTCAAACCAATCTGGCTGTTTTACTCTGACCTCTCTTATCAACAGCGCATTTCCACATATAGAACTGTCACTCACTCAATGTGTTTTTTTTTTTTTTTTTTTTTTTTTTTTTTAAATATATATTTTTTTGTTTGTTTGTTTTGAACCATTCTGTGTAAACTCTAGAGACTGTTGTGTGTGTGTGTGTGTGTGTGTGTGTGTGTGTATGTGTGTGTGAAAATCCCAGGAGATCAGCAGTTTCTGAAATATTCAAACCAGCCCATCTGTCACCAACAACCATGCCACAGTTAAAGACACAGAGATCACTGAGATTCTGATGTTTGATGTGAAGATTAACTGAAGCTCTTGACCTGTATCTACATAATTTTATGCATTGTGCTGCTGCCAGATGATTGGCTGATTGGATTACTGCATAAATGAGCAGGTTTACAGGTGTTCCTATTAAAGTGGATGGTGAGTGTATAGGGAAAAAAATGATCAAAAAAAACTGAAGAATTCCATTTCCATGTCAAGAAGTTGTCACCAAATTTGTTTCTAACTATATTGTCTCTCTCGCTTGTACTCTCACTCACTCACACTCCCTCTCTCTCTCTAGGTGGTGGAGGTGTATGGGCTACTGGCTCTGGGTATGTCTTTGTGGAATCAGCTCGTCTTGCCCGTGCTCTTCATGTGCTTCTGGTTGGTGCTCTTCACGCTGCAGATCTACACATACTTCAGCACACGGGACCAACCTCCCTCACGCGAGAGATTGCTCTTCCTCTTCCTTACCAGGTCTGAAAGCAAAAGACATTTTGGTTATTTGCCAATTCCCACTCACTTTTAGTTCTTCCTTAACATGTGACAGCTCCCACCAGGGAGGGGGCAGGCTAGCACATGCTTCCTCAGAGACACATGAAGCCAGCCAATCATCTTTTCAAACTACTGGTCACATGGCATCATAGGGCAGCTGAGCACGCTAAGGAGGAAAGTGCTGTTTGCCCTTTTCCCCATTCATGAGCTCAGACACACCCACAGTTGGTCCTTGCCGCTCTGATTGACAGCTGAGAGACTAACGCACCTCCCCACGCAGAGAGCACGGCCAGTTATGTTCCTTTGGACTCGTGGCATTTTTGGGATTTGAACTTTCCATCTCCCAACAATAGGACAAATGCTTTTCTGTTGTCCTATACGGCAGCCCAACTTTAGCCATTTTTATACAGAAAAAGTTCTGCCCAGCTCCCTTTGTGTTGATGTAGAGAAAATAGCTCAGGTCATGTCCACAATGTTGCTAGTTAAATAATTGTCTACTGAACAGCAAAGAGGCACCTGAGGCAGGTCTTGATATCAGCAGTGCCTAGAAAAAGTATATTAGGATGTCCTATAGTGATGAGTCAATAAAGTCATTCAGATAAATCACACACTAAGATGCAGGAAATTGTAAGGGTTGTTTTTGTGGATTGTGGACATGAATCAGTGTTGTATGTGTGTGCAGCATTGCAGAGTGCTGCTGTTCTCCATACTCACTGTTGGGGCTGGTCTTCACCGTGTCTTTTGTGGCGCTGGGCGTCCTCACACTCTGCAAGTTCTACCTACAAGGTTACCGAGCCTTCATGAACGACAATGCCATGCACAGGTATGTTTTTCCTCTAAATGCTAAATCACCCCAAGGCTTTTTTAGCACGCGCATGATCTCGGATATAAAGAGTGTGATATCGTAATAATGGCGTAATAATATGATGTCTATTTATTTAACATGAATAAGCAATCGATGTATTTCGTTGTTATAAAATTTATGTAGATGACTGTTGGTGCTGTACAGATTATTGATTCTCTCCCTCTCTTTTCTCAGGGGAATGACAGAAGGAATCACTTTGCTGATTCTGTCTGTTCAGACAGGGCTAATCGAGCTGCAGGTCATCCACCGGGCCTTTCTCCTGAGCATCATCCTCTTTATCGTTGTGGCCTCTATTTTGCAGTCCATGCTGGAGATTGCCGACCCCATAGTGCTGGCACTGGGGGCTTCCAGGGACAAGTGAGCATCTTGTCTTACATAAGAGCACACACATTAACACAGTCTCCTCATAATCATCCTAATCTACATATCATATGGCTGTTACTGTCCTGTTACTGTGCCAACATGCCAGTGCAGGCTAAATATTATAGCGGGGAAAAAATGGGTTACATTCATTGTAGATTATTGTTTTTTTTTTTTTTTTTCGTGCTAGTTATGCTAGAGCCAGAGAACCCCTGGCTACATAACTAGATAGCTAGACATCTGGTTTCACTGCTTCGTAGGGCTTTTTCCAATTTAATTAACTAAATGCTTCTTGTATTTAGTTAATACAAGAAGCATTTAGTTAATTAAATGCTTCTTGTATTAAAAACTGAATGGATGTATACAATAATCATGACCTACAACTAAAGTGAATTGGGGAGGAAAAAGCGCAATACTCAGATGGATAATACTTTTTATGCATCAACCACTCGTCCTGAGATACTGCGCTATCCAGAATCGTGTATGGATGGATGCACAGACAAACTGAAAATATAATGCCGTCCATCCATGATTCTTGATAGCACAATATCTCAGGACGAGTGGTTGAACGTTTTATAGGATTTATAGGGAATTTATCACTGATTATCATTGATCAGTTGATCCAAACAGGGTCAAGGTCACAGCAAGGTCAGTTGTCTGGAATCTTTTTTTCTCTAATAGCTTCCTACCTGTTGAAGTATATTTTAAGGGTATTTGAGGCATAAAAATCAGTAACAAAAAGGAGTAGACTTGGCATAGAGTTCATGGATTTTTTTTTTTAGTTGTAAACCGTATTTGTGTCTGTGTCTCTTATAGGAGTCTGTGGAAGCATTTCCGAGCAGTGAGCCTGTGTCTGTTCCTGCTGATCTTTCCTGCGTACATGGTCTACATGATCTGCCAGTTCTTTCATATGGACTTCTGGCTGCTCATCATCATCTCCTCCAGCATCCTTACCTCACTTCAGGTGCACACACTATATATTTTTTAAAATTTAATTTCAAGTCAGTTTTACATCCAGGCAAGAGGTATGAAAAATTATACATTTTACAGTTAGGTATAAGGTTTTCAATTATCCAACAATAAATACAGTAAATATAAAGTTTGAACACCTGTTATCAACACTTGTCCAATTTGAAGTTTAAAATAATGAAGAGCAGAGTTCACACACATGCACATACAACCATTTCTAAAGCAGCAGCTCTCCCTCAGGTGCTGGGCACGCTGCTGATCTATGTGCTCTTCATGGTGGAGGAGCTACGCAAGGCACCGGTCGAGAACATGGATGAGGTCATGTATTTTGTGAACGGCACCTATAGATTCCTGGAGTTTGTGGTGGCACTCTTCGTGGTGGCCTACGGCGTGTGTGAGACGCTCTTCGGACAGTGGAGTGTGATGGGTTCCACCATCATTCTGCTGCACGCCTACTACAACGTGTGGCTGCGGGCACAGCTCGGCTGGCAGAGCTTCCTGTTGCGTCGTGATGCTGTACACAAGATCCAGAGCTTGCCCACAGCCTCAGCACTGCAATTACAACAGCACAATGATATCTGCGCCATCTGCTATCAGGTGTGTGTGTGTGTGTGTGTGTGCGCGCATTTATTTATGTGAGAGTGAAACAGAAAAAAGACATGGAATTTTTGCAGGTTTGTCAATGGCATCGTTTCTGGTTCATAATTAGGAATATTTTAATAATTCCTTAGACCATGTACCATAATATTCAACACTTAGCAAGAGTCATGTTCACTTTCATTGCCATTTGTCCAAGCTGAGAAGCTGGCAACTGAGGGCAAGTTTGTGGTGCACTAGAAGTAACGCACAATCATAGTTTACAGATAATGAAGTAGTAGTGCACATTATTATGATAGTGTTAGCTCTACAATCACAAAGTAGAATTTTCAGCGGAGGAAACTTTGCTTTGCTCGTTTTGTGCTCCAGTTTGTGTTTGCCTTGGTGTGTTGTGTTTCAGCTTCTTTTTCCACTTGCGCTGAATTTTATTTCCTCCTTTTCTTTCGCGTGTAGGACATGAAGTCGGCAGTCATCACACCTTGCGGTCACTATTTCCATGCAGGCTGCCTGAAAAAGTGGCTTTACGTACAGGAGTCCTGCCCCCTTTGCCATGGCCCTCTCAAAAGCCAATCACCATCCACCAGCACTCCTGTCCCTGCTCCTCCTGATACATCACCAGCCAACCCAACCGCAGAACAGGCAGAACGGCAAGATTTAGCGGCCGTCGAGGAGGCAACACGAGCTGGAGAGGCCTTCCCAAATGTTGCAACCCAATCAAGTCTTCAAAGTTCAGCTGAGCCGGAGTTGAAAAGTGGCAAATTTCAAGAAGAATCCTCTAAGTGTGATTCAGAAGTGGAAAAAGAAAACGTGGAAGAGGCTAGAGGGTAAACAAGCGCCTCAGTCCATTTCAAGTGTCCCTCCATCCCCTTAAGCAGAGCTGTGCTCTGTGATTTTCTCAGTTTTGACAGTTCAGATTTCTCACAGTCGCACTGTAAGGGTGCCAGTCCTGAGAAGTCCTCTAATGAGAAGACTTATTAAGAGTCCTGGAGGTTGATGGTCTAAACAACACACACCCACTTTTCTCCATGTTATACACACATTTCGACTGTTATAAATCCATTGAAGGAATCATTTTTGGGTGCTGGGGAGTTCTTCAGGATTGTGAATTATATCTGTTTTTTGTTGTTGTTGTTTTTTTTTTGTTTGTTTTTTTTTAATTCATCTTTCTAACTGAACTTTAATTCCACATAGGGTTGGATTTTTTTGTTGGATTTTTTTTTTGGGACAGTTTGCCATAATTTCTGTAAAATGGTCCATAACTTTCTATTGCACTACAAATGAGCCACATTTATTTCAAGATTTCTTAAACATTCAAAATAAGAAAATTCTAAATTCTAAAGTAGAGTTACAGTAAATGTTACAGTTAAATATTTTAGTGTACATATGACATTTTGAACGGATTTGGACAGATCCCCCAACCCCAGAACTTCAGTCCGGATGCTCAGACATCTGCAGGGTCAAACAGATGTTCACAGGATGTTTGGCTTGTATTATCAACCGAGGCAAGCACTGGCGAATTATGTTGGAAATATTGCACTATGTTAGCTGCTTTTGAGCCTTCTTAGCTTCGTTCATGTCTACCATAAGGGGCCTCACAGCTTTAAATAATTACCTGAAAAACAGGTAGACTTATTGTAGTGGGGGTGTCATTTATATGTAGCTTGATGCCATGCCATCCTGCTGTGACTCTGACATATGCTTCCAAGTCAGCTCTGTCCTTACCAGCATGTAATCCTTGTGTACATGAGCTACAGCCTCTTGAATATGTGTGTGTCCATATATATGTTCATGTGCACACGTTATGTGCACACGTGTCCATATGCTCACACACATATACCTATCTATATGTCTACATCTGTACATTTATGAAATCCTTTAAATGAGTTTTATTGTTTGATATGCCGAACAGTATTGAAGCAGCACCGACCGTTATGACGTAGCGTTTGGGTTCGTGGGAACACTTTGATGCCCTCTACAGGAAGAAGTGGGATTGAGCCTGAAGATGCTGAACGGGGGTCTTGCTGCTTCTTCATGTCAGACTGACAGTATTAAGATACTTGGTGGATTTGTGTAGATGAATACATATACATATGTATGAACACAAACAACCAACTGAAACTGATGGTTAGTGATGTCTTAATTTTGCACTTTTTTGGAAGAAAAATAAAACACAAAATTAAGTAGCATTTCAGTTTGAGTACAGTTTATTTGGTGCTTTCATCATTTTTCTTTTTTCTTTTTTTTTTTTTTAGTTCACATTATTCCTCAAATCAGATTGCTCTGAGTTGACCTTTTCCTAAACAACCAGTTTTTCCCTTACATGCTTTAATTAGAATGTAAGACTACTTGAAATACCTAACTAAAGAATTTTTTCAGGGGACATAAATTAATATTCATTGCTTTTTCAAAAAGTGTATTTGTAAATCTGCATATTTATACTTAAAAGGTTCAGTAAATATGAACCATATATAAATTTCCATTTAGAGAAAAACTATTGACCTGTTCACCCTTTCCTTTGTTCACTTTTAAGTTGAATTTCTCTTTTGATTGCTATGAATTCAGGTGGGTTTTTTTTTTAATTATTATTATTTTAAAAGACAGATGGGAGGGGTCATGTATAACACTATAATAGTGAAGTGACCCATCCAAGTGCGCGCGCGCGCGCACACACCTGGAGCAGTGGGCAGCCTTTTTTGCTGCAGCACCCGGGGAGCAGTTGGGGGTTCGGTGCCTTCAGGGTCTCACCTCAGTCGTGGTATTGAGGGTGGAGGAGAGCGCTGGTCATTCACTCCCCCCCACCTACAATCCCTGCCGGACCTGAGACTCGAACCCACGACTTTCAGGTTCCCCTTCGGGTTACAAGTCCTACGCTCTAACCCTTAGGCCACGACTGCCCCGATAGAGGGAAGAGATACCCTGAAGATCTGTGCTGTTTTCACTGTGACCTTTAGGGTTTTACAGTTTGAGTTATTGAGGTTCCCATATCAAACAGTGCTACAGCTGCTCAGGATGCTCTCTATGGTTCTCGTTGAATGAGGTGAAGATGGAAGTTTTGCTTTCCTCTGCTGAAAATGGATATAATGCTGGGGCTTCTTTGGGCTCTTATGGGTTCAGTTGAGCTTCTCTGCAATGTGCACACCAAAACAGCACATGACCATATCCATGACCATGGAATTGATATACAGCAAAGAAATCAACAATCATGTCTTATGTTTCATCAACATTAAGAAAAATATTGTTGATTTCTTTATCCTGACTCCCGCACTC
Source organism: Pangasius sanitwongsei (assembly GCA_037576675.1). Lineage (NCBI taxonomy): Eukaryota > Metazoa > Chordata > Actinopteri > Siluriformes > Pangasiidae > Pangasius > Pangasius sanitwongsei. The sequence goes on along the minus strand of CM075017.1, from coordinate 13,248,493 downwards.
TGGTCTTATCGAGCGTGTTGATGTAATTTCAGCTGTGTACATGTTACTGCTGGACGATTAACACCAATTATACATGGAAAAAGATGATCTGCAGTCTCCAAATCATGCATGGGCAAGCTACGGCCTGCCAGTGCAATTCCAGTTCGCTGTCCTACAGTAAGTCAGTGTCTACACTGAGCGCAAGTCTGATTTAAACCCATACTCCCGACGCAGGATGATTAACTGTAGCCCATCTGTTGCTATGCACAATTTGTCAGGATCCCGTTTACCCCATCCACCAATGGAAAGGGACCACAAAAAACCCCAAAAGGCCAGCACTGAACGTATGCAGTCAGGTCCATAAATATTTGGCCGTTGACAAAGTTACTGTTATTTTAGCTGTATATCACAGTGTATTGGAGTTGAAATGAAATCATGCATAAGAGCTTAGGTATCTGATTTAATTTGAGGGTATTTACATCCAGATTGAGTGAATGTTGTAGGAGTTATAGCACTTTTTTATATGTGCCCCTCCCTTTTTTTTTTAAGGGACTGAAAGTAATTGGAGAATTGGCTGCGGAGCTGTTCCATGGCCAGGTGTGTGTTATTCCCTCAGTGTTTTAAGCAGATAAAAGGTCTAGAGTTCATTTCAGATGTAGCATTTGCATTTGGAATCTGTTGCTGTTAACAATCAGTATGAAGTCCAAAGAGCTGTCACTCCCAGTGAAGCAAGCCATCATTTGGCCCCAAAATCAAAACAAGCTCATCAGAGAATAGCAAAAACATTAGGTGTGGCCAAAGCAACTATTTGGCACACTCTTAAAAAGACAGAACACACTGGTGAATGACAGAAGATTTCTTTCCCTGGTGAAGAAAAACCCTTTCACAACAGTCGGCCAGACCTAGAACACCCTCCACAAGGTAGGCGAGTCTGTGTCAAAGTCGTCAGTCAACAAAGAAAATACAGAGCTTTCACCACAAGATGTTTACACACATAAAAAGCTTGTACAGTGCTGGAACAACATCCTACGGACAGATGAGACAAATATCAACTTGTACCAGAATGATGAGAAGAGGAGAGTGTGGAGAAGGGAAGGAGCTGCTCATAATCCAAAACACACCACCTCATCTAATGGCGTGGACGTGTGTGGCTGCCAGTGGAACTGCTCCCCTTGTATTTATTGATGATGCGCCTGCTGGAGAAAGCTGCAGGGTGAATTCTGAAGCGTATAGGGCTATATTATCTGCTCAAAATGCTTCAAAACTCATTGGACAGCACTTGATGGACAATGACCCGAAGCATACTTCAAAAGCAGCCCAAGACTTTTTTTTTTTTTTTTTTTAAGGCAAAGAAGTTGAATGTTCTGCAATGACCAAGTCATTCACCTGTTGCGAGTCCAACTGAGCATGCATTTCACTTGCTGAAGGCAAAAACTTGAAGGCAGAACACCCCAAGAACAAGCAGAAACTGAAGACAGCTGCAGTTAAGACCTGTCATAGCATCACCAGGGGGGGGGAAAAAACAACATCTGGTGATGTCTGTGGTCCCAGACTTCAGGCAGTCACTGACTGCAAAGGATTTGCAACTAAGTATTAAAAATGACAGTTCAGTATATCCTTGTTAGTCTGATTACTTTTGGTCCCTTAAAGGGAGGGGGCCGTCCACCTGGTTTGGATATAAACACCCTGAAATTAAAGCTGAAAGTCTGCTCTATACTCTAATAGACAACTGAAATAACAATAACTTTGTCAATGTCCTAACATTTATGGACCTGGCTGTATTTTTGGGTGATGGATTCGTGCATTTGTGATATGATAAGTTGTATTGTTCTGGGGTTATTCTTTTAAACACTGTGTGTACTTACTGGCCACCTAATTAGAGTGTATATGATTTATATAGATTAATTGTCCTTTAGCTCTTCATCAGTGCTCAGTTTCTAACTACAGTGTTGTTCATTCTTTCATCTCCAGTGACAACTTTACCCTGGTGGAGTCATGGTGTATCCAGTGTTTATCCTAAGAATAATGGATGCAAGGTTGGATACACAATGGATGGCACTATTGGGGGTGGGTTTCCAATCCACCTTCATGTTTTTGGGAGATAGGACGAAACTGAAGCAACCCACATGGTCAGCGGGAGAACATATGAAACTCCAAACAGACAGTAAGCTGAGTTCAGGATTGAACCAGGGATGCTGAAGCTGTGATGTTGTTGTTGTTGTTGTTGTTGTTGTTCATTTTTTTTTTACTAGTATACTGCCTATAAATAAAGGGATTGCCACAAACCTCTGGAAAGTGGGATTATGTTTATTACAGTATGCAGTATGACCATACCAAACAAGCTGCAAAATGTTTAGTATGATCATATTGTTAACACCTCTGGGTACTCCGGTTTCCTCCCCTAGTCCAAAGACATGTGTTGTAGGCTGATTGGCATTTCTAAATCGTTCCTAGCGTGTGAATGCGTGTGTGTGTGTGTGTGCGTGCAATTGTGCCCTGTGATGGATTGGCACCCTGTCCAGGATGTCCCCTGCCTCGTGCCCCGAGTCCCCTGGGATAGGCTCCAGGCTCCCTGCAACCCTGTGTAGGATAAGCAGTACAGAAAATGGATGGATGGATGGATGGATATTGTTAATATGAGTCATGGGATGCGCACAGGAGAGTCTTTATGATTTTTAGGAGGTGAAAGTCTGCAGTATCCAGGTGAGACTATCCGCTGAAGCAGAAAGGTGAATTAAGACATAAACTTTTAGGGTATGAGTGTGAGATTATCCAGGATTACAGGATGTGAATCACAAGTACAGAAAGTTCCAGAAGCAGTAAGAACAATGCAGGAGCAGAAGTTGGCTGGCAGGTGAGGTGAGGTGAGGTGAGGTGTTTACAAAGCCCATCAGTGCTGCTGTGCACCAGCACAACACACACTAACACACCACTACCATGTCAGTCTTACTGCTGTGATGAGAATGGATCAGCTTGTGTGTTAGACTCAAGGCGATGTAAAAAGGGTGTTTTTTCACAGTAAACAGAGCACTGTACCTTTCTGACGCATGGTGTGTGCTGTAGATACAGTGGCTGCTTTATGACAGGCAAGTTGTGGACAAATAAAGTCTGCAAGTAAAACAAAAACTATTCATTTTATCACGTTGTTATCCTCAGACATATTGTATCCCACATGGCATTGTTACTGAATCGAATAGTAAAGTGTCCTAATAGAAAAGTGGTTTGACTTTCACCACACGGTGGCGCTGTTGCAGTTCCTAAAGCACCTCTGAGCGAGCTGGCTGAGGGAGCTGTATCCGCTGTACAGCCAGCACACAGAGCAGAGCAGAGCAGAGCAGCCTCACACACCACTGGAGCTCTTCCCACTGTCTTCTTCCACATCTTCCACTCAGATCTGCTGAATGCGCCAGACTCACTCCACAGTGCAGTCAATAATTCAGGAGGCTTCCTCTTCCTCCTCTTCTTCTTCTTCTTCCTCTTCTTCCTCCTCTTCTTCCTCTTCTTCTTCTTAGAATATTATTATTATTATTATTATTATTATTATTATTATTATTATTCCTACACTGACCGAAATTTGGAGAATTGTGAATTACTTGTGAATTAATTGTGAATTGTGAAAATAAACACCCACAACAACTGTTTCCTTGCAACTGTTTCAACTGTCACCTAGATAAAATATGTATGTATGTAGAATTTATTATTATTATTATTATTATTATTATTATTATTATTATTATTATCGTTCAATTTAACTGATTCTTATTAGACCTATTTTACTGCTTGGTTATTCAGGTTCTAGTTCCATTTACAGGCTAAATGTATTTGTGTGTGCGCTAATGCATCGGGGTAAAAAAAACAACCCAAAAAACAACATTATAAATAAATAAATAAATAAATAAATCGGGAGTCCTATTAGACGTAATATGTTTTATGTTTATTTAATGTTTTATGTTTATATATAAAACATTAATACATAGACAAAATATTACACACACACACACACACACACATTTTATATATATATATATATATATATATATATGTGTGTGTGTTTATGTATTTATATAATTTTACCGTCGTTTTTTATAGTTTCTCTTAAACTGAGAAAGTAACATCAGCAAAGGTCCTATAGCTTAAGGCACGGCACACACACACACACACACACACACACACACAGGGACCAGTGTGCACACACGGTCATGTTTCTCATCCAAGCAGCGGCGTGAAAAAGCCTGAGTGCACGAATGTTCGCACGCGCTCACATGTGGATTCTGTTCTACAAAACGCAGACATAACGAATTTCTCTGCAGTTACTGCTTCAGACTGCTGCAGTCTAGCTTTACAATTCCAGCTTTACTGAACTAAAATAAAATCAGTGCATTAATAATTTTGCTTGAGGGTAATGAGGGTTCTTGCTGTCTTTACACTTGACTATTTTCAGGATTTCACTGTTGGTCTGTGTTACAAAAAAACAAAAAAAAAAACAAACAAAAAACAGAACAAAACCAAATTAAAAAACAGAATTCGTTCCTATTCGATTTTGCCATATAAATCCGCAGGGGTTTGGGTTTAATGATGTAATATATTTTTGCTTGGTGTATCTGCACTGTGTCACAGGACAGACTCACAGACTCACGCGCGCATTACTCAGCCCTGAAGTTCAGCATTTATTTATAGCGAACAAACCTATTTTAGATTAGAGACAATTTACCTATGCGACTGATCTTTTATCTTTTGTCTGCTGTGGCTGAAAAATCATGTTACTACCCTGTGCAGTAGTGTAACATATCACTGGACCACTCCTGCAGCACAGTTTCGACTTTATAGGATGAAATAAAAAGCAAAATCCTGGTTGAGATCACTCAGAAATATTCCTCTGTAAATACACTTTATTGATTACAGGTCAGTATCAGCTGTTCTGACATCTCTGGGCTATATTTATATTTATTTATATTTAATATTTTGTAGTTATGACTGTTGAAGCCAAACTAATTCTACAGGAGAAATTCTACAGGATAAATTCTATAGGTCAGTCAATCCACTGAATTCGCTTTATGGATTAAAAAAAAATGATTTAGTATGATGAAGGATGAAGTAAATCTGTATAAATAATTGAATATTTTGTGATGATCTAGGCTCCAGGTATGCTTTGGGGAGCCCTGTGGTGCTGCTGCAGTGGTCAGATGTACAGCACTGTGCGGTCTGAGAGCTTTACTCCGGCGTTAAAGGCGGAAGTGCAGAAGGCGCGCGGCGTTTTGTGTGAATTTTGAGGTCCGTGTCTGGCGTGTGACTTCTGGCAGCCGGCTTCGGTAGACGGAGCAGAGGAAGGAGGGATTAAATATGTAATGAGGCGGAACTGACACGGGCCTTTAGGCTTTGCTGGAGGGCGGTGCGAGCGGCTCTGCCCCTCCCTGCACCCTCAGGCGCAGTGAGCTCGCGCGCGCTGGGCTCCTCGCGCTTCCAGTCAAAAGAGCAGAGTCCTTTGGGAAGGGCCACAAATCCCTCAAGTCTGAACTAGAAGGGGCAACGCCAAACTCCTCATCGAGCCTCATCCTGATTTTTTTTTTTTTTTTTTTTCATTTCTTCATTATTTTCTTTTCTTTGGACGGAGAAAGATGCATTCAGATGAGAAAAGCAAAAGAGGAGAAAACTTGGTGGAGGATGAGGATGATATGTAATGTAGCACACTCTGTCAGGCTGTAATAATTCAGTCCCTGCGAACTGTCAGCGTTCACATCCCCGCGCGGAGGAAACGCGCCGTGACACAGACCTGCCTGCTCTCTTCTTCCTCCTGGAACTGCTTCCTGAAAGGTTCTTTAATTCCGCCCCAGCCGTTCGCTCCGTTCACCTCATCTCCCGCTCTGTGCGTGTGCGCGTGTGTGCGCGCGGGTGTGCGTGTGCGCGCGAGGACACTCTTCAGCTCCTCTAGTGCTCGGCGGCACGCGGACAGCGGACAGCGAACACGCACGCGCCCGTCCGGTGGTGGTGGTGGTGGTGGTGGAGGAGGAGAGGGAGAGGGAAAGGGAGGGAGCGGGGAGCTCTTCAGCTGCGGGCTCTTCATGTTCGGGATAGCGGAGAGTGTGCAGCGCGCCGGAGGAACTCTGAAGCAGGAGCCGCTGGGCGCCGGGATGAACGCCGTGAGGACGTGGATGCAGAGCGCCGGCGTGCTGGACGCCAACACCGCGGCGCAGAGGTGAGGACACACACACACACACACACACACACACACACACGGCTAACTCCCGGGACCAGCACAGGCGCTTGGATAGATTTAAAAAAAAAAAAAAAAAAAAAAAAAAGTCTTATCAGACGTTACACACTCTTATGGACGGGCTCTGTGCTTTGCTCTGCGGTAGAGAAGGGACTGGGCTTCAGGCTTTACAGAAGTTTATCCATCACTTATCCTGCTGCTTCATTCCTGCCTAAGAGCACAACATTTCCCCCGCAGCAGTGAGACACGCAGCTTCCGCTCGCACACACTAACCAAGTCATGTTTGCTGAATATTTACAGCAATGTCCTGGAGTTCAGCAGCCGCCAGACACGCACTGTTTCCACTGATTATTATTATTATTATTATTGTTGTTGTTGTTGTTTTATTATTACTATATAATATAAACATTATTTACTATAGTTTATATTATTATATAAACGATAATAAAAACAAGAACAACAGCAACAACAAATATAATAATAATAATAATAATAATAATTATTATTATTATTACGATTATTGTTATTGTTGTTATTATTATTAATACTATTATTAATAGTATTAATAATAATAACAATAACAATAATCGTAATAATAATAATAATAATAATTATTATTATTATTATTGTTATTATTATTAATAATAATAATAATAATATTAATATTAGGAGTAGTAGCACCAGTAAGTGTAAACGGAATTAGACTAATTAGAGCTTTAGGCCTAAAGGTCGCAGTATAGCTTGAATGCATTTCTAATATTTATCCTTCAGTTCTGTCTCTCAGACTCATGAATTATAGACTAATGCGGTAAAATAGTGGTGAAAAAGTTAAAGGGAGTGTAAGGATAACCGTCCTGCAGTGGAGTGTGTGTGTGTGTAACTGGCGGTGTGCTGATTTGTGGATTGGTGTGTGTGTGTGTGTGTGTGTTTGTGTGTAATCGGTGATGTGTGTGTCCACAGTGGAGTGGGGTGAGTGTGTGTGTAACCGGTGATGTGTGTGTGTGTGTGTCCGCAGTGGAATGGGGTGTATGTGTGTGTGTAGCGGGTGATGTGTGTGTGTGTGTGTGTGTGTCCGCAGTGGAGTGGGGTGAGTGTGTGTGTAACCGGTGATGTGTGTGTGTGTGTATGCATGTATGTGTGTGTGTCCGCAGTGGAGTGGGGTGAGTGTGTGTAACCGGTGATATGTGTGCGTGTGCATGGGTGTGTGTCCGCAGTGGAGTGGGGTGTGTGTGTGTAACCGGTGATGTGTGTGTGTGTCCACAGTGGAGTGGGGTGAGTGTGTGTGTGTGTAACCGGTGATGTGTGTGTGTGTCCGCAGTGGAGTGGGGTGAGTGTGTGTAACCGGTGATGTGTGTGCGTGTGCATGTGTGTGTGTCCGCAGTGGAGTGGGGTGTGTGTGTGTAACCGGTGATGTGTGTGTGTGTCCACAGTGGAGTGGGGTGAGTGTGTGTGTGTGTAACCGGTGATGTGTGTGTGTGTCCGCAGTGGAGTGGGGTGAGTGTGTGTAACCGGTGATGTGTGTGCGTGTGCATGTGTGTGTGTCCGCAGTGGAGTGGGGTGTGTGTGTGTAACCGGTGATGTGTGTGTGTGTCCACAGTGGAGTGGGGTGAG
>CM075017.1:13220553-13238103 GCA_037576675.1 Pangasius sanitwongsei | reverse complement strand
AATGTTAGGACACTGTTAGGACACTGCTGGGACACTGGACGCTGTTAAGACGCTGTTAGGACACTGTTAGGACACTGCTGGGACACTGGACGCTGTTAAGACGCTGTTAGGACACTGTTAGGACGATGTTAAGATGCTGTTAGGACACTGGATGCTGTTAGGACAATGTTAGGACACTGTTAGGACACTGCTGGGACACTGGACGCTGTTAAGACGCTGTTAGGACACTGTTAGGACACTGTTAAGACACTGGACGCTGTTAAGACGCTGGCAGAAGGGCCATGCTTTTTGATATCAAGATAGCATGGGCTGTCGGTGTCCCTGTAGCCTATTTTATGAGATGATAAAGTTTGTTTATTTGTCTGTTTGTCCTTGTGATGAGGAGAAGTACACGGAGTCCTTCGCTCTCGTGCTTTAAAACCAGATGTAACAGGTTTCTACCGCCAGCTACTGTTTATGATCAGAATATCTCGTTTTTCTAGGAAAGAGGCTGATCCTGGATCAGGCTTACTGCATGCTGAAGGCACGTGCAGGTTTATTAGACTGTGCATTAATTATAAGAGTGTGAGAAGTGTGAGATGTATTCCAGCTCTTCACTCCGCTCACAGCTCACTGATGTCCGGGGTTGTTTGTGCTGCTTTATATCCCCTCCACTGTTCAGTAAAGGCTTCCTGCTAATACCTCCTGCCTGACAAACACTCTCCACTGAACTCATGTGTGTCTTACAAGCTGTATTAATAGATGCAAAAACCAGCAAGGTGCTGCAGCACTGACAAATACTACAGCATTAATAGTATTGTGCTTACTGATATCATTCATATGAATTAATATCGATCTTATTATTCATATTAATAGTTTCACCAAAAAATGAATAATTCCTAAATTAAACAGTAAAAGACACAGCTCATCACTTTGAAACGCAAAGTAACGAGTCCAAACCTACTATTAAAAAAAACAAAAAAACAAAAATAAAAAATAAAAAAAAAAGGCTGACTAGAAGGGTTAACTCGGTTTCACAGGACACACTCATGTCAAGAAGACAGAAGTTTAAAAATGTTTCAAATGATTGCTCCCAGCAGGAAACAAATGAGCAACGGAGCAAAACAGACGATGGTGGGGTTTTTTTTTTTTTTTTGCCTGTGTGTGTGTGTTTTTTTTTTTTTTTTTTTAAATTTCTAAATTGCAGTTAGTTTGCTCTTGAGAATGAGAGGATTTTCTCGTGAGCTCTTGTGCGGTGCCAGCGCGCGCGCGCTTCCAGCCTGTCGCCGAATTCCCGCGACCGACTCGCTCTTTTAACCTGACATCCTCCTAACCATTCGCCTGTAATGCGGGTAATACAGTGCATGCATCAGATTATTAACAAGAAAAAAAAAAAAAAAAAAAAAAAAAAGCATGCCAACTGAGCAGTTTTAGGACATCTCCGCACATTGCTGACTGCTTCTTGTGCGCAAACAGGCTGTCTTTAATATTAGTTGAAACACAAAACATGACATTGGTCAAAATGTTTGGTTTTATTTTTGTCTTTTTTGTCAAGAGCACAAAATGTGGGTGTACCAGCTGCAGAGTTAGGTGTTACCCTGGCACGTGCTTGGCTTCGCCAGTCATTCATTATAGCAAGAACTGTACAGTGGCCATGGAGTGGGAGTCAAGATGGGCTGTGCTGCAATCTCTCAGCACTTAGCAGGTCACTAACATATCTGCAGGCACTGCTTCCTCTCTCTCTTCCTCTCCCTCTCTCTCTCAATCTCTCTCTCAAAATCTCTCTGCCTGTCTGTCTCCCCCCCTCCCTCTCCCTCTCCCTCTCTCTCTCTCTCTCTCTCTCTCTCGATATCATAGTACATTAAAAGCTCGTTGTGGGAAGAAGAGCCCGTGTGCTGGGAAGAGCTGCTGTTTCCTAACTCACTGCTTTGCCACACTTCGTGGGAGGACTGGCAGTTTTTGTGCGCCTTGTCGCTTGTGTTCTCTCAGTTTATCAGTATAAAGTTAAAGGGAAAAAAAAAAGAAGAAAATAATCACGCTGTTGCCTTAGCTTCTCCCTCACAAATTCTTCGTAGATTTCTTTCAGTCGTCCTCAGGCTATGTTTAGCGCTAGTCTTCATTATCTCCCGTCCCCGACCTGATGGAGTAGGTGTAATGGAAGTCAGGTGTAATGAGCTTGTTATTTGCATTGTCTGGAAAGAAGTACAGGTTTGTGAAGGAAACAGCTCTTAACATGACACTGAATTTCAACTTGTATTCTTGCGTACGTCTCTCTTTCATTTAACGAAGCGTAAAAGTAGTGAACAGGTATCACGTTTTGCTTTGTCTAACCCGAATGTGCCACCCACTGTTACAGTTCCAGGTATCAGGTTTTTCAATTATAGCACAGTTACTCCAAGCCCCCACACAACCTCCCCCCCAGCCCCCTTTCCCCGGCAGACAGATTGATCATGAGCGTGGCTACATGTATAGGCGTATAATGTTATTGGACTGAGTGTTGGAAGACCGCTCCCTGGCTCTGATCCAGCTTCGTTGACCAGAGTTGATGAGATCGTAAGGACTTCTGAAGAGTGGTCATGTACTATCAGTCATTACTGTGTGAAACTGGAGCCGAGTCAGTTTTTGTAACACACAGATTTGAGGTTGTGTGTTGGTGTATCATTAGGCAAATAAACAAGGTTGTAAAGAAGGGCAAGTCAATATACACATATATAGAGTCGCTGATCTAATGTTTAAAAATCCAGATGTTTGTTACATTGCTGGCACGACCACAAAGGTAGCATGCTGTTTATATTTCCATCACCAAAAGAATGAGTTTTCCACCAGCATCTATGGAATCGATGCTCGACAGAGTTAATTATGGACATTTCACCTTACATTATACATTTGTGTTAATATCCAGTATATATCTGTAAATACGGTAACTGTAAATACATACGGAGCTTGGCATGGACTGCAGCAGTTGTCTGGGGGGAAAAAAAACATCATGTACAGAACAGCAAATAATAATTGATTCTAATGAAGTTTTCTTGGACGTTAAGAGGTTTTTCAGGACTAACACTTTATAAAAATTTCTGTGATTTTTGTAATAGTCATCCTTTTACAAATCATGTAAATAACAGTAGACAATATGGGGAGAACCAGATATAATATCAGCTAAGTCAGATTTGGTATAGAACCCGGAGGAAGACAGAGGAAGTGTATGACTGGTGACTCCACGCTGAGACCTGTTCCATCCCTGCATTATTATTTCTCCGTCTTCATCCAGCTATATGCTTTGCCTTTATAAACTTTTTTCCTCCAGCTTTCAGCCACTCGTTCCCCACGTTCTCTACCTATCCACACTATTTCTCTATCCCTTATATCACTACATCCTTATATCACTTTCTCCTACACCTTGTGTTATTTGTTATGACATCCCTTTTTTAACCTTTACTATCGCTTACATAAGTTTTTATACTCTGTCTGGAACTTGTCCTCTAGCTGTTCCTCTTCTATCCTCTATCACCCTCCTATGGATCATTTGTCATTTTCTGGTTTATGAAGCTGAATGTCTGTGTGCTGAATGCCTGTGTCTGTGATGTGGGGTGTGGTGGAATATCTGTTTTTGTGTGTGTGTGTGTGTGTGTGTTTGGGAACAAAGAAGGAAATTGCGGCACCTCTTTAAAGTCGCACAGCAGCCTGGAAAAAAGGACATGGTGTTGGCACGCTAACAGATGATACTAACCTTGTAGGAAACACGTTTCCACGTATTTATAGGGTTTTGTTTGTATCGAAGTTGTCGAAGGATCCGGAGAAGGAAAGTGCAGTTGGCAAGATGACACGTATTATAAATGTTCCTCATGCTTGTTTCTCAGTGCATAGATAAAAGAGGCCAAGTCAAGTATATCAAAGTCCTGACATGACTGACCTAATTACACTGACTTATAACAACTCAACACCACCAGAAAAATAATTTACCACTTGTTGAGAATACTTCTATTTGTAAGTTGCTAAAGAGAGAAACAGGTCAAGATGGGCTTGTCCTAATTTGTGTAGCCCGTATGGCTAATTCATCTCTCATCCTGAGTTATTATGGCGTGATAGAATTAATTGCATAATGTGTTTGTCCTGCTACTGCAACTGCTAAAAAGACTAGTAAGATTTCAGATATAAGTATAGTGCATATGATTAGAACTCATGTATTCCTTTCTGGTGGGGAAATTGTGTCATGAGATTAAGAAAAGAAATAAGGTTGACCCCCCCCCTTAAAGAACCTGTGATAAGATGGATTAATGTGGTCTACAAGCGTGGAGCAGCAGGCAGACAGTGATGCATTCTGTGCACTTTTAAAAGCCCTTGGCCCTTTTCTCTCAAAGTGAAAGAAAAGCAACTGAATTGACTAGATTGTGTGAGCTTGCCAGCTACAGCATTGGCTGCCGTGATATCACTTTCAGTGTCATTGTGTGGTGTAAAGTACACCTAAACATCAAACAATGTATCAATTGTCTACCATTGTAAGCCAACATCTCAATTGACAAGTAGGATGATCCTCGCATCCAGTAACCCTGTTTAAAATAGACTTAAACACTCTGGCTCTAGTGCTTCTGTTATTTACCGTTTCAGTTAACCCCTTAAATTCCCAGCTAATTTTCCAGCCATTACTAAAGCATATTTTTCACTATCGTCTTTAATTATTCAGCATTTATTATGCAATTAATAACAGTTAACTTAACAGAAAAGGTTTTATGTTAAATGATATAAGTTATATGGATGTGAAACGTCTCAGCCTGCAGATGAGTCCTGCCTGCTTAAGCATCTAAGCAATGTGTGAAGTTTGGCATCTAGAATATCAGCGACATTATATGGAGGTTATAGACTTTACAGAAACAGGACAGATTTGTGACCAGTCTGCAAGCATCTAAACGAGATCCATGAGTCCTAGCAAGGTGAAGTCTTTGGCATTGTCAAGCGAGGGATTGGTTGGAATGGCGCGCCACCTCCGATATTCAGCTTCCCCAGCCTGGCATGGACATGTATTTTGTACTGGGGAGGGGTGAGAGCAAAGCCGTTAAGATTCGGGAGAAAATTGAGGAGGTGCCTTGCCAGATGGTGCCTCCATGCTCCAGTCTGGCATCCCAACTGCTTGCCCCCATGCCCACCTCATGCCTGCCTCCACGCCTCTCCCTCCAACCCATACTCACCACACCCCAGCGATTGTTTGCTGCATTACACGCTAGAGTAGGCAGGATTCCAGTGAGAGCACAGGCCATTACACATCCTATCTTGCCCAGCTTCCTTGGCACTTTCAATGTGAGATTAAAAAAAAAAAAAAAAACAAGAAAGAGAAAGGGAGATCATGAAGAGAGGAAGCAGTCGGAGAAAGAATAGAGACAGAAAAGATGTGCACTTTTCAGAGTTTTTGAAAGACTGGCTAGTATGAGTCATGAATTTTTAAGGTCTGAGAGCATAGGGTGGAGATCTAGTGACGCAAAGACAGGAAAATGTTTGACTTTTTTTCTTTTCTTTTTCTTTTTTTTTCAAAAATGCCATGCAATTTAATCCTTTTTCTCAAAAAAATGGTCCATGGTCCAAGTGTAGTTCTCATATGAACTCAAATGCTCAGGAAAAAAATCAAGTATGTATTAAAACACTTCAGTACAACTGTTTTAGAAGTCAGCATTTTTTCATTCATTGGAAGTTCTTAATTGGAAGGTCAGTGTCTTCTGAATGAAGGATGAAATACTCTAGTAGGTATATGTATAAAGCTCTGAATGACTCCTTTGCCCGATCCCTTCCTTCATCAACTTGTTCACCTTCAGCAGGTGTTCTTTATTCTCTCTACCTTCTTTATTCTCTCTACCACAGTTTCTCGTAACGGCAAGCCCTTTGCCACAAGTTACCTGTAACTGTGGATCTGGGGTTAGAAAAATGCAGGAACTGGGCAAGATAGAAATGATGAGGCCAACTCTTCCTGCCCACGCCTGCTTCTGAAACCCCGTATTATTTTTCCCCCTCATCCATTTATTTGTCATACATGGAACCAGAGCCAGAGCCTCTGCTCAGGAATGGCCAGAGACACTAGCACGACACTGCTGGATTCCCACGACATTTTATTAAACACAGCCCTGACCACACGCTGTAAAATGCTCAAGCTGTCAAGCCCTCTCAGTGTGTCTCTTGTGTGTTTCTCAAGTGGAATCTGTGCTCTTGAATTCTGAGCTTAACTGGAGCAAGAGATCACAGAGCAGTTTGGGAAAGTTTGAGAGCAGTCATTTGACTGTGGAGATGATAGATGGTAGCTGAGTCTTGGAAAAATCCCGAATCTGTGTTATAGAATTTGCAGTACTGGTTTTAAGGTGCTTCATTGGTCGAGTATCAGACCATGTTTAACAAAATATTTTCTGCCTTATGCCCACAAAATTGGCTAAGTACCAGATGAACAAAATGAACAGTGTTACTCCAACCTTTGTTTTCTGTTTTCCAAGGCGATCATCTATGAAGGTCAGGACAAGAACCCTGAGATGTGTCGTGTGCTACTGACCCATGAAATCATGTGCAGGTAAGATAGTGGCTTTTATAGAAGAATTTTAGATAAAAGTAGGTTGGGAAGATTGACGTCTACCTATTTTTAGCAATATTTTAACAGTGTTCCACCTCATGAACATCACCCTAATCCTGAATTAATTAGGGCGAGCAGAAACTCATTACTCTTTTGCCTTCATTAACAAATATGCTTCCTCTGCAGTCCTATGAAGTGCAAGCCTGGTTGGCTTAGGAACTTAGTTAACAAAGATTCAAACTCAGCAGCTTAAGTAGTAGTTGAGGCACACACACACACACACACACACACACACACACACACACACACATCCTTGTGAGGACCGTCTATAGACAATTATTATTGCAGCTTATTAATCTATTATACTATACAGTACTGTACAAAAGTCTTAGGCACCCTATTGTTTTAGTACAAAGTTTGTTATAGATTTTTATTTTATGACTTCTACATTATTGATTCAGTACAAAAACATTTTAGATTGCCAAACATTAGTTTTCCAGCACAAAATTAAAATGTTACAGAAAAATGTTTGCGTGTCAGTAAAGAAAGCAGCAGATTACATAAGAGACACTTTTCAGACAAAAAAAAACATATTGAAGGCTGCTGGGTTTCGCTGCAAAAATAAGAAGCGAGTGTGACAGTCAAAGTCTCCAGAAGAGCTGTGGCTGCTTCTGCAAGATGCTCAGTAACACTTACAGCTCATTTCCTTATAAAACTGCACTAATTGTACCTGAGACTATTTTTAAAGCGAAGGATCGTCACACCAAATATTGACTTTGTTTCATTTATTACTGTTTACTGCTCTTTATAGTATTTTTTTAAATGTAGAAACATTTAATTTCATTATTTTTGAAGGCATCTTTGCTCTACAGCATTTCTTTGCATGTGTCTAAGACCTTTGCACAGTACTGTATATACTGCATACACTCACCATCCACTTTAATAGGAACACCTGTACACTCACTTATGCATGGGGAATGGGGAAAAAGTGTGACTTCTCTGTGACTTTAACTGTGACATGGATGTTGGTGACAGATGGGCTGGGTTGAGTATTTCAGAAACTGCTGATCTCCTGGGAATTTCACATACAACAGTCTTTAGAGTTTACACAGAATGGCGTGAAAAACAAAAAACATCCTACGAGCGGAGGGTCTGCAAACACCTTGTTGATAAGAGAGATCAGAGTACAATGACCAGACTGGTTTGTCACATAGATCACACTTTTTCCCCATTCTGATGTTTGATGTGAAAATTAACTGAAGCGCTTGACCTGAATTTGCATGATTGACTGATTAGATACCTGCATACAAGTGGTTATATATTTAAAATATTATATACATATATATATATATATATATATATATATATATATATATATATATATATATATTTATATGTATATATGTGTGTGTATGTATGTATAGATAGATAGATAGATAAATAGATAAATATAGATGGATAGATATATAAGTATATAAATATATACACACACCAATCAGCCCACACACACACGACAAACATCTTCCACCATGATGTTAGACAATCTGTGTGCCAACCAATATTTGTTCCCTCCAGAACTTGCCTGTGTGTGTGTGTGTGTGTGTGTTGGGAATGTTGGTGGGGGGAGTTGGTTGGTTTAAAATGCACTCTCAATTATAAGCAGAAAATTAGGCTGTTCGCTATTAATCAGGCCTGCTAATTGCCACAGACCACCATTAGCCATATGGTGCTGTGCCAGCTTGCAACTGTGGGACAGAAGTGCTTATTCCTTTCCTTTGAACAAACAGAAGGAAAAAAAAATGACCAAAACAGTTGTGAGAACATGCTAAAGGATGTTTTTTTTTTTGCTGGACTAGGCCAAAACGGTTCTTTTTAAAGATTAAGGTTGTCATAACACAAGGCCAGCAACATGAATCAAAGCATCCTGTGAAGTAAAACATATGCTTGAGGAAGCCCATACATGTTTCTGTGTATTTACTGCAACTGCTGTTTCCTGTTAATTACATGAGGCAATTTAGCTTTAATTTCTACTAAAGCTGTATCGGGAAGGAAACCTGGAGTTTAAAGATGCAATTTCCTGTTGGGGGATCTTAGGGTTGGACTGATGTTAGGCAATATAGATAATACCACTTTTTCAAAATAAGCTGATAGATGTGGTAATTAACATAATTTCTACTTAAAGTAAGGTGTTTAAGCGTGTACATGTGCGCGCACACGTGTGTGTGTGCGTGTGTGTGTGTATGCGTGTGTTTGAGCGAAAAGAAAAAGGGAAATGAGCATTTATTGATTTATTTCATACTGACAAATGACATTTCCAAACGAGACTATTTACAGTGTCTACGGTATAATGTATTTTTGGTACAGCTGCTCATAAGCTAATATGATTAAGCACATACAAAAGGCCCTAAAAATGTGGCCTTTTTGAGAGAGACAGGCTGAATTAGCGAAAAGAGACAATACTGTGGGTTTCATGTGACAGTTTCATCCCCAGCCCCTTTGAGAGTCCCACTGCCATCTGTGCAGAGGAAATTCGAGCCTGGGGGTCTCTCTCTCTCTCTCTCTCTCTCTCGCTCCAAGCTGCTCCTAACCCTCTTACTCTCTTTCTTTATCACCTTTAACCCCCTCAGATTCACCCTCATCACCTCTTCAGCTCCATCTGACATTTGACCACAGAATTGTGGTAAACACAACTATATAAACCTTCCTAGCATCCTAGGCATCTCATCCACAAACTTGGCATGTGCATATATTTTGTGTAATCATCCTTCCTTACCTGTCTAAAGTAAAATGAAGACAAAACATACTCAATCCTTCTATGCCACTTATTTCTACCTAGCCTTCACTTGTCTGGTTCGAACTCTTTATGCTAAATCATTCTAAGTACAATATGTACAGAAATAATGAACATGGCCATACTGTTCTTA
This sequence comes from Pangasius sanitwongsei, assembly GCA_037576675.1. Classification (NCBI taxonomy): domain Eukaryota; kingdom Metazoa; phylum Chordata; class Actinopteri; order Siluriformes; family Pangasiidae; genus Pangasius; species Pangasius sanitwongsei. The sequence continues at coordinate 13,228,659 of CM075017.1, read as the reverse complement.
ACTAACTCCTACATTTCTTTTTTTTTTCTGTCCACTGATGTGACATGATACCTCACTTAAGGTGTTTCTTTTCTCTTCTCCTCCATGTCAGTCGGTGCTGTGACAAAAAAAGCTGTGGCAACCGAAATGAGACGCCTTCTGACCCTGTGATCATTGACAGGTAGGAGTGCTTGCTTCTTGTTATCCCACTGTGACAGGTGCTTATGTTAGTGTATGTGTGTTCCACATGAAACATGAGTGTTAACAACGGCTCTTTTATTGTAATGCTGGGCCATGCTGACTAATTAAGTCTTTACATAGCCTTCCCATACAAATCTAGGTTTCTCTTAACTTGCTGACTTTAATGCTGTGAATTTCTTTGGCGGTGGTTTTGCTGTGATAAGCCAAAAATGTTGAGAGCAAATTGCTGTATATTGGCCTTTACATCCTGGTTCACTTACACTATGAGATTTCTGATTTCAACCCGCAATCAGGGGTTTTTCCTGTTTTTGTTTTTCTTTGATCAAACATTGTTCCTTCTTTTGATCTGATTAGCCTGAAAACTGAAATCCGTTTCACCAACACAGACTGTTATAGTGACTATACCACAGTTGCCACTGACCTGATCTGTCAATCTCACGCATTCTTTTCCCATTATTCATGAATAAGATCCCAAGGTATTTAAACTCCTCCACCAAGGGCAAAGGTTCCTATTTCTCTAATAGAGAACCATGGCCTCTGACTTAAAGGTGGTGATTTTCATCCCAGCCACTTCAACTTCATCTTAATGCTAAGAATGCAAACACAACACTTGGAACACTTTTGCCTCTTCTTAAACTTGATGGCATTCCTCACCACAGGTTTCCCTCATTGCATCTGCCATGACATGCACCGACAGGCTTCTGCCCACAGCTTCATATAGCTGCCTTTCAAATTGAGGACTTGAACCTGGTCCATTCAGTCTCAATGTCTCCAACCCCACTTGGTGCAAGGGAGAAGTCCTTTCTGGAGGTCATCAGTTTAAAGCTCTGCCTCTCTTTACCCAATTGTCCAAAGGATATGGCCTCAAGTCTGATAATACAGTCACAAAATTGATCACTGACTTGTGGCTCAAGGAGCTTGGGTATCACGTACACTTATGAACAACTTTGTGTTTGAACAAAGTTTTTGTTATTGACAATCCTTGGCTTGCACAGAAGTCTAATAATATTTCAGTGCTCGGGTTCGGACCCGGGAGGCCATTTCTCCCAAGCACGTCTGGCATGCACCTGACTTCACCTTCATCTTGTAGGTAGTGATCCCACAAAATGGCCCCACTTCACAATTTCATGACTGGCCAAAACCACTTTATGTGGGTGGCCTGGGCAGCAAACACTTGCTTTCTGACACTACCCCCAAGCACCACTCCAGGTTGGGTCTCAGTAAGCCTAATCTGGGCAGGGTACACAAGGGTCTATTTTGTACCTTTAATGGGAATTGCTCTTTGCCTGACCTCTCCTCTCAGATCTGTTCACCAAACATGGACCTAATAGGAGCATTAAGCTCCTGGTGAGATAGTCCTAGGTTCACCAAAGTACACAAGCCCATTTTCCACAACAAGGTCTTGATCCACAAAGGAGGGTACTTCAGACTGGTAATTGGTCTGTATTTAGATCATGCTCCCACATCCAGAAACTGGGAAAGGCTGTACTCATATTCCTTTCGCGCTTCTTAATAAAATCCACATGGATAATAGTTGCTGAAACAATAGCGGCCAAAGGGCCTCAGGCTTCGTCACTCTCCCTCAAGTTCTCTCTCTCTCTCTTGCCATTCCTTCTTCTTTCCCCAGAGTACACGAATGCAACTCTACACTCTTTAGCTTTGCATCTATCTCTCCAAAGCATCTCTATCCTTTATCTATATAATTGTAATTATTGTAATGTAAAATTGTAGCACTACTGGTTGTATATATAAAATTATCTTGTTTGCAGTACTACTGAGCTATTCTTGGACATGGGCTCTTTAATGGCATTTGCGTTGTGTTTGTTAGCATTTGTACACAATGTGAAAGAACCTCATGTACCCTGGTTTCTTTTGAGGTGGGTATTGCAGAAAATGATCTTGAGCAATGTGGAAGCTATTATCCAGGCTCTGGGGGCATTTACTCTTATGGGTCACAGCTCTCAGTGCTATTCTAAGAGAGAGCCTCTTTCACTCAGTGTTGTAGAAAGATATTTAGAAAGAGCTGTCCCTGATGAATGATGGTAACATGTCCTTAGGGATTCATTTGGAAGGGAATCATCAAATTTTAAAACAAAATTGCAATTAAGTGTTGTTCCAGACAGTAATAGCACCAGCGATCTGTTTCAAGCCCAGTTTTCCCACATTATATTTTCTTTCCACGATTTACAGATTTGCACAAAACAACTTCATTTTCATGAAATCCTAAGAAACTGCTCTAGTGATAATCAGTAATAAGCAGCATCTAAATATTCCTACAAAAGCTGTCAAAAGGATATAGCATTGAATGCATATACATTTCAAATCAGCACAATGAAGTTGATAAATACATTCTTGCTTATATTTTAGACAAACTTTGTTGCCAGTGAAATGCACACACAGAAGTTAGAAGTTAGCAGGTTCGGTCTTGAAGGCCTGTGACGATGTGTGTATGTATTTGTGTGTCTGTATTTCAATTCATGTGTGGCTTGAGACTCCAAAGAGTTAGTGGCTGCTGAAAGTCACCCTGGACCACGTGAGCAGAGCGTAAAAGATGATACTATATTCTTCCGTTCATCCTAAACACGCACCAATACATACACGCAAGCCACATAGAAAAAAACGCAGATATTTGCATCAGTGTCTTGATCAATGTCATCAGTACAGCTTTATGTCTTATTAGGTTTAAAAAAAGATCTGAGTATTTGTTTTGCATAAGATTTTGTTGAGATTTTAAAAGGAAATAGGTCAATGGCGCCTCCGTTTTGTCACTTTGTTCTTAGCGGCTACTTTCAGGCATCTCAGTTTACAGGCTGCTTGTTATTTCTGAGACTTGAGATCTTTTGGTCTGGAATGGGTGTGAGAAAGTGTCTGTGTGTGTGTGTGTGTGTGTGTGGGCATGTGAAATTTCCTCTTCATGGGTGTATGAACAGGGAGTGACGAGTGTAAATAGGTTACCCCAGTTTTTGTTCATTTTTGTTCATTTCGTTATCAATGTAAAAATATCTTGTGGTGTTGTGTCTCAAGTGCTTTGACATCAGTCAGATTTATTATTTGGCTGTAGAGCTGTGTGTTCTCTGACAGATTTTGGATATGTGATGTTTCTTGAGTGACTTTATCTTTGCCATATCCTATAACAAATCAATAACAAACAAAAAGGCCAGTTGTGGTGAAACTACAGCGCAGTGGGTGTAAATTCTTATGTATATTAACATATCATTTAGGGTAGGCGTCAGAATTATGTAAAATCTACCTAAGCAGTTACATATGTTATGGTGCATAAATAACTATCAGATCGTCATCAAATGCAGACATCAAATGCACAAATCTGTACTTTATTCAATAGTCTGGAGGTTTAAATTTCAAATCTGCATTAGTCAGTCTGATCAAACTTGAACATGAAATGAGTACTGAATCTCCTCCTTGTGCTTTGCCTGCCACAAAGTGAATAAACATAGCCCGTAGAGTTTCTACAAACAAACCTCACAATGAACGCACCACTGAGCCAGAGATTCAGAGAGGGCTTTTGTTTGGTCTGTGTTTCGAAGCTGGAAGCACTATTCTCTGTGAGATTTCTTAGACTCTTCGGATGTGGGCAGCCCATGCTGGGACCCAAGGGTGCAATGGGACCGCCCCAGAATGTGAGAGTTCCCGTGGATGCCGTGGGACTTCCTGTTGCTCCCTCACATTTTTAATCTCAAATAGCCCAACATCTGGACTTGCACACTAACCAACAGAAAGTACATGTTTGCCCCACTCTCCCCAGCTGGTAGATGTCATATGACAATGGAGAGCTTGCTTGTGGGTGTGAATTGTTAAGACCAAATTGGGGAGAAAAAAATTAATAAAAAGCACTCAACCTAAATTTGTTTAAGGTGAGTGCTCACCCCTTTGTCCCCAGCCACTGCAAATTCATTTCTCAATAAACATACATTTTTGTGGTAATTGAGTGAAGAAAACCTGAATTCTGGGTAAAAATAATAACCCAGCAGTTGGGCCACGTCATCAACCCGGGTTACGAGTACTGTCGAATTAGAGAGATATTAAGTAACCCAGCAAAATCACCCACCAGACTCAACCCAGTATTTAAGAATAAGAAATAACCCAGCATTTTGTAAAGGATGTATACTATTGGCATTTATCTTTTTTTTTTTTGCTAGATATTGAGATAATGATTCCAATTACATTTGCAAAGAAAACAACCATCAGAGCAGAATATAGTTTGTGCATGGTTCTTCTGTTTTTGTCTGTTGTATCTCACCTCTAAAATGATTTGAAAGACATGAATCAGTATATTAGAAGCATCCATTGCCTAACACATGGCCACTCCACGTTGTTTCCTATTAAGCTAATCTAGCCATTGTTAATGTAATCCTGGACAGCTTGGCGGGTTATTGTCAGCCAATTACAGAGAGCAGAGCACAAAGAGAGAAACAGAAACAGGGAAACATTGAGGGAGAAGCATGGATCAGTCAGAAAGAAGGGAAGAAAGGTGTAAGGAAGATTGACAGAAATTAAGAAAGCGAGGAAGATGAATTGGGGGGGGGGGGGGGGGGGGAAGGGGTGGACGGTGAAACAATCTCTGGCACATTACCACAGGAGCATGCAGAGTATCCTTGGTCTTTCACAGTACCACTCTATTGTGAGTGGCTGCGTGTGGCCCACTTAATCCCAACATGCAAAGCAGTTAATAACATGCCATCGACCTCTACCTCTCCAGTTAATATAAGGTTAACAATATGCAGTTCACCCAGGCCACAATCCTATCATGCGCCTGGTTGACCACAAAAGAGTGAGACGCATTGCGCTGTGTGGGAGGGAGTCTGACTCTCTCTCTCTCTCTCTCACTCTTGCTTACCTCGCTGTCACTCAGTTTCGCTGTCTGTTTTTTTCACTCTACTGCTCAGTTGCAGTTTCATTCTTTTGGTGTGCCTTTGTGCATTTCTTTGCCTCTCTATCAATCGCTCTGTCTGCCTCTCTGTGTATTTGTCTCATCTTTCTCTCTCGCTCTCTTTCTCTCGCTCTCTCTCTCTCTGCTGGGGATGTCACATTTTCCTCCTCCTCCAAGATAGAATTGGCCCTGAGGGCTATCTAACACACAACTCTGAAGTCTGGTGCATGTGTGTGTGGGTGTGTGTGTGTGTGTGTGTGTGTGGGTGGGTGGGTGGGTGGGTGATTGTGTTGCTACAGGCAGTGGAACTGCTGGTGTGTGTCCTGTCAGTACAGGGGGAGCAGCCTGTGGGGAGGAAGGAAGTGCTCTTTACCCCTTGCTGGAGATAAGACCAATCATAGGGCTGACACTCTGTGTGCATGTGTGTGTGTGTGTGTGCTGAAGCCTGTCAATCAAGGACTCATGAACTGTCAATCACCCTTCATGGACTTACATGGACAGCATTAGGTCAGCAGAAGCACCTCACACTCTGGGTTGGCTGGGTTCGTATTTTAAGTCTCTCTACGCACTTATGTTATGACTACTTCAGATTTCTGTAGTCAATTTGCGACACAGTAGTCAAAGGTGGCCATCACACATGATGTAACCATAATTACTGTCCATCTGTCCATGTTGTCTAATTGACATCTAAGCAAAACTCGAAGAAGGAAGGGGAGATGAAGAAAGGTCATGTGTTCATCCATCATCGCATCTTCTCCAAATTCGGTCTCACACACAGGACTGGAGAGGCAGCCAGATGGAGAGTTGCTCAGGCCTTTTTGCATGAACTATCTGAGTGTAGAAACTTATTTCGTATAGATACACAAATGCGAGTACACACACACACACACACATTTTTTAATTTTAATCATTTAATTTACTTGTCTATTGTTGCAGCTAAATACGCAGCTAAATCTTTTGACTGTTTTAACTTTTAAATCATTGTTTAAATTGCATCGCCCTGATGATCAGTGTTTCCTGCTGAATGAAATTTTTGACCAAGGCCTAGAATGGCAGACAGGAAGGACCCCTCCTAAAGTATGTTACTTCCTGATTTGTGTTGTACTCTTTCACAGGTGCATAAGAAGACAAAAACATTGCTGTTTTAAACAGTTTTTAAAAGTGCCCTTGTTTTCTGTTTGTTACAATAATAATAATAATAATAATAATAATAATAATAATAATAATGTTATATTTCTATTTGCAAATAACTGTGCCATAATTGTGATTCTCAAAGGACAAGTCCATAATTTCATCAAAGGTGATTGTACAAATGCCAGTTATGGGTACAGTTGGTAACTAGAGAAACAAGAACTGAAAGTTTACACATGGTGCAGGGTGGAATGTCACCCTTCACTGAATTTCTCTGAAATACAAGATAAGCTAGCTTAATTAGGGATAGCAACAAATCCTATTCAATGAAATATTCATTGTAGCTTTGGTAGCTATTGGTTTTAGAGCATAATTAGGTGATTAGCTGACAATACTGTTATTTTTGTTTTTCTATTTCCCCTTTGCTCAGAGAAGCATTTTGATTGCAATATTTTTGATACCATATTGTTCATATGAGGATATTGTACAGGTAAGAGCAATAGCTAATGACTGTGCAGCTCTACCGAGGTTAGTTTGTTTAGTTCCGCATTAGCGCTGATTAGGGCCTTAGCCGCTAACTCCCATGGACTATGTTTATTCACTTTGCATTTTGGTCCCCATAATTGAATAATTCATAAATGCATAATATATGGGATCCCGGAGATTTCTGTATCCCCGTTGTGTTTTTAGTGTCCCGTTAGCCAGGATCCCCCTGCACTGGGGGCCCATTGTTGTGTTTTGAATCTACTTCCTGCGGGGAAAGGTCACCCGTGGCTCTAAAAGACAGAGCAAGGCCAGTGAATTATTCATGACATTGACTTTGTGTCAGAGAAAGAGGGGGGAGGGAGAGAGCGGGAAAAAGTGAGAAATAGGGAAAGAGAGATACAGGAGGAATGAGGATGTTTTATTCATTTAGCTCATTTAGGATCCCTAGCTGTACCTTTTTACCATTAAAAAGGCAACATTTACACAGGATGCTAATTTAGTTAAAAAAAAAAAAAAAAGCCCCTCCCAGAATTCACCAAGCTTAATGCTCTATAAACAAATAGGTCACTAACTGGTATAGCATACCATTTTTAGAGGCTTGCCAAACACTGAATTCACATTTTATTAACAATAATTAACGTTTGTGTAATGCGAAGACAGAAACCGTTATATTCAGTCACTTTGCTCAGATTACATTGGCCCTAAACTATTTACTTTTTTGGGAGAGAAAGCTCACTGATTTTGCATTAACATTAGCTTCCAGCACTGCACAGCAGACAGCCCAGAACACAGTGCCCTTAGGCTGTGTTTAAAGAGGTGGCAGACACACATCCTCTTCAGGGCACAGGCTCTTTAGGGTTTACAAAGCCCAAGATTGAGGGATGGCAAAGGGGGAAAGCACCTTGCCCCAGGCTACGTCATACACAGATGTGCTCCTCAGTCTCCATTACAAAACCCTCAGGTTTCATTAGTCAGCTTTTTGAAAGAGGGAGGAGGGAGGGTGTGATGGTTCTCTCTGAAAGAGATAATGGCAGGAGGGCTTATGGAATACCTTCTTACCCATCTGTCTAATGTCTCACCCAGGACTTTTGAGTGCTCTCTAGCATGTTCTTTGCATTTACACTAGCAAACGTAAAAATAGTGCAAAAATACTAGTTAAATAAAGCATTTTTTGCTTTCATGGCTACTGAGTAGGTGTAGAACGATATGGACTTATTAAGAAGTTTGGCTTGTACGTACCAGAAAAAAAGACACACAGTACTGTGCAAAAGTCTTAGACACATGCAAAGGAATGCTGTAGAGCAAAGATGCCTTAAAAATAATGAAATTAAATGTTTCTACATTAAAAAAAAAATACTATAAAGAGCAGTAAACAGTAATAAATGAAACAAAGTCAATATTTGGTGTGACGATCCTTCGCT